>KN834806.1:0-26158 GCA_000827265.1 Collybiopsis luxurians FD-317 M1 | reverse complement strand
TTATAGTAACTCAGTCATCATTTTCCTTCATCTTATCTTTTGATCTAATCTCTTTATCTTATCTATTTGATCTTATCTGTGCCATGTATTAACAATACATTACTGTAAGTAGTATAGTATCTTGTGCCACTAGCTTGTGCCACTAGTCTGTGCCACTAGTCTGTGCCACTAGTCTGTGCCACTAGTCTGTGCCACAGGACCAGGGTAAGGTATCATAGGTCTGACAGTATCTAGGGTCCTAGTACACATGTATATAAGTAGATTGGTCTGTGGCCTAACACCCCAGACTTAACAATGTCTTTTCTGCCCTCTCAGAAGCAACTCTTCCTCATACTAAGTTTGATCTATCCCCAACCTTAACATATCCAAACAAGGTGAGTAAGATTTGTGATATAACCCTGGAAGGGCAAAACCAAATGGGAAGTATATGGAAGGCTCATCCAATGCCGTGCTCAACACTGATTCACCGAAGAACATGAGGTATATTTCTATGAATATAGCTGAGCAGGGCTGATGAGAAGGAGTTCAGTGAAGAAGGCAATGACTATGTACAAATAGACCAATCGAAAGGAGAGAAGGAGCCGCTGTGCCATCTGACAAAGCTAGGCACTTGGTACATAAAGATCTATAAAGAAACTCTCCAGCTCATTCTATTCAAGGTAAGCTTGACTCCCTTTGCCAAAATCTCCACAGGAATTTGGCCATTGACCACATTTGGTTCTAAGACCTGAGAAATCACTTCCCCCAGGTCTTCCACCACTCCTTGAAGTGCAAGAAGAGTGAAAATGACCTGTTCATGCACCAATTTGTGATGATCGGTTAGCGGTATAAGTAATTCAAGGTGATGATCCAACTTCTTCAATGCATTGCAATTTTCTCCAACTTTTGTCCAAGCTCTGGAACTCAGTTTCAACTTCGCAGCTGAGATTGCAAGGTTTTCCCTGTAGATGAGACCCTGTAATTCTATCAAGTGTCCCTGAAGAATTTTGAGATTGGTGAATTGAAGGTTGGCGAGAGCGGTAAGATCTTCTATGCTGGATGAGATAGCATCCATCGCATAGAAGAAAGATTTGATAGCTTTATTCCCCTCTACTTTGGGAGGATAATTCAGAAGAATCATAGCCAAAATTGACACTGTACTTATCATGTTAAACGATTGCGCAGTGTATAGATTTATAGCTAACATCCTAAGAAGAATACTATTAACTGCAATCAAGAGCATAGAAGGAAACTTACTGGTCTATTGTACCTGTGATTCTAGAATTGAGTTCTTGAAGGTCCTGTTCAGTACTGCACGTGTCCTCCGCAAAGTTGTTCAAGCAATTCACTGAAAAGAGTGAGCATTTTTGTCTCAAATAAGGGGCAATAATGCACAAAACAGCTCTCTGTGGAAAAAGTGGCTGGTCTTGATGGGTCCAACTAGATCCAAAATCATCAATTCAGCTTTCTTGATCACCTGAGACAACCAAATCCTTCCACCAAAGTTGCTATGATTATGGAACTGTGGCCCATATGCAGGGCTTCCATTATTGGCAGTGT
This sequence comes from Collybiopsis luxurians FD-317 M1, assembly GCA_000827265.1. Classification (NCBI taxonomy): domain Eukaryota; kingdom Fungi; phylum Basidiomycota; class Agaricomycetes; order Agaricales; family Omphalotaceae; genus Collybiopsis; species Collybiopsis luxurians. Next base: position 24,619 of record KN834806.1, on the reverse strand, counting down.
GCTCAAAAAATCGGAAATGATGAGAATCAACTCGAGAGGCACCAGATATAGTGGGGTAAGAGAGTGTGACTAGATGATCTGAGGAGGATGGATAGTTGAAGGCAAAAGCAATCAGGAAAAGGCCTGAAAAGAGCAAAGGCCAATGAAAAAGACAGTCCACAAATTGACCTGCAACTCGGATGACAGATTCTGCAATGAGCAGCACAATTCGATATAGACATGTCAAAGCACCAAAGGCACACTGCAGAAATGAAAGTTCAGGGTCACAAACTGTGTAGTCTAGACATCAACTTTACCCCTCTATCATAGCTGAAAAAGTGCATATACTTGATTAATTGTGGTTGATTGCGGTTGTGCAAAGAAAAGATGAGAATTATCAAGGCTGCTGTGTAAGACGCAGCTTAAGTACCACAAATTGCAGTTGCTTCTTGCATAACGGACAAAAGAACAACAATAAGAGAGGGCAATGATGAGGAGCTCCAGTGCATCAATTATAATAAAATACAATTAGTAGAGTAGGCAAGCGCACTCTCTTGGCATATAAGCTAAGCGCTAAGCATTAGACTGACTGAAAAGGCAGTTGATGTGTGATGTGGCAGGAGGTCTATTGCTCTACTAACCGCTAAGCACTGAATGTACTGAACGCTGAATGCCAGTTGGTGTATGGGACGGCAATAAACTTTACCTTACTAGCCGGCAGAACAAATGGGACAATAGGGAGGTAAAGTAACGATTGCATGGGATAACAAATTCTCACTGGGCAGCACATGGAAAGATCTGCCTTATCAATATTCTATTGTTAAATAACAAAAAGCTCACAAGGAGTTCCAATGGATTTTAAGAACAGATGCAGTCCAGAAGACTCTGTTACAACCACATTCGATGGCTTTTCATCTTTACCCCTCTTTAGATGGTCTCTCGAAGCAGAACAGATATGATCTAGCTGGAAAGCTGAGTGGGCATGTAGGAGCAGTGCTGTGCCTTTCTGTCACTGAGGATGGCAGCCTTCTGGCAAGTGGAGGTGAGTAGTGTACTGCAATGATTATCAAGTTGAAAGTTCCAATAGTGTTCAGGTGTTGATGGCCTGCAGATTTGGGACCTGAGAATTAGAAAACAACTTGGTGTTCTAAGTGGAGCTGGCTCTTGGGGAGCAACTACTGCTGTGACATGGGTCACTCGTTCCAATGATCCTGACAATGCAGTGTTCTTTGGAACGCAGTCCAGTTCATTAGTATGCTGGTGGCAACTGCCTGCAAAATCCAATGCAAGGGTTAGTCTTTCCACTCATTCCACAGTCCCAATATGTCTTATCACTTGTCCCCAGGCATTTGAAGAGAAGTTTGATATGCCACTTGCCGGTTCCAGCGAGATAACTGATATTGCCTTCGATAACACGACCGGCCAGCTTGCTGTCTGCAACTGCACAGGGGCCGTCCAACTCTATGCAATAAATGGTAACATGAGGCTCAGTGTTCTGTTTTCAGTGGTCATGCAAGAAATAGTACCAATAAACATTACATTTTGCAAAGGCAGTGACTGGAAGCTTTTGGTGTTTAGTCTGTACAACGGCGCCGTGTAAGTTGGAAATCTCAATGATATCCAAAAGAAGTCACTAACATCTTGATTCTTGACATTAGGCATGAGTAACACTCCGACAGCACTTCCCACTGTTTAGTTGAAGGAGCAGGATTGATGTGAGATGAACCGAAAATTGTTTTTTTTTCTATCTTGCTCTAATCTATAAGATCATTGAGTAGAGGAAGCGCAGTTGCAGATCTCGTTAAGAGTTGATATGTCATTGACGATCCATCTCAAGGAATAGCACTCTTTTGTCTTGATGGAGGACGCCTCAAAACCTTCGCCGTCAAGGAGACTAGGGGCTGGAGACCCCGGAAAGTTGCATTTGCAGAAGAGTTTAGGGCCGTAGTCAGTGGTAGTAATCACAGCATTATCTATATTTTTGATAGAAGGAGTGGGCAGATACTGGATGAACTTAGTATAGGGTCAGACAGCTGGGTTCAAACTGTTTCGGTGAGGTTATCGTTCATTTGACTAGTGGATTGTATTCACACATGGTGAGAAAAGGCTATTGAATGTCAGGGGCACTCATTCATAGTGGCAGCTCGATCTGGCAATATAGATGACAGAAACGACATCTACATCTGGAAAAAATGAAATGTGGAACAGAAAGCAACAGAGGGGGGACTAGGATGCAGGTATCTTTGCAGACTTCTGCATGTAATCATGATTGCAGCAACCATAGCTTTCATCATTCAAAACAGGTAAGTGCGCTTCCCTTGAAGGATAATGTTAACTGATCAGTAATGGCAGGTTCCAAATCTCCAACACCTTCCTTCCGAGGGTCAATATAGCACTTTAAACTTGCAATTAATCCAGAGTATGCATCAAAGTACCAGAGTCAGTTCTAGCATAATTGGCGATCAAGCAGATGATTGTCGGCGACTCGTGAAGGTGCAATCCATGCTATAGTCTCTAATCAATAATAGTTGTGTTCCTACTTAGCGTGACTCAAATATTGGAACTTTGCTTTTTTGTAAGTGTCATTGGCCAAAGATACTGCGAAAATCTAAGCAAAGCTGCATTGACCTGAGATCAGGCGCCAGATCAATCTGGTAATGCAACCAGGCAAGTGAGAGTTAGCTGGCAGCCAGTATCCATTCGAGAGGACAGACTTGAGTAAAGACTTTAGAGATTGAAAATGCCTATAGCTTATTGTAATAAGCATTTATTTATTGCTGTTTTCAAAGTAGCCGGTGCCTGCTCCCACACTTTCAAAATTTCAACTTGAGGTGCAGAAACACAATATCTCAGTCAATTCTCAATAAGATCCTTAGATTTTATGCACATCCGTCGGATTAAATTATCACACTTATTTTTATGGGGCACATGAGAGCTCCAGAATCAGCATCGAATGTGCATAAAATCTAAGGATATCATTAATAATTGACTGAGATATTGTGATTCTGCACCCTGAGTCAAAATTTCAAAAGCGTGGGAGCAGGCGCCAACTATTTTGAAAACAGCAATAAGTGCCCATATCTTTGCTCCGTTGTGGTTCTGGCTGAAGTTTGTTGTCTCCTCGAATGTACCATACTAACAATGAATGCTTCATTGTTATTGAGGGTGTTAAACCCATGGCCTGTGCAAACTGTAAGTCATTGATTATGGATGCACTTCAGTACCGAGGAGGCATTGTCTATCGCTACAACAGTGCTGTGGGGGGTGCATGGAAAAAGTTCAATGAGTACAGGGACCGAGGTGAAGTTAAGGTAACTCACTCTTCCACTAAAGTTTTCTAGGGTGGACGCTGGTCAGAAGTCTTCAGCAATAGTTATCTGCTCTTTCAACAATGTATGTACATATAACATGCCTCAGATCAATTAAGCGTAGGATGAAGAATTGTCTACAAGGATTCAAATGAGTTGATCTAAGTACCGCTAATTGTTGTCCTGGTTGCCCTGCAGACTTTGCACCAGCTTCACATTCTGATATGGATATTGATCAATTTTTTAGGCAGGTACAAGGCAGGTACAAACTGAATTGGAACAATCGAGCAGTAGGCTCATGATGTATGGCATTGCCTTGTACAGCTGTTTTCAAAAAGGTTTGCATTTCTGACTATTCAACATTTGTCTGTTTGTATTTGGTCATCCTATGCTGTAACTATAGAGCCAAAGCTTCAACAGGTGACTTGTCTGACATCCAAAGTATACCTTCCCATTTTCCCATGCCTCCTGTCAACTGTAAGGTTCCTTACACCAAAGCCACATCATTCAAATCAGCTTCCAAAGGACTGTCTATTAAGGTGACAATCTCATTCCCAATTTTCCCAGGAATTTTTCACAACGATGTATCTACCCTGTGTAAAAACTAACAAGACTTTGAACAATAGACCATATTAGAGCATACAAAAAGTGGTGAGTCACAGAGGTCAATAAAGAACAGGTGTTAACAAAAAATGGCAAAAGAGGAAGCCTTGGACCGCAACATCGTCCACAAGGAACAATTATGAGTGGTGAGCTGCATGGAGCGGAGGCTAAAAAAGAAAAGACCTTAGTGACAGATAGCAGAAGAGGCTGCAACATCGCACTTACATATTTGGTGTTTAGATCTTGGACCATGTCATGTAATACCTTGCCCGCACACATGGCTGACCGTTAATTGCAAACATTGCTGGTTTACAAACCAAAAACATCACTGCTTTTGGAGCTTATCAATTCAGCAAAGATCACTATAAAAGCAATGAGACTTCTCCACAACCTCCCCTCAGTACTTTATCATTCTTTCCACAATTTCGATGGCCGACTGGACTGTGGATGGTGTAGATGGCATAGACCCCTGGTCAGACAGGATGATCATCGATGACTGGGATGGCTTGGCCCCCTGGCATCAAGATTCCCAAGACCTTGGTGACAGCCCCTCTGATTGGGTGCAAAACACAGTAAGAGCCATATCAGAACCACAAGATGACTTTGCTGGTCAAGGAAGTGATGTCATAAGCTTCACAAGTTTATCGGACTTCGATCTCGATCTCTAAAAAATCAATAGCGCGCAAACAACAATGAGCAGTTTTCTTCATCTCTGACCACTAGAAATCACAACCCGCCTTCATATTTGGCCTGGACAAATCAATCCGGTAACAGAAGGGGGATGAGTTCATTGAAGTGCTGGATCCTATTGACCCCTCTCAGGCAACACACCGATCATGTGAGCATGTCTCTTTTTGTGAGCAAATTGATATTGAAGAATATGTTCCAGTTAATCGAAAGGAACCGAGAGCTATTTGTCTGACGGAGAGAGGACAAAGCAAACATTGCAATGCTCAAACACCAACTTGCTGAGGCAAAAGCTCAATTAACCCAGAGGCAGCAAATGGAAGAAAATGCGGCTGAGGAAGTCGAAGTCAAAAATGAGCTTGCTGGGATAGACGATGTGCAGAGTGAAATGGTAGATTCAATGAAAAAACTTCATCAGCTTTCACAGGTAAGTCCCACTTACCTGGTATTCTCTGTAGCTGATGATGCCAGGCAGAGCAAAAGGGGAAGGGAAAAGAACAAATGCTGGTCAACGCTGAACAGCTCCTGGTGAGTATACGCAATGAGCGTGGAAATTGGCAGCACTTATTTTTTTGCAGAACCAACAAGCTGCGGAGATTCAGAGGCTCCTTGGCCTCATTTCGGTATGCTCTTTTTTCCTGCATTCTTGTTCTCGTTGAAGATGCATTTTCCAGCTCCAGCAAACAGCTGCTCCACCCTCAAATAATCTGGGACTATCTTCTGCCAATCCCCCTCCATCTTCATGTTACATGGGATTGTCTAATGCATCTCTCCTTGGGCCATCTCCCTCCACTCGCACCTGCCCATCCTCCTCCCTGAACCCCGGTCCTGCTCAATCTGGCCCTACTTCATCTTTGAAACATACTTCACCTTCTGGTTTGCGTCCATCTTCTGGTGTGGATTCATCTTCCGTTGCACACCCATCTTCTGGCATAGATACCTCTTCCTGAGTGCATCCATCTTTTGACACAGGTTCATTTCCTCACAGTTCTTCCTCCCCAGCTGGCATCACAGATTCAGCATCTACCGCTAATGTCATTCCCATTATCAATCCTTGTGGCAGGTCAGAATTCATTACACCTGCTGAGCGGCGGGCTCGAAACAAGAAGCAAGATAATCTGGCTGTCCCACGCCGTATTGTCCAAAATGCTGAGCTTTCATTTGGTGTAGCTTCTGCAGCTTCTGCACAGACTCAGAGTTCCACTTCTAATGCTGAAGTTGACAACTTATTGGGCCAGATGAGTGCGGCCGCCGAATGTATTGACGTAATGAACACTGAGCATTCCCATATCATAGTCAATTTCATGTGCAAACTACTCAAGAAAATGGGTTACAAGGATATCAACATCTGGCCTCGGGAGCAAGGCAGGGATAAATGCATCAAACCTGGCAGTCAGGCCAATTTCAATGCAGAGAAGAACTGAATCCATCAATTGATTGGATCCAAACAATATCTTTGCTGGGAGGTACGACTGTTGTGGCCTTTTCTGTCAAAAAAATTAATGAGTGTATGTTCATTCCAGAGCGCCGTCAGAGAGATTTGGAAGAATTTTTATGAGGTTTCCTGTGCAAACAACTTCATGATGTATCAAGCTGCTGATCCTTATGAAGTGTCTGATTTCGAAGAGGGATGCAGAGAAGGACCAGATGAGACTTTACAGCTTGCACTCCACTCACAAGCCAAGAATTTGTGCTGGAATTGCATTATCACTTTGAAACTTGCTCAAAGTATCCAGAACGCTCGGAGTACAGATCCTCAAAAGTGGAGCCTGCCTGATGTCATGGAGAAATATATTCTCACACTTGTCATCAACCAAGTCTCAGAGGCTCAGAGGGCTTATTTACTTGCTGAGGCCAAGATCATTAAAGGAGAGGACAGCAAAATTCGACATGAAACTGAGGACGAAGTTCAAGCTTGTATTCATTCTTACTACCATGGAAGTCAGGATAACCCTGGAAGATGGAAGAAGGTGGAAGGGTGAACATTGCAAAATTAGGTATGAGAGATTAATATCCGCTTTTCAAGGCCTAAAACCTTCTTAGAAACACCAAAGACACCTCAACACTGCTAGTGAATGTGCCTCTTGAGGTGGCAAAAGTGCGCAGACATGGAAAAGAATGGCTGAAGCATATGATCGACTGGGTGTAAATGGTGAGTCAGATGAGGAAAAAATTTTACTGTCCATCGATGGGACAACGGTTCCAGCATTCGAAGTGCTCAAGCATCCTTGGTGGGCAAATGAGTTTGATATTTTTGCTGCTGCTCTTGACCAAGAGTTCAGCCAACAGAAAAGATTGGGCTCAAGCAAAAAAGGGTGTCATCCACTTCCTTGCTGATGCACTACAAGAGAAAGTCAGAGAAATCCACCTACAGGGCTTCCTCGGGCATTTTTCAATCCAGATTGGCTGAAAAAACAGGATCCCTACACTCTAGAGAAGCTGAAGATTTCGACGCAGTCCTTTCCGTTGGATATTCTTGAATCACTGTGAGTTTTCATCGCCAGTCCCCATCTTTTTTGCTCATTGTTTATTCCAGTTGAATCTCATTCATTGCATCGAGTAGAGTAATTCCACTGATTGCGTTACCTTTCTTTTTGTATGCAGATAACAAATGATAAACAACCTTCTGTACTTGCTCCTTATTTCTATGATCCATTGTGAATGTGAAGCACAAATGTTAACTAAGGCATTGAACTCTAATATATAGAGAATAAGGGTAATTTAGTAATGGATCACTAGCAATAATTTTGGCCCCGTGTTAGTAAACTTCCATGGAAAGCGATGCCTTTCCCATGTACGAAGTTCAGCACTGAACCGTACAGTGGGCAGTCTAATCGCTGCAAAGTTCTTGAATGAACTCTTCACATGGATCATGTTCTGTGTAGTGTGGATCATGTAAATGATTATACACAATCCTGAACCTAAGTATGAGTGCAAAACCTAAGCTGATCATAGGTACGGCACCTGGAGTGCTTTTCTCATCCCTCGATTGTCAGGCACCTTTACCTGGGCCGGTTAACTGGGGACAAGCTCACACCTGACCCTCGACGGCGCTTATTGCATTGTCCATCAAGGATTCAGGCGGTTCGAGCTTCTCGTTTAATTTACCATCACATAGTGAGTATGCCTTTAAAGAAGCTTATCAGGTGGACAGCAGCAAAGATGCTCATCTCTGTTATTTTTCTTGGTCCTTCGGGCCCTGCAGGGATTACCGGCAATAAGCTCACATGTATGTATGATAAGTGGTATATTTCAATAGTTAGCACTGGGTATGTTGCTTTTCTCACTACAGTCTCCTCAAATGCCATTTGCCTCAGTACATTTACATGCTGTGAAAAGTGATTCATGACCGAACATTTTCAGGAGGGATCAGTGCCTTTTCCTAAACATCTCCTGGATGCCGTTTGACTGAACCCCCCTTCCCTCTCTCCAGAGAACAGCTCCTTCAGCAAGCTATCCCCTGGTCAGACTAATTTCAGGCCTCAAAAGGTGCTCGATCAAGAATGACCCATACCGACCTCTGGTACAGGCTTGTGCAGCAAAGCAGATAGGCACACTTTGAAGTCAAGGTACACTGATCCTTCCTCCACAGGGGATTCATTTGCAGACATGGTGGACCAGACGCGATCCATAAGTCATGTCAAATCAAGTATGAGTCTAACTCAAGTGCTACTTCTTTATTTACTGATTCATGATATGTCCTGCATTTATTGCCAAAAGCAGACAAGCATATTTTGAAATCAAGGTACACTGATCCTTCTGCAGACAATTCATTTGGAGACATGGTAGACCAGATGCAATCCATAAGTCTTGCCAAATCAAGTATGAGTATAACTCAAGTGCTACTTCTTTATTTACTGATTCATGATTCAGGGACTGCATTTATTGCTATCACCTTTACCAGAATCCAAACAACTAGTGCAAGATTTTGACTTCTTGCCTTCGAACAAATTTTCCTGTTGGAGCTACAATGATACAAACACTTCATTGACATATTCCAACCTCACACTCAAACCTCACCAAGGATATGCTCGAACCTGGATGTCACACTGAGAGAGGGATAATTCCCAGGGTGGTATCATTGTGGATGAGATGGGGTGAGTTAAAAGCATTATTACTTTGCATGTAGAGGGTAAGCCATTATTCCTAGACTAGGAAAGACTCTTCAAATGCTTGTTCACATCATAGACTGCCAATTACAAGGTCATGCAGAAGGGAAAGCTGTAGAACTGACTCTGTAGGTCTTGCTTCATGATGCAAGGTAGCTTCAGTTATGACAATGGTATTAGCATTGTTGGCACTAAATCAATTGTTCTTCAGTGGGAAGAAGAAATCAAACAACTGGTCTGCGGCATCCCCATTCAATTGACATATATTGTACACCATGGCAATGATAGAGGCCGTAAACACAGTGAGCCCGAGTTCACTGAATTTCTTCCATCGGTGATGGTATCTTTGACCTTATGTTCCCAGGTCTTGCTGTTTTAGGCAAAGCCAATATAGTGATCACCACTTATGGCATTATCACAGCTGAGTATGAGCAAACTCAAGGTATGAGGCTCATTTATATGTATATGTACTTTGCGTTCAACAAGTGAGTAGTTTGAAAGCATAATCATGGTGTTTTTCAAGTCTACTGGCATCGCGTTGTCTTGGGTGCGACATTTGTTCCTTAAGCCATTAATTCTTACCTTATAGCTCTCGATCAGATGAAGCTCATGAAATCAGAAATGTTCGAACCAAAAAGGCCAAGGCTGCATTTTCCTTACATGCATTATATAGGTGGTGTTTGACTGGTACTCCTATGTGAGCAAACAAATGCGAATAATCTATCTGACGAGTGCTGCTGACTTGCTTTAGACAAAATGCTGTCCTAGATCTGCATTCACTGTTTCAATTTGTTGGTGTTGAAGATTTCTCAGATGAATCATGGTTCAAAAAAAACATTGCGCTGCCAATATCCAAAGGTGGCCCCGAAGCTTTAACAGCTCAATGGCTATTAAAGGTCTGAACATCAATTGACATGTCTAGACTGACATATGACTTTTTTTTGCTCCTGCAGGCTTCCCTTGACAAGACAATGCTATGACAGATAAAGTGTGATCATGTAAACAGTAGTCCGATTCTTGATCTTGCACAAATTACCATCAGCATTGTGGACTGTAAACTTTCTCATCCAGAACAAAAGCTTTACAATGCACTCGAGGCTCGAATGCAAACCATTCTACTCAATGGATCCGTCAATGCTGCAGCTACATGGGTATATCTTTTATGCCTGCGCCAAGGCAAGCCATATTTTGATTCAAATCCTGCACATGTTTTCTAATGGGTGCACAAAAGCTTGCTTACATCCAACTTTGCTAGTCAGTCAGAGTGTTGTGAAAGCCCTTGAAGACATCGGTTCAGATGGATACAATCTTCCGCTGCAAGACAGCGTGTGCATTCTCTGTCAAAGCCTGTTAGTACTTCCATGAATCATCATCTAATGCTTAGAGTTTGGCTTCAGGGTTGCCTCAGATAGGCATAAAGGGATATGCACAAATTGTATTGAGATGGCATCGCTTGTGTCAAGGAACAAGCCTTTGACAAAGATCAGACATATGTTGCATATCTTGAATGAGATAAAGTCTAGGCCCGGAAATGAGAAGACTGTGATTTTCTTGCAATTTACATCTGTGCTAGATATCATTCAGTCTTTTTTGTCAAGGGAAGGGATAAACTATACTTGCTGTGAGCTTTTTTTAAAATGGTTGGCTTGTACTGCATGCTACTTATACTGCATGCTACCCTTCAGTGGATGGGACCATGAATACTACTCAAAGGAAGGAGGCTCTGAATGCTGTGAAGATGGTATATTCAACAACAGTAGTTTTGGTATTGTTAATGGCTGGTGGCACAGGTAAGTAATATAGTATTGCAACGATTGAAGCATCCTTACTTTTTATGTTCATTAGGGATCAACCTTGGTGCCTGCAATAATGTGATTCTCTTTGACTTGTGGTGGAATCCTGCCATTGAGGAGCAAGCAGTCAGCCGTGCCCACCACATGGGACAAAAGAAAGCGGTGCATGTATACAAGTTGGTGACAGTTGGCACAGTGGAGAGATGCATGTTAGAAGTAAGTGTCACATTCATTTCATTTAGTTTTAGATGCTAACATCTCTATAGCTTCAAGATCAAAAGAAAGAACTTGCATCTAATACTTTGCGTCAGAGCGAGATTGAAGATCTGAAGCAGTTATCTAAGAATCAGGTTTTGAAGTTGTTCAATTATGCTTCATGTTAATATGTTTCATGTTTAATTTCAAACTTAAATTTGGCTCTCCACACTGTTCAGCCAGAAACCAAAGCGGCAGTGATGAATCTGAAAAAGAAAACCAACTGGTCAAACTGAAAACCCCTCTCTGTGCCAACCTGCATGAGTAACAAGCTTGGAGGTCTATGCCACATAGTTAAAAGCTCTGGTGGTTTTATGCATCCAAAGCTCGACGTGGGACCCAGGTCTACCTTCCTAACTAGGTCGAGCTTGCCTTTCTCAAAATGGCAGGAGAATCCATAATAGCGCTATTGTTTTGAACCACTCCATTGGTATTTCAAATTTCTTATACACAGATGCGCACTGCGCACTGGATTAACTATTGTTCAATTCGACGACATGGGGCCTGGCTTCCATTTCCCATGGTACAACTGTAAGGCTCTCAAGCTGTTAAGATAATTACCTTATTGTGTAGCTCCCTAAACCTCATGCAACCTCTATTGCATAGTGGCAATAAAACAGAGGTTATCGATATGAAAGTAATCATTTTTTCCCAATGTCTTTCTTGACTGCATTCAGAGTTGTCTCTCACCAGAGCAATGTGAGTTATCTCCCAAAATTACAACACTCTCATCTAACTGTCGCTTTGTAGCAAAATTCAGATATCATTGAGCACCGTGGCTCCCCTGCAACAGAGTCACTCCAAGAGGCAGCTAGTGCCACAGAGTTGACACTTGCTAGCCCCACCACGAGATCAAATGTCAGTGAGATTTCAAACCTGGATGACAGGACAGGACAGGACAATATCAGTATTCTGTCTGATGAAAATCCGGTAGCTTCAAGTCAGACAAGTCGCCATTACCAACCTCCGAGAGCTCATTCCAGCGTCATCGAATTATCTTCCGACAATGAAAACGATGGTGCGAGGTTGCCTGTAATTCACTGACCCCGTAGTGTTGTCGGTCCATCTTTGGGAAACAAGAACATATCTACAAAGATCCAACGAGCATGCTCCAGAGTTATTGAATTGTCCTCAGACGACGAGGATATACCTACCCCAAAAGTACTTATCGGTGTTAAGCGAAGACTGAATTCCACCCAGAATGCACTTGCAGGGGCAATGAAGAAGTTAAAAAAGGTTCCATTGTTCAAACTCTTTCTGTATGTAAGGTGATTGATGCTTTTCCATTTTTGAGGATCTATCAGAGGTCGCAGATAGTCTGAATTGTGGTATTTGTACAAGCATGCTAAAAATACCCTGTGTGTGAGTTGATCAATGTTTTTTTCTTGATTGTACAACTGAAGTCAGTGTGCAGTCTCACTTGCGGACATACCTTCTGTCGAGAGTGCTTACAGGTATTTGCCTATGATGATCATGCTATAATTTTTGCTCAATCTTTTCTAGCTCTGGTTTTCACAGGGCAACCCAGCTGATCTGGTCACAGTGCGCTATACATGCCCTACCTGTCGAAGCGAAGTGCACAAAACTCCAGCAGAAAATTATCAACTGGAAGCAGTTATCAATGTGTTCAACAGTGTTCGAGGGGAAAGTTCGGCAGATACCATGAGTCCAGTGAATCCCTGGAAAGATTTTGGTTTCTAGAGCCTCCAGAGGTCCATGTATTGTATTTATGAATGAACAAAAAAAAATAAAAACTACTGAAGTTCAGGTTGTCTTTTCTTCCCAATGATAGTCACTTTCGAATTTCTTTTTTTACACCTGACGTCATCTTTGAATGGGTTTGGGTGTCAAATTCCTGAATCCAGGAACCTTCGTTCAGTGTTCAGTGAAGATTGAACCACTGCCACCGCTTCTTTAGTGACCATGTCTGACTTTTTTACTGCTTCAGGTTCCAGTCGAATGTCAGAACAATTTCCGCTGACCTGAGACTATTAAAGAAAGAATTCTCATTCAGAGATTCTCATTTTCGCAGTTTGGCAGGGCTTCTATGTTGACTTTGGCACTTCATGTTGTTCTCTTTCACTTTTAGTCCTTCCATACAGACTCATGAGTGGTCATGATTCGACAGTTTTCATGGGAATTTTTGGACATTCATTTGGATGTTTATTTGGACATTCTTGGGCATTTGGATGATGCAGCTCGCCGAGCTTGGAGAGTCTTGATCTTGTCCGAGCTTTGGGTCTCAGGCCCCATGTATAAATGATCAAATGATGAATCTTTCAAACATCCAGAAGCATCCAGAATGTCCAAGCGTCCGACAAACATCCACAGTCCCCAGTTCCTCAATGGGGTGACACGCGAATGCGGATCCCAAACTTACGATGCCCATAGACAAGCTCTGAAACAAGAACAAAAAAACAGAGAGAGGGCCAAAGTGCAAAAAAACTGATTTATTGAGAATCATAACCCAAGCCCTAGCTGATTCTTTTCAGAAAAACATAAGCCGGTCAGTGCAAAGCTGAGGAAACTTTGCCACCCTAAGCCTGCAGTGTGTGGTCTGGACCAGGAGCCAGCGATGCTGGAGAAGAACAGCTGGTTGTGTTGCGAGACTCAAATGAAGTCATTGTCAGGGCCCGGATAATGGATTTAACAGATTGGAGGTGTAAAATCTATCTATAGGTATCCACTCTCACATTCATTACAGGCGGTGCTTACCTCAGGTTTACGACAACCTCGGGACTCAACAGCAGCAATAAGTTCCCCATTCTTGCATGGAATCCTTGACAGATGAACAGTTTGTGTAGCATTTTGGATATTGTTTATAGGAGGGAGGGGCTTACAGTATATTTGTCCCTGAACCTGGGGTTTTCATTGGGTTTCATAGCAGAGAGGGTTTTATGTCTTTTCTTGGCTCAGGGCGACTGATTTTTCAGCTCAACCCTTGGTCACGAATCATGAATGTACTTGACTCTTGGTACGTACTTTTGTTGTTTTCATTTTGGACAATCTACATTTGTTCATAGCTCTGATTTGACCTTCATACGCATCGTATGCCAAAACAGCGTTAGGGACTTATGCGCACCCGCGAAGGTTTTGAATAGACTTGATTCAACAGGCAAATTCTTCTCAAATTAGCTGGGTATTATCAAGTCAATGTTCTTGGCCAATGGCGAAGGACATAGCGGCAGAGTAACTAGTCACTCATAGATACAGAAGGTCAGTTTTCTGAATGAACTAAAAAGTGGCATTGGTGTGGTGGGGGCAGCACTGCGCGCTGATGTCTGGGCACCTACTAATGGGAATCATGTGTTCTTCATGTCACATCCATTTCTGCTATGCTCTGTTAGCGAGTACCCTAGAATGTGTTCAAGTAGCATTGGCCTATAATCATTTTTACAAAATTTGAAAGGAAGAATACAATGTATTGTCATTGTAATGAAAATTCCCCTTACATTTGAAGAAAACCAACAACCTAGTTCATCTAGGATTCTGAAAATACTTGGAGACTATAGCAGCAAATATTGAGGACAAGCGTGTGCGTAATATGGACTTGGAAAATTGGTGCGAGGGACAGGTAAAGAATGAGATTTTGGAGGAAGTTTGTATGCTATAAGGAGTGGTGCGAGGGGCAGCTAAAGACTGAGATTTTTAGGGAGGAACTTTGTATGCCATAATTGGAAACCTTGACTCTACACCTAGAATCAGAACCTATGTGAGCAAGCAAACAAAAGCAAAAGACGTAACCAAATTCACCTCTGACAGGTCCTCTTCGACAGAGTCTGGAGCTACCCTTTGACTAGCTTCAACATCAGAGACATGTTCCCTTGCGATGGTATAGTCAGTTCTCATGTCCTCAATAGTAAGACCTTTCGAGTGTTTAAATACCAGCTTCATTGTAACATAGATCAGCTACATTTGTTCGCACTAAGTTTATGGACTTGCCTCAGAATTCGGGTAATCATGATCTTCTAGATATGGAGTACTCATATTTTGGATGCGAGTTGATTCAAGCCCACCTTCCCCTGCTTTTCTGATTATCTTTCGCACATTAAGACTTGCTATAAGAGAGTTAGTATACACTGATATATGTCAAGTTATCCAATCAAATCACAAAACAATGGAGATTTTGACTGACACCTTCCGATGGCGAAGAAGAATGTCATGTAAATGAAAGTACTGGGAGCAGCGAGGATCTGGTATTCATTGTCAGTGACCCAGTGAGTTAATGGTAGACTGAGATTCTCTGTACCGAAATCAATGATGCCAAAGCACAGAGACTAGATGAGCAAGGGTCGACTTCAGTTGTTTGAAAGTAAAAGTTGACTGGAAGCATCCCAGGTCTTACCTAGTCAATACACCCATATTGACAGTGAAAAGGATCTAATGATCATGGTTTTCAAAGTGAACTTGCAACATGACAGCCCAGGGTGAAGGGGAAATGGAACATACAAGCTTATTGATCATTATATTAGACCTGTTCTATTTTAGCAAACAGCATTTTGATTGAAGAAAAAGGCCTACTCACTTTTGAGATCCATTTTTTACAGATTGCAGAAGTAACAACAGGATGCCAGTTATCAGAAGATCTCCAGTAGCAGTAAGCACATTGATTGCTACAGAGAGATTCTAATAACATATAAGGTGCAGAAAACAACGAAATGCTCAATCATTTTTACTTTCAGCTCGGAGGCCAGCTGCTCGAAGGTCTGGACATGAAGGAGGCTAGGAAGAAACAGCGTTGAGTTGAAACCTGCATGAGCAAATGGACGGGGACTGACCTGATAATTACAAAAGCTGAAAAGATGCTGAAAAGTGCATCACTGCATCAGCAACTATTCCATCAGTCAGATGAGAATTCTAAAGAACCTATCATGCATGCTGAGTCTGAGTGAGCGATGATAGTTACTACTGTGGCAGGAAAAGAATGCACACCAAACTCTGCAATAATGAACAATAACTAAGTTTATCTGTTCAGAAACAGCGAGGCTGGGTAGAAGTTATGATGCATACAACCATGGAGGTTAGCCAGACCTTGGATCCGCTTACTAGAAGGAAAATGTGCAATCTCAACTCTAGTAAATCTAGTTAGATCATGGACTTACACTTCCAGATCCTGTATATCCAGTAGCTGAAGTGAAATACCGTAAGTAAATAAAAACTCATAGAAGTAATGCATTTACACAGAGTATGTACCTCTGAACAAATAGTGCAGTCAGACCCTAAATAAATGCCCATTAAATTTTGCAAGGACATTTGGAAAGTTACATACAGTGAAAGGGACCTCAACCTTTGGGATCATAGGTGGAGATTGAATCTGATGCTTGCAGAGAAATTTAAAAACAGATGCACACCAGGAGGCTCCTGGTCAGAAATTTGAGGCATAGCTTTAAACGAGCATGGGTGACTTACCAAACAACTGTTTTGAGCTTTGCGGTTTCCCCAGAGAAAGACACGAGATAGACAAATCCTGCAGCAAGCTGTTTAGATGGCAGCAAGAATCAATGGCAATCTCGACACCTGTGTGTGTGATCAGGATTTGGTGGATTGAATCAAATGCCAGGACTGCTGCAACCTGTAAAGCTGTTGAAAGCACCCTCAATGATACTGACAAGAGTTTGGAGCAGCCAGCTGTCTCTCTGATGGTTGAAGTAATACCAGCCCTGGACTATAGAGACTAAATGAAGTCATGAATGAGTCTGGATAACTATTGAGTCGGGGAATTACCTCCTAAAAGGCCAGCAGCAACAGTAATGGCGACATAAAGTGCACCAAAACTAAAGGAAAAACCATATGATATCTTGGGACAGATGTTTCTGGATGCTCGATGAATGTACGTATTGTCAATTGAGTTTGCCAACATCCAGCTTAATCAGCCAGAAAAAGTTGTGAGCAGGCATAGAAACAGAACACCCAATAAGATCTACACGCTGGTTTATAAAGATTGATAGCAGCTCAGTGTGGTCCAGATATTGAGTAAATATCTGTTGTGATCGGACTCACAATCTTGATCAAAAAACTTCTCAGAGGAGCTCATTTCCCTGCATCTTCTCATAAAATTTTGAAAGTTTTAAAACCTATATATGCCAGTTTTTTTTGCCCTTAATAGTAGCAGCACGGAACTTACTATGAGCCATAAGTAGTCATCCATTTCCAGTTTCCTTGTGTCTTTGTCCTCGAAGTCTGTCTGACTTTTTTTGCACAGTATTTTGCAGTTTCATATTCCACTCGGAACTGGTCAGAACATCTCGAAACCTAGAGTCAAGCTTTCCATGCAGGAGAGGATTGCTGATCTTCGAGCAGACCCTTATGTGGAGCTATTCGATGCCTCCAGGGTACTCTGTGCATCTGGAAAAGTACTTAAAGCCTAGGCAGCCTAGGAAAGTACTGGAAGCTTGAGGACTCCCAGGATATTGGCCAATTCCTAGGAACCCTTAGGCACTCTAGGTTGCTCAGGTTACCTGGGATTCCCAGGTTTTGAGCTAATTCCTGGGCTTTCTGGGAGATATCTGAAGTATTCTCAGGAGTTCCTGAAGGCTTTCAGGGGATCCCTGAGGATCCCTGGGACAGAGGTATTTCAAATGATACATATAACACAAAATTATATTTTAAATATGTAGTTATGTATTAGTCTTGGATAATTCCACAATAAAAACCTTTATTTGGCTGCAAATTCTTGCAGATTTGAGCTTCAAAATAAATCACATGATGTGCTCACCATGAACTGTCTACAATCAAAAAAATTTCCTCGTGGTCAAAACATGTTCATTATTATTATAACTCATTGTATAAACACTGTATATATATTTATAGGTCTTGTACTATACTATACTTGAGTATATTAACTTAATACAAAGCTTATACTAGTATCTTATAGTATAAGATAATGTATTGTAAGGTGTTAACTAACAAGAATTCACAGTCACTATAATACAATATACAATATCCAAAATATAGTACTAAAACTACTTCAGTATAAGAGATTAAGATAAGAGTAATACCTACAGTAAAACAAGTAGAGTGAGTATAAGAAGAGACCAAAGAATATTATTATTTTGTTTTCATATTGTGAGGCCCTCAGGATGCCTCAGAGAAGCACAGGGAAATTCAGGCTACCTTGAAAAAACTGAGTTTCCAAAGAATTGGGGGGGTGTCCCTTGGCACCCTCAATGCCCCTAGAATACCCAGGCCACCCAGGCATCCTAGACACCCTTAAACTTCTTCAAGTTAGTTTATAGGTGCCAGGGCTTTAGAGTATTTTTCCAGATGTGCACTGTGCAATAGATGGATAAAACTCAGTTGTGGATTGAGATATTACAAAAGTGCTTGGCTTAGTCACTGGAAGATTTGTTTGGCACATCAAGATTCTGTGTACCATCAGCAAGGTAGACAACTGCATGATTAGATTTGTTTGATGATTTCTAACCTCTTGATTCAAGGTGGTCTAATTTTTGTCGTGGAGAAGCAAAAATGTGGTCCTGAAGGTGGAAAGGAATGCTCCATCTCTCAAGAAGGTAAGGAATAAATCGACCAAATTAGCTACATAATCCTTCCATTAATTGGAAAAATAGTCTCCTTGTACAAAGGCCAGTCAAATAGCTATCTGGAAACTGTTATTTCACCCCCTCTGATGGAGACTTGGGATCTGCCAAAGCCAATTCCTGACGTCTGCAATGATCAGCCCAAAATGGAACCGCCAACCACAATTTTCCCACTTGTACTCAGAATTTTTCATCTAGAGCCTCAACTTCTACCTCCCGTGGCATCCCTTATTGAAAAAGTTGACAATATTTTCTCGAACTGCAGGCCAGATGCCAAGCAAGCGGCATCTTGGAACTTAGAAGACACTGTAAGTTAAAGATTACATTGTATGACTATGTTTGAATTTGGGATTGACGATTCTCTCCTAGAACACTTATGATATGTTTCGGTCTGATTGAGAGTCGAAATTGTGTCATTATTTCCTGGGGAGATGTGGCATCGGGAGCACTTCATTATGCATTGTTCAATAAAAGTTGTTAATCCTTGTAGCTATTTCAAAGAATTCCATCGAATACTAATAGCTCAAAAGCTCGAAGGGTGAGATGCGTTCAGGGTTGAAGAGTACGTGTGAGAGTCGAAAACTCATTGCTGACCCTGATCACTGAGTCTTTGGATCCGAACACCAGCATCACACAAGCATTGTCAGATAATTTCATGATCTCATTCACAATATGACTTCTCCGATCTTCCATGTGTGTTGTCAATTCTAGCTGACCTGATATTTAACTGCTATGTAGAGCTGATAAAACAAAGAACCCAGTACTACCTCAGTGCGGTCTAGACATTGACTGTTTGCCTTATGAAGCTGGTGAGAGATCTTCGAATGCTTCTCATATTCACTATTCAATTCACATTCAATTGAACCGAGATCCTCCCATAACACAATTTCCCCGCATTGAAGGATCTTCTCTGTGTTTGATACAGAAACTCCATATCTATTATATAGGTACCCATTCCCTCTTGTTCATATTGATTGCTACTGAATACAAAAATATTACAGTCTATTACAGTACGTGCAGTGTTCGCCCTAGAAAAATTCAAACAGTTTAGACCTTTATCTCGTACCATATATGACTAGCGAACCCAGTTACACTATGGGCAGAAATAAGGGACCTGATCAACCTTGAGAGAAAAGACACCACCTCCTTTCCATTTATCTGCTGAAGATTTCCCCACCACAAAAAATCCCCCCTGGCGATTAAAACTTATGGTATCTTTCAGTGTCACGATGCAGCTCCATTGTTCACTGATCTCCACCTTGGAATCTCTCATTTCTTGGAAATCTGTAAATTTCCCTGCCTCGATCTTCAAGTGATGGCCTTGGCTCTTGGAGCAAAATCGGAGCAGTCGGAGTGCAAAGTTCATGCTGGAACATGCAGTCTGGTGCATTCCCATCTTATTAGAAGCTGAGGTTTGACAGTCTGAATCACATTGGCTAATTGAAACATATGCAGAATACCTGATAAAGTGGCAACATCTATGTCCTTCTCTTGCGATTACCTGTTTTTCAGAAGCATGTCAGACTTGTATGGCATATGTGTTTCTCAGAGGTCTTTCAGCTGTTACCCTGCCTATTCATGTAATTCAGACACATCTCTGTGGATGGCTGAAGCTGAAAATGGGTATGTTCTGGACTGCTGTCTGGGGTTCAGGAAATTAACCCAAGAAATTCCAGGAGCGACTTTGTTTCAGCATTGATTTTCAACAAATCTTTGAGCTTGACCGGTGATGAAGCACAAGTGACTTCTCCAATCGAGTGGTCAAGAGATGCTTTGGGAGCACCCACAGAGCAGGCAGAGTGACATTCTATTCCTCCCTGCTTGACCATTCTGACTTGCTTTCAGGTTTCTTTCCCCAAAATTAGCATCTTTGGAGCTCAGAATTGGGATGAAATAAGTCTCAGTCCATTTTCATTTTTTTATCCATAGTTGCAAGAGATACTAGAGATTTTGCATCAGCTAAGTGCAGTGAAAACATAGAAATCCTTTGCTGGATGAACAACTTCCCCGCTGGCGTCCCGGTCAACCTGGATATTCTCCTTGATCCACCACTGGGCCAGAAGCCTTCCGTAACATTAACTACACTGATTCATCTGTCAATTGTGGGTAGCTCAAATCATAGACTCTCACTTCAAGAAATTTTTTGCAGTATCGAATGGCGTTTTGAATTCTTTAGGAATAACTCAGACAAGAAGTGGCAGGTGAACAGGTCTTCGGGGAGGCTTAAGGCTTAATCTTGCTAATTAAATTTCTAGAAATCGATTCACTGTATCCTATCATTGAGAATGGAGTTCAGATGGGCAGGCCAGCTAGGAAAGTTCTGGACTTTGGACATGTCTTCTCCTGGGCCTCTAGCATCCTGCTACAATCAGCGAACCAGGCATGACACAAATATAGAAATTCTTCAATGGATGAACAATTTCCCTGCTGATGTTGCAGCCAGTTTGAATGCTCTCCCTGATCCACCACCTGGTCAAAGACCCTCAGCAATGCTATGTGCACTAGTTCAGCTGGCCATTGTGGGTAGTCCTAATCATATGCTTACACTATGAGAAATTTATTGTGTCATTGAACAATGTTTTGAATTTTACAGATACAGTGCAAATAAGAAGTGGCAGGTAAGCTTCCATACAGAAATTGTAGGTATTTCACTACATAACATGTTTCAGGCATCAATTCACCACATGTTATCTTTTTGGGGGTTTTTTAAACAGGTAGCTCGATTTGGACAAGGTAATTTCTGGACGTTGGATATGTCATGCACAGAACACAAATGACAGATAAAAAGAAAACAGTGTGTTCAGAACTGCTGAATAGATATGCATTTTGTGATAAATTACTTGTACGAAATTCTTTGGATGAATGTCTAGCCCAAACGTTTGCCATACACGGAAATGGAAAAGCTCTCTGCTTGAGCTCAAGTCCGCATTTGTAAGGCTTCCCAAAGCATTCTAAACATCCTGAGCTAAGCGCCGGAAGAGAAGGGGAAACAGGTGGCAAATTCTGGATCACTGCTGGTGTTGGAGGTGTATTCTTGCTTTCTAATTCCTGCGCATTCAAGGATAGTTGATTATGGATTAAAATGAAGCAGAGATAAGCTCTGATAGATGTCGGTAGCAATTGGCTCAAATCCAGACCGAGGCAGGGAATCTCTTTTACATTTATCACATGTACAATGAGATCTGCTGTTCAGTCATCCTCCAGGAGTATCGATGTTTCCAAAACGATGCTGGAGGAAGAGTAGGAGGGCCTCGGAACTGGCGGACAATAGGACAGTGAAGCTACTGTCAATTCCATCATTGAGACTTCAAGCTCCAAAATTGAAGGCAATCTTTTGAGGAGATTTCTCAAGTTGTGATGTTGATGTGCAATAAGCATGTTCTTCATTCCAATTGCAAGATCCTAAAGAAACTAGGAGGCGTGCGGGGAAATCACTGTACCTATCTCAGGAGCTTTGAACTCTATATACTTATGAAGAACAGAAGAAATACATGCGTATGCCATTTAAATTCATGTACTCAAAGTATGAAATTTGAAAACAAAAATGGGACAACCTAAGTTTTAGCTGGGGAGGGAGCAGACTGGGATTTGGCGAGACCTGCCTGTAGCAAGTACAGATTTCATGATCAGGCTAGAACTGATGAACTCGACCCTATTTTCCGTTACCCAGGCCTCTGTGCAGGGAAATACCTATATGCAGGGAAAATTCTGGTGGGAAAATCTCCAAGCGGAAATGAGCGGTTTTCATTTTTGTTTCAGCCTGGAATCGCTAAATGCGCTAAACCACTCACTGGTTTTCACTACTTTATCTGCAGTTGGATTGGCTCAATTATGACTACTCCCTCAAGCAAACCATGTGTCAAACCACATAATAAGACCCAAACGTATCTAACTCAGGAATAAACTCCAAAAGGGTACTCAGCTTACCGTATAAAGTCAAGATACCTGTGCTCAGTTTACTCTTGAGAAACTCTGAAATGTCCCAGCCTACAGTTGTGTCTGCTCTTGGAATGGTGCTCATTGCTGGCGGATATCTCGTACTGGATTCAGCTTATTCTGGCATTGTGATTTCGACATCTTCAAAAATTTATACTGTCATATCATCTTTGTGTGGCTCAAATGTAATTCAAGTCTGTTCCCCTCAGTTCAGCAATTTGAACTGGTCCTATTCTGTCTCTTCAACAACAGTCAAGGCTCTGCAAACAAAGTAAGAGGTCAACCTATATTACTTACCTGCCTAATTTGTCTAAAAATCGCAACACTTAGCATGAGCAGCAACAATTTTGTTCAGCTTGCTCTTCAGCACACCATATCTGTTGCTTTGAAATTTCGGGGCAATGAAGCTGTTAATCAAGTCCTTGCAAATGGGTTGGATATTGCCATCATAGGAGATAATGACTTCTACTCACAAAGGGGCCAGGTGTGTCAACATATATCGGACTTTGAAGGGAATTTATAACACCTGTCTGCTCTATCTGCTCAGAATCTATCTCAAACATTATCTGCCCTGTCCAGCATGCAGCCATTTTATTCTCAGGGAGTAACATTATCTCAGGTTCATAAGACTGGCCTCAGCTCCTCTGCTGCGTTGATTGGATCCCTAGTCTCCACTCTGCTTGTCCACCTCCAAGTTGTCGCCCCATTGGCTTTCTTAGAAGATCAGGGAAACATCCATCAATTGATCCATAATCTTTCACAGTCTGTTCACTGTTTAGCCCAGGGTAAGGTCGGCTGTGGGTTTGATGTAGCCGCCGCAATTTTTGGAAGTAATTTGTACACTCAATTTAATCCTGGTGTCATGAACGATCTTTCTGTATGCATACTTGCTCTAAGTTCTCATTATATTTCTGTTCTAAATGTCTTTCAGTCTAGATCAATCTTATCTATCATTTCACCAGACAATGCGGCATGGAATCAGCGTATCAAGCTGTTTCGCTTCCCTCCTTTGACGCACATAATGCTCGCTAATATTGATCATGGAAGTGACATTCCATTGCTAGTAGGAAAGGTCCTCCAATGGTGTAAAGATGACCCTGACAAGGGTTAATTTATATTGTTTTTCCTTGGTTGGTTCAATTATTGATTCTGATGTTATAGCACATGCCCTGTGGACTAGTCTTGACCAACTGAATCAATCTTTAGTTTCTTCTCTTTCACATCTAAGCATCCTTCATACCCAAGATCCCAGAATTTATGCTTCCACTGTTAAGTTTATCTCTTTGTTACAACCCATACAAGCAAGTTTTGCAACATTTGTACTGAGGAAATCAGTCTCTAATCCTTGCCTTTAGTGGATTGCCGACCTGTCTTTTGACCAATTCGAAGCTCAAGTCGCTGCTGGATTTTATCAAGTGCACAAGGTATCAAAGGTATTTTATCTTTATTTTCCTTCTGATTTTCTTCAAGACCAATGGTCAGTATGAATCTTAGGCGATCAGGAAAAATATGTGAGAGATGCTCCAACTCGCCAGAGCTCTCATTGAACCCCCAGAGCAGCTTCTTTACATGTGCTGCTGTCAAGCAGGTGTAATAGGAGGGGGCACCTCGGGTGGTGAGTTCCTTACAAGTATTCCAAAATTCTTCTGATAACCTTGCGATAGAGGGAGGATCCAATGTTATATGGGTTCTTGTGTGTGAACCGCAAGAGTGTCAACCTGACGAATGGCCTCGAGAATGTATCGAGTACATTTGGAGTAACCATAACGTCTTCCCACTTTCTGGGGAAGAGAGCGTGACACAGGGAGCTCGACTGGAATCTATCAACAATGTCGAGGGACTATGACAAGCCACACAAATTTCATAAACCACCCCTCTTTAGATAGAGATGAAGTCAGGTTGGTCCGGATCTAGTTGGTTAATCCAAATGGCATTACCAGATACTCAAAGGAGCCATATCTGGTCCTAAATGCTGTTTTCCATTCATGTCCTTCTGCAACACGAATGTTATAGTATCCATCCCTGAGGTCCAATTTAGAGTATATTTTAGCATGCCTGAGTTGGTCAATTAAATTTCCTATAAGTGGTAGGGGATACCTGTCTTTGCGGGTGAGTCTGTTGAGAGCCCTATAATCTACACAAAGCCTTAAGCTCCCATCCTTCTTTTTCACAAAGAGTACAGGCGCTCCAATGGGTGATGTTGAGGGTCTGATGAATCCTTTGGCTAACATGTCATCAATATAGGTTTTTAATGCCTTGAGTTCTGTTTCTGACATGTTATATAACTTGCCTATTGGTGGTAATTCATCATTCTCTGTAAAAATCTTCATATCATAAGGACGGTGTTCTGCAAGTCTAGAGGCTTCTTCAGCTGAAAAGACCTTCAGAAATTGGTGGTAATCAGAGGGTAC
>KN834805.1:244304-354771 GCA_000827265.1 Collybiopsis luxurians FD-317 M1 | reverse complement strand
TGCGAAATTCTCAACGACCCATGCCAACAAATGTATTCTGCTATTGAAATTAATTACTGCCTAATGAAGGACCATTTACTGCAAATAGATACTGCAGCAATCACTTGCTACCTAATAAATTATTATTTATATTTGCTGCGGCCATACATATACAAAAATTGTATATAATTCTCGTCTATTCATTGTGTGCCCTAATAATGCCATTCAATTGAATGATTTTGTACTGTGAAATGAATGGTTAAATGAATAGGCCCGCCCGCGGGACTTGAAAATTGTACGGGCAGGTTCAGTATTTAGTACCCGCGGTACCTGTTTGGACGACAGGCCGCTTGGCACATATCTGCATTTCAGCATGCAATTCAAAACATTGTACACAAGCTATCAGCAATTAATGTATTCGATTTGCCTCTCCCTGCTCAATCAGCTCTGAAGGAAAACAACCCCTAACTCTCCCTTATCCTAGTGCCTCCAATTAGCAGGGTTATTTGCAGCTGGACTGGGACAGGTGTGCCTCAGAAGATTGAAAGGTTGCCCTGATAATGTTAAGGTGACATGCCATTAATATTGTCACAGGCAAACAGAAGGGCACTAACCTGGTAAGTAAGGCTGGGGAGCTATGTTCAAGACAGCACCATTGGCTAGAATCCTTGGAGTGGGACCTTCCAGAATGCTGGAAAAGTGGCCTCCAAGCTGAAGGCTGTTTGTGTGGTCCCAAGTCGGTAGATCCATCACGAGTGAAATTTTGATTCTTCTAATCGTTGTTGCTAATTTTGAGGGGGGGAGTGTGAATCGCATGAGAACTAGAGTCTAATACATGAAAAGTGCATCTGCCTTTTGACTGGAATAGTCCGAGTACTGATTTTGCACAAAGCCATGCACATTCAAATGTCTAATAACCGCCTTATAGGTATTCCCTGTATAATTGTAATCAGAGAAAATAAATTACATTGCATGCATAATACTGACCTCTATTAGTGCCCCAACCAGCTGGAGGATCATCCTCCGTCGCTCTTTGGAAGAAGTCATAGGAGATATGGTACATAGCATTAGGATGTTGTAAGGCAACTAAGGCTCCTATACTGACAAGTCCATGTGGGCCGACTACTAAATGGGGCACTTGCACTAGCTGCAAGTTGGCAGTTACAATGGGCTGAGCCATTGGAATATCAAATACACAAATAACTCATTCGGATTGGCCTTATATATGTGGAATGAAAATTTTTGTGTTTGTTCGAGGGCATCCTTGATCGGAGAAGCTACGGAATTATCCTTCTGGGAAAATAGAATTTTAGCCGGCCTGTCTGGCAAATGCTCGAAGGATTCTCCAGTTGATCAAACCTGAAGTTCAGACTGTGCATTAAGTAGATGTCCTCGGAGAACAGCATTAGACTTACTATCCCCTCAGGTGTTTCAAATTTTCTTGAAATTTAAAACTGCCTCTTAAATGTCTTTGAATATGTAAACACCTTGCCTATCCACATTTTTAAGCAATTCTAACCCATTTGTGAGTGCAAATTTGTGACAGGTGCTGTGGTCGTGCCAACTAACTGGCTCACGGAACTCAGCTGACGGCGCAGATTCATACGCCGGTATTTCTCAATGGTTCCGACCTGTTGATTTTTGACACACTTCGCGATCCGCACTTTATTTGGAATCCACAAAAATGAGTTTTCTTGAAACATTTTGGCCTTTCTCATTCAGATTTTACAGATTAACAGTTTTAAGCACGAGAAGCGGGGGAGTATGGTAATGTTGGGAAGTTGGAAAAGTACGAACTTAGGGAAAACTGAGTAGTGAAGGGAGTTGTAGAAAGGGAAAGTAGAGTGGGGATGGAAGGGGGAATGTGGAGTGAGGAAGGCGAAAGAAGTATCAGGGCCGATAGGGAATTGATAGGACCTCATAGCTACCAGTAGTACCGAGTAAGTTCAAAATTATGTTAATCTAGTCAATTGCCTTGTTCTCCTCCAGCCATTTTCAAACCCCCAGTGCCAAGGAGAATTACAGGTTATATCTACATCAAACGGTACTTATATTAAAGGAAATTTTTGCAAGTTCTCCAGGGAAGAATTGTTGCGAATGTGCTGTGGAGAACAGCTGCGGAGCAAATTGTTAGTCAAATTCTGATAAATAAAGACTGACAGCATTGTCACTGTCTAAGTTCCGATGCTGGATCCAGTGATTAGTGAGGTCGTTTCAAGTACGGCATCCCAAACAGCGAAAGGCACGATGTATGAGTGTGAGCTTCTGGCTGCTTCCGGGCCCGAAGGGTTTCTTCTCTGTTCCCAAATGTATTGTGCAGGAGGAAAAGGATGGGAAATAAAAATGTAAAATAACAATAGAAATCGCCTCGCCGCAGTGCTTCTGTGCCCTCGAAAAATGTCATTCTTCGGATGCCCATAAAGCAGGCCGATTGAAGCCGATGAACAATTATGTAAGCCAGACCGCCTATATAGGGGCAATCGTTGTAGCCAAAAAACCAAACCTCCCCGCCAGCATGGGTACTAAACTGAGTGCAAAGGATATCTCTTTTCTCCATACCCCAGTTCCCCCTTCAAACAAGACCCTTGCACAACTGGTGCAACGCGCAGTTCAATACCATCGTCTCCAACATCAGACAAACATCGAACTGGCACGAGATGTCGCTCAATTTGAACGCCTTTACTCAAATGTCGCCGCTGCGGCGGATAGCGACCCTCATCTTATCATGATGGAACAACCACGGGTAAACCATCAGAGTCTCGACTTTCACTCGTTCTTTAACGGGCATCCGGATTATACGGTAGTTGAAGAAGTTCTTTCTCAATTCGACGACTACTTCAAACAGCAACCCAAAGATTACAGGGAGTATGAGCACCCTTCTGTGAATACGCGTGTCGCTGTCTGATTTTACTTTCTCAAGTTTATTTTGGAGATGGGTTTATTCTTCGAATGCATTCTTCATTCTCAGCGAATACCTTATCGTTTTACCCTTGAAGGACAAACCCGATTTCTTCTTTGCATATCTTAAGTACTCCACTGAGCTGTAAGTGACTCTAAATCTCTGTTCTGAATGCACCGCTGAGCCAGACCCTCCTCACAGGCAACCCTACGTGATTGGAACTGTTGACTCGATCGATATCCCTGACATTACACCCAAAGTCATGACATCTGTACCCAGCAGAGCCAGCGAGACTCGCAGCAAGGTTGCGCTCAGAACGACCATATCTGAAAGCAGGGCTTCCTCTATCGCAGAGAACTTCGGACAGCTCCAATCGATGG
Source organism: Collybiopsis luxurians FD-317 M1 (assembly GCA_000827265.1). NCBI lineage: Eukaryota > Fungi > Basidiomycota > Agaricomycetes > Agaricales > Omphalotaceae > Collybiopsis > Collybiopsis luxurians. The sequence continues at coordinate 351,513 of KN834805.1, read as the reverse complement.
TGTTCGAAATGGAAGATTCTTTTCCCATTGATTCCAACGAGACAAACATGGTGAAGTGGAAGGTTCTCTTGATCAACCTGGCCGAAAATCTATACACTGTGCAGTATCTCGATCTTCCGGATGGTTCGTTTGAGGTATCTAGGGCAGAACTGGAGGCCATGTTAGTACTGAGTGAGATAGTTGTGTAGAAGGTGATTTTGCAATTGAATATGTGGTATTTTATGTAGAATGCGATTGTACAAGTGAACAACAGATCTTAGTGTGACGGACTATGAGGAAAACTTGCAGGCGTTGCGCACCCAATACATCTTTCTCATGCAATGGATGAGCTCAGCAATGGTTAAGAGATTGGCATCCGATGCAGATCCTTTCACCGGATCTGAGCTTCCTGAAGTACAGCGACCCAGGATGAACAAGGGCTTGTTGAATAAATTCAGGCACTAAGGACAAGGGTCACCATTAGCCCTGCGGACAGTGGACCGTGTATATATTTCCTGTATGATACTTAGTTTGGTTCTTTCAAGTTGGATGCACAATGTGGATATAAAAGTGTTGGAATTTATTTAATTGACTCCTTTCCTCAACCCGGGTTGTGGTAATATTGTTTCTCTAAGCGAGTCAGATTGAACCAACAGGCTTCTTTCTACCGTGTATTATAATACAGTGTATAGGATCCCTTGCAGGAAGTCGGAGAGCTCGTCTTGAAAAAACTGTCGACGAGTTCTTCCCAGAAACGGAACAAGTTGCTTTCTGCACCAGTCACGTCGTTCCTGGTATCGGCTTCAGCGACGATCCGCTGTTGCAAGGTCGAAACTTATCCTATTTCGATACTCAAATCACTCGACTTGGTATCAACTGGGAACAGGTATGTTGATTTAGCGTCCATTGTAAGTCAGCTGTAGTTAATTTATGTACGCTTGCAGCTACCCATCAACAAGCCAGTATGTCCAGTCATGAACCATCACCGCGACGGACAGTATCAGTTTCGCATCCACAAGTGTCTAGTCAACTACTGGCCAAACCGCAAGAGTGCTGGACCGCCGGTTCCTGTTGAGAAAGGTGGATATCACGAGTAAGTGTTGGTTTCACAAATCTTTTTTGTGGCTGATCCTTTCTTAAGTTTCGCTCAAAAGGTCGCAGGAATCAAACAGCGTGTCCGAACTCCCAAGTTCCAGGAACACTTCAACCAGGCTCAGCTTTTCGTCAACTCGCTCGCGCCGCATGGACGTGCGCACCTGATCGCTGCCTTCTCTTTCGAATTGAGTCACTGCGATGATCCGGTCGTGTACGAAACTTACACAAAGGTGCTCAACCACATCGACTTCAACCTTGCCAAAGATGTCGCTGCCAACGTTGGCGGAGTCATGCCCGAGAAACCTGCACGCGAAAACCACGGCAAGAAATCGTTCGGCCTTAGCCAACTCGACTTTGCGCCGTCGAAGCCGACTATCAAATCCCGCAGGATTGCCATTCTCGTAGCTGATGGGGTCGATCTGTCGGGTGTAATGGTGATGAAGGCTGCCTTGAAAGCCGGCGGAGCAGCCCTGTTCGTCATTGCGCCGCGAAGAGGGCACATTTCTACCTCTAGCGGCGGAGAGAACCTTTTTGCTGATCACCACTTTGAAGGTTAGAGGAGCACCATGTTCGATGCGCTGTATATTCCTGGGGGCAACGAGTTGTTTGGAAAGACATTGAGGGGTAATGGACGAGTCGTTCATTGGATTGTGGAGGCTTTCGGACATTGCAAGACGATTGCCGGTATTGGTGAAGGTGAATAACACTGCTTTTACCTTTAGGATTTTGCTAAATTCTCACATTCCCTTTTTAGGTTCAAGAACGATAGCTTTTGCCCTCTCGCACTTTGTTTCCGAGTTATCGTTCTCCTCGTCAGATTCTGACACTGTCGTCACGTCGTACAGAGTGATTACTGCCGGCAGTTACTCCTTGAAGAGTGCTGCGACAGATGTGCTGAATATCGCTTCCGGCGGCGATAAGGGATTCATCAGCAACTTTGCCTATGAAGTCAGCAAGCACCGATGCTATCAGAGAGAGCTTGATGGGTTGACGAGCCGAGTTGTGTATTGAAAACGAGATCACTCTGGTTCTGTTGTATAATAGTCATCGACAGTTTGTACAAGTATGTATATACGAAGGAGAATGTACTATACGTTCGATAGTTAAAAACACGAAAGATACTTGTGAGCAGCTGAATAACGAAATCACTTCACTTCGAAAAGATCAAGCTTTCAAACACTCGAGCGCATCATCCCATCTTTCAGAACCCACTCCTTCAACCACTACAAAAAGACCTGCCGGATCATATTGATCTTTGATCGCTTGCAACTTGGAGTAATGATCACCAAAGAACGTTTCTTGGAAGTTGGGTTCATAGAGTGAAGCCTTTGAAGTAGAAACTGTTTCAACAAAACTAGTAGTTTCGAACAGGCGGGACGCACCTCGTTAAAGTAGGCTCCCCCATCAGGCCCTACAAGTCCTTCCAAAATCCCAACGTAACCTTTTGCTATATCTTCGAGTAGGCGAATGTCGCTAACACTTGTTCCTTCCGGCCAGCTCACACCGAGTGCTACATGAGCAGCAGCCTTCCGCCAGGCAGGATTGAGGCCAGTGGAATCCGGATCGACCTTGGATACTGCTCCCCCAGCTACCAGGCTGCAAAGATTCAGAACCACGAGTAAAAACAGGTCGAGCACTATTTCCATACTTACTGGTAAAGCAATGAACTGTTCAAACTCAACAACGTCTCTGAGACCCTGTCATAGTCCTTCTCAACCAGGTCTCTCGGAATAAGCCTCGAAGCGAGTTCATTATTCGAGCCTATTCCATCCGTTCCAGAGGCGTTTGTAGAAAGAAGACTTGTGTACACCGAGTAGAAAGTGTCGAAGGGGATTGTGTCTAGAATCGCACTGCCAGAGGTGGCATTTGCCACGAAATCGAAAAACGGCTTGACGGTTGCGTTGGCGTCCGCCCAGCTTGTATTCGGGGCGAGGCCGGCAAAGAGGAACGACTGCGGGGAGATGAAGGCGTATCCTCCCCAGCCTAGGTCTGATAGCGAGGGGGAAAGGCGAATAAATTCTGATACGATGGATTGGGCTTGGGTGGGCGTAGTGAAGTTGGCTATTTCGACAGCAATCAAGATGACAGACTCTTGAGGATGGGTATTGTATGTGACAGAAGTGAGAACACCATATGTTCCACCTCCACCTCCGCGTAGACTATTAGGATAAAGACGCAGATTAGCGTTGGCAGTCCAGATCCACGGCTGCACTTACGCCCAGAAGAGGTCCGGATGCGAATAGGCGTTGGCAGTCAAATGCGATCCGGAGGAAGTGACTACGGTAAACTGAATAGCGTTGTCCACACCTGAAGAGAAAAAGATCAGGATGCAAAGATCAACCGAATCAAGACCAAGTCACTCACCGAGTCCGAACTGAGGCGATAGTCTACGGCGGCTTGCTAGGATGAACAATTCACAGTAGGACGAGTTCAGGCTTACATGCTATGGCCGCCTCCTTGTATCCAGCCTCCTGCAGCGCCTACCGAGCCTCCGGGAGCAATTCCTCCGACTACGATTCGATTATTAGACTGTGCAGCATCGTATGCTTCGTGCCATTGGACACCAGCTGCCAGTGTGAGTGCTGTTAGAAGCACATTGTTTTAAGTTCGGAGTCAAAAGCTTAGTTGAATCGAGAGCTTACCGTTGAAAGTTACATTGGATGGGCCTCCTTCTGGAATGAACGAAGCACTATAGCTAATATTTTTCATGTTGTGTGTCCAGATCATAAAGGATCCTCGACCCGAACTACGGCCCAGATAATCGTGTCTGGATTCCAGTGAGAAGCCGTAGTCAGAATTAGACTTGCTTGTGCGCTCTTACCCTGTACTCTTAACGACGACTCTCAAATTCCATTTCTCCGCAAATGCAACAGCAGCTTGAATATCCTCCGCCGTTCGAGCATCCACACCGACCGGAGGTACATTTCCTTGTTGGCACGGTACTCCCAAGGAAGTGTTCAAAAAGCAAGCACTAATTGACCCATTCGGAAAGATGAACGTTTCGAAATTAGGGGACTGCATTGACCCTGATTGATTCGAGCGCCAGTTCCCGTCAAAAATATTCGCAATGACTTCCGCGCAATTCCCAGACGGATTGGATGCAGGATAGCAGGCGGATTCAGGAGGGACAGGATAAATGAGAGGCTGGGAGACCTGGGAAGCTAGTGAAGCAAAGTCTGCATCCGAAGGCCAGCAAGAAGAGTCTGGGTAGAGGCAACGACATCGTGAGGATGAAGTGTCGTTGACACCACGAACGGACGAGATGAAACCGAGAAGAAAGACTTGAGCCAGAAAATTGGCGAGTTTCGACACCATGGAAGCTGTCAGACAATGCAGAATTTTGTGCAAGCGAATAAACTCACCTGTGTTTCAGTTGCGACTTTATATCATGTTGTCGTTCTCTTGCGACTCCACAATACATTTCAGAGGCTGTTTAAAAGGTGTACAATATTTGAACCCGCGCGTATGGAATAGTTGACATAGTTGACTGGGTTGATCATATCTGTCAAGAAAGCAATAGGTAGCTGCGCACGAACTTGTATAAGTTGTAAAGCGCAGCATGCGCGACTTTTGCTTTTGAATGCATCAATGATTCGTTCGGAAAGATCTTCAAAGGGGAACCTTTTTAAACACGGGTTCGTCAGGAATCATCATACAGATCGCCAGAAAGCTTGAATTGCTGGGCGGTTATCAAAGGGTTTGCAATCCCAAATGATTCCTTAAATCCTGGGTGCTGAACGTTGAAGAGCCTGAAGACAGCCTAATCAGCTTCCGGTTCATCCCGAATGTCTCATTCCCACGCCATAACCGCGCTGTAGCCTTCACAGTCCACTTCTGCTCTAGGATATGTTTAGCCAATGCCTTTACATCTGTCAAGCAATAGTTTACAAGTACCACAAATAACTCAATTGCTCCACCGCTCTACTTGCCGTTGATGTCTTGCTATCCCTTGTACATACAAAGAAAATGTGTTTTGCATTCAGCATAGACCATCGATCTCAAGCCTTCAAACAATCTAGTGTATCATCAAATCTCTCGAAACCCACTCCTTCTACGACTACAAAAAGACCCGCCGGGTCATACTGATCTTTAATAGCTTCCAACTTCGAGTGATGATCACCGAAAAATGTCTCCTGAAAGTTAGATTCATAAAGTGAAGCCTTCGAATAACAACCGTTTCAACAAAAACTAAGGATCCTCCAAGAGTTGGACAAACCTCATTGAAGTATGCTCCTCCCCCAAGCCCCAAAAGTTCCTCCAAAACCCCGAGATAACCTTTCAATGTTCCGTGAATTAGTCGAACGTCGCTAACTCTTGTTCCTTCCGGCCAGCCTTCACTAAGTACTACGTGAGCCGCGGCCGTCCGCCAGGCAGGATTAAGACCAGTGGAATCCGGATCGACCTTGGACGCCGCTCCTCCAGCTACCAAGCTACGAAGATTCAGAATTATGAACGATACAGTACCTGGAAGACTCCACTCACTGATAGATTACCGTGTTGTTCATGCTCAATAAAGTTTCCGCAACTGTCTCGGGATCATTCTCAATCAAGCCTCTCGGAAGAAGTCTCGAAACCAGTTCTGCATTCGAGCCTTCTCCATCCGTTTTGGAAGGGTTTCCAGCAAAGATACCCGTATACACCGAGTAGAAAGAGGGGAATAGCTGTGTTGCTTCGATCACAGTGCCGGAGGTAGCTTTGCTACAAAGTCAAATAACGGCCTAACAGTCGCATTCGCATCCGCTCAACTTGTATTTGGAGAAATGCCATAGAAGAGAAACTCCTGCGAAGAGAACTAAGCGTACCCTCCCTAGCCCAGGTCAGATAGCCAGGGGGAAAAGCCTATGAATTCTGATACAATTGATTGGGCTATCGCGGGCGTAGCGGCTGCTTCAGTGGCAACGAAGACGACATATTCCTCAGGGTGAGTATCGTATGCGACAGAAGTGAGAACTCCGTACGTTCCACCCCCACCTCCGCGTAGGCTGTCAGCGTAAAGCTTGAATCAGCTTTGACACTCCAGATCGGCCCGTGCGCGACTTAGCCCAAAAGAGATCCGGATGCGAATAGACGTTGGCAGTCAAGTGCGATCCAGAAGAGGTGACAACTGTGAATTGAATGGCATTGTCCACACCTGGACATAGAGGATGAGTATGCAAAGATTAACCGAATCGAGATCAAGTTGCTCACCGATTCCGAACTGAGGTGATAATCTACGTTGACTTGTAAAAAAAGCAATTCACCGTGGCGTATACAGAAGCTTACATTTCATGGCCCCCACCTTGTACCCAACATCCTGCAGCGCCCGCAGAGCCTGCAGGAGAATTCCCCCGACTACGATTCGTCCATTAGCTCCTGCGGCGTCGTATGCCTCGTGCTATTGAACATCAGCAGCAAGTGTCAGTGCTGATAGAAGCAGATCGTTTAGGTTCGGGGCTAAAAGTTCAGCTGAATCGAGAGCTCATCGTTAAAGGTTGCGTGGGATGGGCATCCTTCTGGAATGAATGAAGTATTGTAGTTGATATCCTTCATGTTGTGCGTCCAAATCAAAAATGATCCTCGACCCGAACTACGACCCAGATAATCGTGTCTGTATTCCAGTAAGTCGTACTCAGAATCAGAATTTTGCGCTCTTACCCTGTACTCTTGACGACGACCCTCAAATTCCATTTCTCCGCGAGTACAACAGCAGCCTGAACATCTTCCGCCGTTTGGGCGTCCACACTGACGCTTCCCTGTTAGCATGGCACGCCCAAAGTGATATTTAAAATGTACGCACTAATCGACCCGTTCGGAAAGATGAACGTTTCGAAATTGGTAAACTGCATTGAACCGGACGCCAGTTTGGGTCAAAGGCGCGCGCGATGACCTCCGCACAATTCCCTGATGGATCGGATACAGGATAGCAGGCAGACTCAGGGGGAACGGGATAAATGGGAGGCTGGGAGAGCTGGGAAGCGAGTAAAGCAAAGTCTGCGTCTGAAGGCCAGCAGGAAGGTCTAGATAGAGACAACGACATCGTGTGGTGTCGCTAAGACCAAGAACGGACGAAATATAACCGAGAAGTAGGACTTGAGCGAAAGATATTGCGACCATCTACACTCTCAGACTATGCAGGAATTGGTAGAAGTGAATAGACTCACCTGTTTCAGTTAGAATTTATATCGTACTGCTGTCACAGTCTGTTTGAAGGAATATGGCACTTGAGTCCATGCTACTTGAATCAGCAAAGGCGCGCGGAATATTTGACTGAGTTGATAGTTCCAAGATCGTTCTGTCAAGAAAGCAATAGGTAGCTGCACACGATCTTGACGAGGTAGTGCCGTTCCTTATGAGCGCCGCATGCGCGCCGTTTGCCTTTGAAAATGCATGGATCCTCGGACGGTCATCGGAAAATCCATAATTATAGATGATGCTGGGCACGAAATGAGGCTGACACGCGATTTGAGATTGGGTTCAAGTGAAAACAGTTTCCGGTTCATTACGGTCATTGATTCCCACGCCACGACCGCCCCCGTGGCCTTTGCCGTCAACCATGGGCCATGCATGGCATTCATCATCTTCTGCCCTATGACATATTCGTCCAGGCAAATAGTCTAAAACGAGCATTTCAATTACTTTACTCCTCTACAAGTACTAGCATTGATCCTTTGTATCTTTAGTTCCGCTGCATCTGCGAAATCCAAGGAACAAGTGCAATATGACGCTGGAGTGACAGATTCATCTTGCGCTCACTGCTACTCTCCGAAGAGTGATAACGGATGTGCCGGAAATCATCTCCGACGACCGCAAGATATTCATTCAGCAAGCACCAATTCTAAAAGAGCCTCTTGACGAGGGTTGACGAACTAAGCATACTCTCCGTTTTTCTTTTTTCATTATTGTACATACAAATAGAAATTCATTTTTGCAATCAGCACTTCGGGGAAATGAAACGCTAATAAAAACAGGTGACCGTTAATATCGAAGGGAATTGAGGGATAGACCAACAGTCTCAAGCTTTCAAACAATCTAGCGTGTCGTCCCATCTCTCGGAGCCCACTCCTTCTACGACTACAAAAAGACCCGTGGGGTCGTACTGATCTTTGATAGCTTCCAACCTGGAGTAATGATTACCGAAGAATGTCTCCTGAAAGTTGGATTCATAGAGTGAAGCCTTCGAATGATGACCGTTTCAGCTCAAACCGAAATCCCTTGCGAGTTAAACAGACCTCATTAAAGTAGGCTCCTCCGCCAGGCCCAACAAGTCCCTCCAAAACCCCAAGATAACCTTTCAGCGTATCTTCCAGTAGCCGAATGTCGCTAACGCTCGTTCCTTCCGGCCAGGTCTCAGCGAGTACAACGTGGGCAGCAGCCTTCCTCCAAGCAGGATTAAGACCAGCTGAGTCTGGATTGATCTTGGACACCGCTCCTCCGGCTACCACGCTGCGCAAATGAATCAGCAAATTGGCACATTTTACTGAAAACTTCTACTTGCTGGTAAAGAACTGTGTTGTTCATGCTCAACAGTGTCTCTGCGACTCTTTCTGGCTCATTTTGAACTAACTCCCTGGGAAGAAGTCTCGATACAATCTGAGCATTCAAGCCTATTCCATCAGTCCCAGAGGTATTCGAAGAAAAGATACTTGTATACAGCGAATAGAAAGAAGGGAATGGGTGTGTTGCTTCGATCGCAGTACCAGAGGTGGCGTTTGCTACAAAGTCAAAAAACGGTTTGATGGTCGCATTCGCGTCCGCCCAGCTTGTATTCGGGGCGATGCCATAGAATAGAAACCCCTGCGAAGAGAAATAAGCATAGCCTCCCCAGCCCAGGTCGGATAGCGAGGGGGAAAAGCCTATGAATTCTGATGCGATTGATTGGGCTATCGTGGGCGTAGCGGCAGCTTCAACGACAATGAACACGATGGGTTCCTCAGGGTGAGTGTTGTATGTGACAGAAGTGAGAACTCCGTATGTTCCACCTCCACCTCCACGTAAACTTTGAGTGTAAACACGTGAATTGGCTATGGCATTTTGGACTAGTTTAAGGAGAACTTACGCCCAAAAAAGACTCGGATGCGAGTAGGCATTGACAGTCAAATGCGAGCCGAAGGAAGTGACTATGGTAAACTGAATAGCGTTATCCACACCTAAAGAGGAAAATCAGCATGTAAAACTTGGCTCAGCCGAGTCACTCACCAAGTTCTAATTGAGGCGACAGTCTACATTCAGTCTCTTAACAAAAGTTCATGGCAGTGTCAGTAAAGACTTACATGCTATGGCCGCCGCCTTGTATCCAGCCTCCAGCTGAGCCTACAGATCCTCCGGGAGAAATTCCTCCGACTACAATTCGATTATTAGCTTCTGCCGCGTCGTATGCTTCGTGCCATTGTACACCGGCTGCTAGCGTGAGTGCTAATAAAATAGATAGCCTTAAGCTCGGAGGTGAGAGGCTAGCTGGATCGAGAGCCTACCGCTGTAAGTTGCATCGGATGGACCTCCTTCCGGAATGAACGATGCATTGTAGCTTATATCCTTCATATTGTGCGTCCAGATCAAAAAAGCACCCCGACCTGCGCTACGGCCCAGATAATCATGTCTAGATTTCACTTAGGAAATATTCTCGACATTCAACTCGAACGCTCCTACCCTGTATTCTTAACGACGACCCTCAAATTCCATTTCTTCGCGAATACAACAGCAGCTTGGATATCTTCCGCCATTCGAGCATCCACGCCCACCGGAGGTACGCTCCCCTGCTGGCACGGCACACCCAAGCTGGTGTTCAAAAAACACGCCCTAATTGACCCGTTTTGAAAGATGAACGTTTCAAAATTGGGAGACTGCATTGAGCCCGACTGGTTTGAACGCCAGTTTCCATCAGAGGTGCTCGCAATGACCTCCGCGCAATTCCCTGATGGATCCGATGCAGGATAACAGGCGGACTCAGGAGGAACGGGATAAATGAGAGGTTGGGAGACCTGGGAAGCTAGTGAGGCAAAATCTGCATCCGAAGGCCAGCAAGATGGATCTGGATAGAGACAACGACATCGAAGGTCTGAGGTGTCATTAAGACCAAGAATGGACGACATAGAACCGAAATTTATGAGTCCCGCGAGAAAGCTTGCAAGTTTCGATACCATCTACACCGTGACTCTCAGACAATGCGGGATTTGGTAGAAGCGAGTAAACTCGCCTGTATTTCAGTTAGGACTTTATATCATGTCACCGTCTTGAGACTCCACAATTCACAGTTGCTGGAAAGGTACGAATACTTGGATCCGCAGCAGCTCAATTGTTATGTTTACAGCTTGCCGATTCAGTTGACAGGTGAATGGAATTGTTGAATATGTAGTTTACTGTGCTGATCATATCTGTCAAGAAGCAACAAGTAGCTGCGCATGAACTTGTACGGATCCTGTCGTTCCTGGAAGAGCGCAGCATGCGAATCCTTTGCTTTTAAATGCTTCCAGAGCATTCATTGACTCTCATGTCTGGTTCGTCAGGACCGTCAGCTCAACAGAAAACTTAAGATGCTGGGCTTATTTTGGAGAGTCCAGAATTCCAGCTATTCCAATAGTGTAAAATCCCATTCCGAGGGATCAAGGCGATTTGGTAGTGAGTGACAAGTCTCCGATTCAATCCGAACACCCATTCCCACGCCACCACCACGCTTCCCTGCGCTGGCTATCGATTCATCCTCTTCTACCCGAGAAGTCAGTGTCCTTGACATATACAATCATCTAAGAGGAAGTGATTTACTCTATCGCCCTAGCATCAATTTTTTGGTCCTTCTAATTTTACTTCTCTTCTGCAATATCCTCATCTTAGAGCCAAAGAAGGAAATTACTTTCATTTTCAGGCAAAATAATGAGATATACTTCAAGCATGAGGATTGCTCTCCTAGTAATACCTCAAAACTGAACATTTTACAGCATTCATGAACTGATGGACAAACTCCTCACATTGGGCAATGTTTTCGGCTCCTCTAATCTATTAGCCAAATGTTGAAAGCATTCTAGGGTTTGAACCATCAGAAATCGATTCTTTTCAGTCGCGCCACGCACGCTAGAGTCTAACCTGCTCATGGGGCTTTCTTCGATGCAGGGCCGGTGGCAGCACATAAAGCTCTCGTTCATGCCCTCCTAACTTCTTTCTAATCCTCAAATGGGCTTCATTCAAAGTACTATTTTTCATTGGTAGCTCTCGCCGGTTTTATTGGCTGTGACCTGGGTGCACCTGGCACTGACCAGGCTGCACTCATACTCCACGAGTTCAGCTATAGTCCAGCACCAGTATTTACAGGCTTCGAAGCGTTCACCAGACATATGGCCTGCGGTGACGTCGGAGACTCGTGCTGGTTCACACCTTGCTGCGATTGGGTTCTGTGTTTCAGTGTTAGTTCACAATATACTTACCCTTAATGATACTTAACATTGAAACTTACATTGATTTCATACACCAGATGCCATTCCAATGTTTCATGGAGCAAGCAGCAACAGTCTCCCCATTTCTACAAAGATGCCAAAGACCGTATCGCAGAAGGTGATGAACTCAGCATCGAAGTATACAGGTCTTACCAGGGAAAGGAGTCTTTCCAAGGATATTTCTTCAACTTGAGTTCATGAACCCCAATGATTAAGCACAATTTGGAGCCACTCAGCTCAAAGAAGAGCGCGCTATCTTCCGCGTAATCCAATCTGATGAGGAAGCGCTGCGATTGGCTGCAGTGTGAGCCAATTAATCTTGTAGTCTCTACGCGACAGTACTCACGGAGCTATACACTTTCTTTCTCTTTTTACAGTGATCATTCTGGCAGCGACGAGTATCGGCTTTTGCTCCATCGAGGCCATTGGATCTATTTCGCTGGAGAGCTTAATGTGGGTTGTGATTACTACTATGCTATAAATTTCGAACTAAATGCACCGAAAATAGGACAAGGAATGGAATACTCGACTTAACTTCCCAATAGAAGTTAAGAATGATGTAGAATGCTACGTGATGTGGTTTGGCTCAACTCAGGCGGATAGCGACTATCTCTCTGTCGTCAATGTCAATGGTAAAGGAGAGGCAAATGTGAAAGATAGCAGATATACTGCCTGGCTTCGTTTTGTTAAGGAGATTGACGAGCCCGACGATTGAAGCCGGCTTGGTCTGAGACAAAGTAGTGTTCTCATACTGTGTAATGCTTGGTTGTCTTGTGGGCACCACCGTATATTGTAGTTTCAAGGGGATTTTACAGAGAGACATGTCGTAGGCGTATTCGTAATCGAGGCCGCGTTGAAATGCCAACCCTGTCGGAAGGGTTTTCAACACATGATCGTGTCAATGTACGGCAATATTGATTTGATTCAAGTAGTAGAACGTTTTCCACGTACCCCGCTTTGCAAAGATCTTTTCAGCATTGGTATATTAACATCTTCTCTGGGCCACACTATATACTCCCAGACACGAATGCTTCAAAATTCAAAATCAATTGAGTGCTTTCATGCTTTATAATCAAGGCTTCCGCGCCAGAATCGTGTGAGTGGTAAGGCTTGCCTCATTCGACTTGCCCTATTCAAGCACAGCTCCTTGCAATAACTCTTCAAACTCCCCTTCCGTCTCGATGAAACCATAACTTCCGCCATTAAGAATTGGGCATCTTCAATGCTCTACAATAAACTTCGAGGTTATAATCGTCAGGATTCCCTCTAGACTGTCTGATCAGTAGACGTCGAGAGTCGAACCGAATATCCACAAACCCAGCTTCTTTCAATAGAAGCGGATGATACGCCTCCGAATCTACAATCAACCCCTTCTTTGCATACAACGTTAAAATTAAAGATCGCAGCTTCTTCCAGTATGGGCCGACTTCAAGATTTCGAAAGCTTTTCATCTCGATTTCTACCAGCTCGAACCAGCCGCCAGGTCCCAGTACTCTGAATAGCTCACTGGCAGCTTTACGCCAAAGAGATTCACTCAAAGCTGGCACCATAAGTCGCTGATGTGCATACACAAATGTACCGCTCCACTCAAAGGGCAGATCTGCCACCGAATGAAGGGAGAAGTGGATGTTGTCTGGATGGCTTCGAGGAAACTGTTTGTCGGAAATGTCGATGCCTTCCACGTCGAGGATGATACCCTTGTGTTTATTCTCTTCAAAAAACTCGAGTGCCCAGATACCTTACTCGTTTTAGCACAGGTTTTTGCCACGAGCATGGATATACCCACCTGATCCTGCGGCACTTTCAAGTACTCGATCCCCAGATTTCAGGTCTAGTGGAGCTAGCGAAAGTTGATTACCGAAGCATTGCACAACGAAACGGTGTTGCTCGTTTAACCTTCATGATTGTAAGTCCCAATAAAAGTTCCTTTTACAAGGAATTGTAAACTGACCTTGCGGTCTCCTCTGCATCAGCAGGGAGGACGTATTGGTCCGAAGCATAATATCTCTGTAGGCTATGTTCGTTCATGGTTTATGAGAAGGTAGAAGGAAGCAGGGGCTGACCAGTATTTATATTTGGAAACCCTCCCGGACAAGGCGACTCGGCGGCTGTTGATGTCGCTTGATACTCATTTCACTTTAAACTAACATTGCATGCAGTTTAAACTATACAGACATTTACCATATCAGCTCTCGGACTGCCATTTTAAGCAGTTTCTGCACGCACTAGAAGGAGGTAAAGAAGTCTCCTTGTCATGAGATTGTATTGTGTGCGAAACAGAGGGAACAAATTTGAAGCCATGGTATATGTGCCGATAAAAAATTAGAGTGACCACGCATGAAGCATTCAAATTTTAATCCGCACGCGTCCCGATGACCAGGTGTCAAGTACTGCAGTATGTTGTAAGTGTTCCGGGATCACCATCTCACTGCACTAGAAGTCAATAAATGAACTTCCAAATATGTTTTCGCGTCTGCCTTACATCAAAACGAGGTGCCAAAGTTCAAACACGTTACACGTGATGTGTGACACGATACTTTACAACACTGCACAGGAGCAACCTTCTAAATGCTTGAACTTGGAATAATTACCGGACTCCATAAGCTAAGAGTAGCTCAGAGCGCTCAATAAAAAACCTGGAACTGGGTGCGACTACCTTTTGAATGAAAGCTGTAGAGCGGGCCACAAAATTCTGATTGATTCTAGATACTACACGGCTCCGCTCTCGGCGGAGTCCCACAGGGGAACGGCCAGACACGAACTTGTTCTTCCTAACATTTATGACGAGTCCATAGCGCCAGACGGAGTCATTGCGAGACGCAGTGGTGACATCCAATCTGGTGCGAGATCCGGAACTTCCCTTCTTATACGTGTGGCAGCCAGCTCAAAATCCTGAAAGTCAGTCCAAGTATATAGGCGACTACAGTAGGTATGTGGCAGTAGAGCAACGCTATAAGTATTTCATCATGAGCAAGTGGGCAACGACCCTTTACAATACCTAGCATATGGCAACTGCAAGTAAATAAATCGACTTGAGATTTATCCTAAGGGTCAATGCCGAGTGTGGCCGGGTACAGCCGAACTATCTGGATTGCCGGGCGCACGCCGCAACTCTCACCATGATCATGCCAAAAGATTTAGTTAGGTCCAAGTTCCTGAGCCGCGCAAAACAGTTTTGCCCAATAAAACCGTCAGATCTACTAAATTTCGTTTGGAGTTTATTCCACTTCGGAAGCTAGGATATCTCAGATTACCCATCAAAAACTTCTGAAGACGGGCGAGGCTGTAAAGCCAAGCAATTCAGGCCGAGAAATCCTGTGTTTTTTCCTAACCTTCATGTGAATCCGTAGCGCCAGACGGAGTCATCATTGGTGGCGCACGATGTGTAGCGCGGGATCCGGAACCTTCCTGAATATATATTCGCGTAGCAGCGAGCTCAATGTTCTGAAATGATGCTTCCAATCAGTTCTGCTAAGCGAGAGGCCTGCGATGATTGTCATAGACGCAAAGTTCGCTGTAGGTCTGTCACAGATCTACTCGGAATCTCTGACTGACCATGCTTCGTTAGGTGACGGGGACACTGCACCAGGAAATGTCTGCTCTGAATGCTCCAAACTGAACCTACAATGCACGCGGATAATTGCTAAGAAAGTAGGTGATTCACCTTTGCATATACTCATACAGACTCATTGCCACTCTGCAGAAACGGGGTCCAAAACCTCGCCACCCGCAGGCACCCCTAGAACCTATCCAATCTCTAATCTCTGCTATTTTAGCTGCTCCCACCACATATCGCGTACCTACTAGTACCCATGTGGTTCGAGGAATGTTAGTCGACCTGGCTTCGTACTCACAAGCCCTCGAGAAAGAATTGGCTTCACTTCGTAGTATGAACTCTCTACCAAGTGAATCTGCTGTTAGCTCGTCATCCCTCATTACATCAAGAGAAGTTCCTCCTTCCAGTAATGAGGTAAATCCTGTAGACGCTCCGGGAGATCGACTGCAAGATTTTTCTTCTGAACATTCTCAAAGCCGTCATTTCGGAAAATTCTCCCATCTTAAACTTCTTCAGACTGCTCTCGATGTACAGGATGACCATAATGGAGGACACAATGAAAGGATTTCTGTTAATGTGAAAAGATCCGAGTTTTGGGATCTGAAGCCAGTGAGTTTTGCCTCTTAATTTAATTTCAATGTGAGGCTGACCTTGCTCCTCAGTGGCATATTACACCGCCATACGAGTCGAAGATCTATGAATATCCACCCGATGACCTTCTTGAGAGTTTGCTGGCCTTGTACTGGGTGCACTTTCATCCTTTCTATCCTTTGCTTCATAGACCTACTTTCGAGGAATCTCTCGATGCCAAATTGCACTTATACGATCATACGTTTGGTTCTACCATTCTCGCCGTTTGCGCACTGGGATCTCGATATTCAGATGATCCTCGAGTCCTATACGGTGGTGCAACCTCAAAGCAATCCGCTGGTTGGAAATACTTCAACCAGATCGAATTTGTACTCAGAAAATTTGTCGATTCTCCTTCTGTCTATGTACTACAAGTATATTCAGTACGTCTTTGAACATCTCTTTCCACTGGTATTCATGCGGAATTAGTTGTCAGTAATTTTTATGCTTGCAACGCATATGTTTGAGGCATCTTGGATGTTAATTGGACCTGGCATCCGGCTTGCGCAAATGATCGGTGTACACCGTTCGGGTTTTAGCAAGGGCAGAAATCCCAAAGAGGTCGAGTTGTGGAAGCGAGCATTTTGGCAGCTCGTCATTCTCGACACGGCTTCAAGCATGGCCCTAGGAAGACCGAGATCTTGCAGCACAAACGAGTAAGCTATTCTGCACTTTTTCACCCGATTATGTGCGAATTCTGGTGATAGGTTGGACCTCGAACTGCCCGCAATGTGTGACGATGAATACTGGGAAGCTCCGAACCCAGATGATGCATTTAAGCAACCCAAAAATACACCGTCAAAATTGACATTTTGGATTCACTATATTAAGCTCATGGAGATCGTTGGGTTCGCTCAACACTCAATTGTAAGTGACTACTAAGACTTAAGTCCTTCTGTTCTCTACGGTTCAAGTATTTACTCTGCAGTATTCGGCAAGACGACTGGATCCATGGGGACCAACAACTCTTTCCACTGCCGAATGGAATCAGAAAGCTGTCATGGAACTCGACTCAGCCTTGAACAAGTGGATAGATGCGCTGCCTGACTTCTGTAATTGTTCGCCAAGGATAGCGATTACTGACACTGACATGTTCTACTATTAGTGAAATACTACAACCTCCACCAAAAAGACACTGTGTTTGCTCATCAGTCGGTGATGCTTTACGCAGGATTTTATTGGGCTCGGATACAAGGTTTCTTCAATTTTGAGGTCCTATGATCATGTCTCATATCCCTGCCTAGTTCATAAACGTTTCATGTCTTGGCCAGGTCAGAAATCCATCCTGACATTCCCTTCGTTAGCCATCTGCGTTAATGCTGCTCGTTCCTGTGTTCATCTCATCGATTGGCACCACCGCATATACAAGATACGACTGGCACCCCTCATAGTTTGTCTTCAGGAACCTCTTACCCAGATTTGTTGAATAATTTCCTTTTTCGCAGCCTCCGATCTTCTCCTGCGCTATTGTTCTTTTGATCAACCTTTGGCTTGGAATACAATGCCAAATCGCATTGAATGCAACTAAAGAAATGAACCAGATACAAAAGTGCCTTGATATACTAGCTCTCTATGAGGATAGGTATGCACGATTCTCTATCTGTCTTTGGCGATGAAGCTGATGTGCACGAACTTGAAGATTAGAAATAGCTGGTCGACTTCGGTGTGTATTTTATACATGGGGTCTCTGTACATGCTATTAACCACGTTAAGCTAGGGACATTCTCCTGTCCGTAATTTCCATTAGTCAACTACCTTCAATAGAGAATCTCCTATCCTTCAAGCGTACTAGTCTCCATGAGGAAGACTCGTTCCATGTTAACTCCATCGAAAACGAATCTACTTCCCAGACAAATGCAGGTTTTCAGCAAACATCTCAGCTACAATACAATCCCTCAAACGAAGCGTCTTTTGCCAGTCCCTTTGATGCCAATCTTGGTCTCAATACCGATTGGAGCTTACCAGTCACTGTGAATGATCTCAGTGAGATACCGGTTCATATAGATATTGGCTCCGATGTGGTTGCGCCTTTTGATTCTGTGCCATACGGATCTCAAAACACTCTGGACACTTACTTACCAAGCCACGGGCTGGATAGACTGGTATACCAGTCTAGTCAAGGTAAGGCTTCCTCTTATCTACTGCATCCCGGTGAGATTTCGCTTATCAAGCTGTGTGCATACTTCATACAGGCCAGTTCACAAATAGTACCACTTCTTCGAGGCGCGTACATTTATTTATGTTATTATGCTCTAATGCTCGTCTGACATGAGATTTCACCAGCCAAATTGAATGGAGTCGATTTATGGCTGAAGTAGATGAGCTGCTCCGGTCGGTGGGTTATCCCGTTGCTGGCCAGTTGTGATATTGTAAACTCAATATCTAGTTTGTGTCTGGACACGAGTGTACGTAGTATAAAGGAAACCCACCTTGATATCTAATCAAAAACACTTCACCTGGGAAGTTAAATTATGTAGTCCCTCGACCGCTCCTACTGTTGTCGGATATACAGAATTTTGGAATTGAACCGGCAAAGTCTGCCTCCGGTTCTTGAGGATCTGGGATTTTAGCCTCTTTTCTACTGCAGTCAGTGTCAACGGTAAAAAATAGGCAAATGGGAAGGAAAGCGATGATACTGCTTAACTTCGTTTGCTAAGGATGAAGGTCTCTCCAAGTAACTGTGTCTGAAACAAAATAACGTTCTTGTATCTATGTAATAGTGTCTGATTATTATACATATGTCATATATTGACTACTTTCAGGTTTACTAGTAGTATAAGGAGAGAAACACGTTTTAGTCGAGGTGCAGGATGGAGAGTGACTTTATCACGTGATCGCGTCAACTACGAATTTTAAAACTTGCTCTACTTGCAAAGATATCAGCACCTTGCCATCTTTCCTGGGTCATACCGTTATCAAGCTACTTATTAACAGACACGAGCCCTAGTATCATGCACTGGAATCCAAAATCAATAGAGTACATATGTACTTGGTACAATCGAGATCAAGGTTTCCTAGCCAAAATTGTGCGAAGTGCTACGCTCGCCTCATTTAACTTACCCCATTCAAGCACAGCTCCCTGCAATAAATCCTCGAATTCTTCTCCGGTATCGATGGACCATAGCCGCCACCATTGAAAATGGGTGTCTTCAGGGCTCTGCAATAACTTTCCCTTTCATCAAGGCGATCTCCACTCTTTCCAGACTGGTTTATAGAAGCGGATGATACACCTCGGAATCTAGGATAAATCCCTTTTTTGCATGCAACGTTACGATCAAAGATTGCAGCTTCTTTGAGTATGGACCAGCATCAAGCTTTCGATAACTTTTGACATCGACTTCCAGCAGCTCAACCCATCCGCTAGGTACTAGCACTCTGAATAGCTCACTGGCAGCTTTGCACCAAAGAGAGTCACTTAAAGCTGATACCGTAAGTCGCTGATATGCATACACAAATGTATCGCTCCACTCAGCGGGCAGAGCTGCCACCGAATGAAGAGAGAAGTGAATGTTGTCCGGGTGGTTTCGACTGTCTATCGGAAATGTCGACGCCTTCCGTGTCAAGAATAATACCGTTGGTTTTATTCTCTTCATGAAACTCGAGTGCCCAAATACCTGACTTTTTTAAACACAGGCATGGAGATGAGGATACATTTACCCATTCCTGCGGCACTTTCCAGTACGCGATCGCCAGATTTCAGGTCTAGAGGTGCCAGCGAAAGTCGATCACCGAAGCATTTCACAATGAGTCTGTTGAACGTTCAACGTTGATCATTATAAGTACCTAAAACTTTTCTTTGCGAGAAATCGTGAACTGACCTTGCAGTCTCCTCTGCATCAGCAGGAAGGATGTACTGTTCCGATACATGTTGGCTATGTCCGTTCATGCCAGCTTATGGTGAGGAGGAGGGTAGCTGGACCGACCAGGATTTGTAATGGGAACTCCCAAGGCAAGACAAGGTAGATCTGCAGCTGTCAACATCGCTTCTGCACGGCAATCCCAAGTAGCTTCTGTGCGCACTAGAAGAAGGTCAAAAACGTACAGTATGCCGATTAGTAGTGACGGGGGAGCAAACATAAAGCCGTTGCATATACCGTATGCTTCAATTGCAGAAAAGAGTGACCACGGAGCATTCTATACTGCTGCACATTCCCAATTGTCAGGAGTCGGGTAGTACCATGCGGTATGGAGGCTGCATGCTTTTGAAATTTCACCTTGCATGAAAGAGAATCATTTTATGATTCCTGTTGGGCAAATTTCCGACAACACGGAGGATCGGTGCCCACAAAGACCGAAGCTGGCTTTACTAGCCGCGAGCGGAATGCATTGGCTGAACCAAGTCTGACCACCTTTAAGTCTTTGAACAGTAAATTTCCTGCGAGCTTGAGTCTATGAGCCAGCTGGATCCTATCCTCTTAGAAGTGCTATGCAGACCAGAGGACTTCCGTCCAAAGTTACAGAGAGGGAAAGCTGGAGGAGATACTTGACGCTACATAAAAACACCGGTGCCCTACATAACTAGATGACCGAAATAACTGAAAGCTTTTCAGGAACAGATACAGACATACGCAAACATTCAATAAGAATAAAGTCCATGTTTTAACCCCCCTAAAAGTTTTCTTATACACATACTCATCCTCGGCAAGCATGTAATATCCCTGACGCGAATCAGCTCTACGACCTAGTGCCTAAGCCCAAGATCGAGCTTGGCGTCTGTGCAATGACAGCAGACTGAGTTTCGAGGGGTGATGTTTCCACAGCGACGACCCCTTCCACTGACCTCGTCCTTGAAATTTGGCTTTTCGACATGGAAATGGAAGGAGGAAGAGGATCTGGCTTCGCTACCCTCAAATCCTTCCTCTCCCGAGTCGCCCTTTCCGTTGTAAACACCGGCGGGGAAGTGCTCATATGCAGTAACAATGTTGCTGCGGATTCTTCTTCCGGTGTACGGACAGTAATAGAGTCCGACCTTTGTCGGCTAAGGGAAGCCGAAACTTTTGTAGTTGAAAGATGTGGGCGTATGGTCAGAGAGGATGGAGAGGATGAAGCTGAGGAAGAAGTAAGTGACGAAACAGGCACACTTGATGGACCTAGTTCGAGCATAGGCACTCCCGCCGGTGACACAGATGCAGGGAACGGGGCGGATGATGGCGGAGATGGAAGATAGGGCATGAACAGCGGCGAAGGAGCGGTTGCAGTCGAGATCATGGGGAGAGAGCCATGTCCATTCAAATTAGGCGACGGATTAGATAGAGTTAGGGAAGGAGGTGAATGGGCAGAGCGTATGGAGTCCGGGAGCCAGGAAGAGATGGATGGAAGGGAGGGACGATTGGCAGTGCCTTTGCTTGTATCACGTTCATTGTCAAAACCTCGTTCAAGACCATGATAGACTTTACGTCTCCTTGGGTCCCGAGGCTCGACGTGATCATTCGTCCCGTCGAAACGCTCCGCAAGAGATTCCGACTCGTCAGCGGTGGAAGAGGACTCTTCTGTGGCATTGTAACGCTTTCGTTTGTTGGAATTGGCTGCAGCGAATGCACCAGATTCCAATTCCTCCACTCGGGCCTGGTCTGCCAACTCTCGCTCAATACACCTGCGACACTCTACCTCCCTGTCTGGCATCGAACGCTCCCTAGCCTCCTGCAATTCGGATTCCAATATTCTTACCCTTTCTAGGAGGAATCGCATATTATCCACCGTCTTGACGAGGATATCTAGCTTGAACTTACCCTTCCCTTTCGACTTTGAGTCCTTCGCCGATTTGGATGTAGATTTACTGCCGTTGCGGATACGACTCGATGATCCGTAATCACCATCCTTATCGTCGTCGTCAGCCTCTTCGAAATCTTCATCGGCTTCTTCGTCGTCAGAGTCCTGATTCCGTTTTTCAGCCGTTACATCTTTTGTCGGGAGAGCGTGGTCTTGTGCATTCATTAACCCGATATCATCGCTCAACCGTGCCAGTTCCGCTAAAGCGTCGTTTATCTTGGTCCTCCGAGCCTTCTCGATGATGGAATGATTCAGCTTGCGTTGAGTTTCCCTGGCAGAACGTGATAGACCTGAAACTGCCGAGGAAGGTTTTCTGCCTCTTTTGGGTGCTGGGGCTGTAGGTGCGGACTCGGAAATAGAGGCAGGAGCAACGCCGGCTGTATCATTGACGGTATTGGTATTTTGTCGAGGAAGCAGGGGGCGTTCGGGCATGCCAGTGGTCTTGACTCTTCGAGAAGGATTAACGGAGCTGTTATATACTGTTGCTGATATCGGATGTGCTTTATTCACCGACATGGTGCGCCTGCAAAAGGATCGATGAGATGGTGAGCTGGCAAGGTTATCGACAGCTTACTGTATAAAGGTACGGGATATAAGTAACCACCTTCGAGCGGCACAGGAGAACTTCTCAAACTGCCGCACACGAGCATCGAATGAAACTCAGGCTCAAAGTAGCTCCTGACCTTCTCCTGTGCTCTAAATTCCACTGTCCAGCCAATCAAAACCTGGAAACAGTCCTCCATTGTCGCTCGTGTGCAGAATCCCGACAAACGTTCGTTGAAGCGAACAGCAGCAGCACACGACCATTTCAACCATCCGGCTCCGCTTCCGATTGGTCACATTCCAACTTTGGCGCCCACGTTTGTGACCACTGACTGGGACCCCCGCCCCAGATTCAGCACTTCATGTAGCAAGTTGCTTTTGGACGTTCAGCGTCAGAGCAGTAGACCAGGGTATGGATGCAAGCCATGGGAAATGAACTTGGAGCTGCTCGATAGTTTATTTTGTCAATTTTTACTCACACCACTGATTGAACCTAATCAAACATGAATTCGGGGCCTCAAAGGGTTTGCAAGAGGGCTGTAGTATGCCGTTTCCGTCAGGTGTGCATAGTTTTCCAAGTCAGAAGAAGACACAATCGAATTAACCCACAACCTGTTGGACATCGTCAGTATTCATATACTTGGTCCGAGACTGATCAAGCTTGAGGAGAATAGCGTCACTGAACGTCTTGATTCATCCGAGATACGCAAGATCGTTGAGATCCTCACTATTCTGTAGAGCTCAGATTCCTGGCAGCTCCCCGCCGTCCCCTTGTGTTTCTCTCGGTTGACTTGTTTGATCCATTCGCTGGCTGTATTTAGAAAGACCTATTTTTAGTCTATCGTGCTCGGAGATAGGCCAAGAATGCAGCTCGCATCTTACTGCATATACGGGTGTGAATCTCCCCATCTTTTCACGTTCTATAGATACCACGTCCGTTCTAGACTGACAGAAATAGTTTTCTAGGTCGTCTATGAACAAACGGATTTTTCCACCACATCAAGCAAGGAGTCGGAACTGCTCGACCTACCTAAGGCTGTGTTGACTTTGAGATGAAGGTTTGCTGACGTTAACAATATCTAGATGTGACCGAAAGGTTGAAGCTGGGGCTCTGTACTTCCTATGAGTTCCGCTCGCAGTTTTCCCTAGCCAATTCTAGTCTTTTCATGTATCGGCGCCCCTCCACCTTGTCGGAAGGGTGCCCAACAGGCATACGCCTGGAATCAATAATGAGATGATGAGATGATACTCCCGAGTCCATTCCGTCGAGTGAATTCCCAGAAGCATCCAACTATGGTACCCAACTCCTGGTAACTGGGACGCATCCAATAAAATCTTGTAATGCCCGATGCTAACTTACCCTAACTTTTATCACATAGTATCCAACGGCTTGAACTTTGTTCCTCCTTTTCGCACCGATGATCAACATACAATACAGCCGCATGACAAGGGGACTTCATTACCTCTTTCCAATGCGTACATCGCTTACCCAGAATAGCTGTTCGAGAATCGACGTGGTAAATATCCCCACAGCTGTGTACTTTTAGGTTTTCACTGTAGAACATGTTAGTTGGAAGCTGAAATGAGCGTTAAGCGACATGAACTGCCGGGGATTCGCTTAGCCTGAGGGGTTTCCATTATAAATACTGGTCGGTTCCAGCTACCTACCACCTTCCCACAGAGCATGAACGGACATAGTCAACACAGATATTATATCTCGGACCAGTACGTCCTTCCCGCTGATGCAGAGGAGACTGCAAGGTCAGTTCACGATTCCTCATAAAGGGAAGCTTTGGGTACTTAAATGATCAAGGCTGAACGTGCAACACCGACGCATCGTGAAATGCTTCGGTGATCGACTTTCGCTGGCGCCTCTAGACCTGAAATCTGGCGATCGTGTACTGGAAAGCGCCGCAGGAACGGGTTAGTATATCTTAATCTCCGTGCTTGTAGCGAAAACTTGTGCTTAAACAAACCAGGTATCTGGGCGCTCGAATTCTTCAAAGAGCACAAAACAAAGGGTATCATTCTCGATGTGGAAGGGTTCGACATTACCAATCGACAGTTCCCCCGAAACCATCCGCCCAATATTCACTTCTCCCTCCACTCGGTGGCAGATTTGCCCGCTGAGTGGAACGGAACGTTCTTGTATGCGCATCAGCGACTTATGGTGTCAGCATTGAGTGATTCTCTCTGGCGGAAAGCTGCCAGTGAGCTATTCAGAGTACTGGTACCGGGTGGATGGCTCGAGCTGGTGGAAATCGAAGTCAAGAGTTTTCGAAATCTTGACGTAGGCCCATACTCGAAGAAGCTGCAGTCGTTGATCGTAGTGCTGTACGCGAAAAAGGGATTGATCGTAGATTCAGAGACGTATCATCCGCTTCTACTGAAGGAAGCGGGGTTCGTGGACATCCGATTTGAGCCTCGACGTTTATTGATAAAACGGTCTGGAGAGAATGGGTATCACCTTGATGGATGGGATCTAGAGATTTTTTGCAGAGCACTGAAGGAGCCGATTCTTAACGGTGGTGGCTATAGCTTTGTTGAAACAGAAGGGGAATTTGAAGAATTGCTACGGGGGGCGATGTTTGAATTGGGTAAGTCGAATGAGGCAAGCGTTACCATTCACACGATTTTGGCTAGGAAGCCTTGATTTTGATTGTGTCAAGTATCTACTGGAATTTGGGATTTGATGCATAGTACTACAGTTCCATCTGGCAATATGTTGGTAAAAGTGCGACCCAGGTGAGACATTCAAATCCAGCCGTTTGCGCTGGAGATACGCGAAAGTATAGTCAAGGGCGGGCTAAGTTATGCTGACAGAAAGTGCACTTGATCTGAGGCTCAAGAACTCGAGTGTCCACATCACAGAGCGCGTGTGTCACATATCACGTGAAATTTGTCAGCTCGTCTGACGTCCCTGTTTGCGTCCTTGCCTCAACCACTATATCCAATTCTCAAAGTGCGCTCTCATAACCCCATTACAGATTTTTTCAGCTCCTGATATCTGTCCTAGGTTTGGTTCATGCCAATATGTGCTTAAACTGCGGGATTGCGCCGTTCAACCTCCGACTTTCCAAATTCTCCCGAGCTCTGGTTTCTAATTCTGAGTCACCTTGAAGTCCATGTATCCACGAACGGGAGGAGCCACTGAAAGGAAGCTTCACAGCTACCTCCCTGCTATCCAAAATCTTCCCAACGAGATACTGTGCCTGATATTCGACTACGCTGTCCAGTGGAATGACTTTCGTTACACAGACAACTTAACGAGGCCAACGTATCCGGCCGCGCGTTCTATTCCTCACCTTCCTGCGCTTACTTTCAGCTCGGTCTGTTCACGTTGGCGGTCAACATCCGTAACGTTTCCTATTTTGTGGTCCAGGCTCAGAATAATTACCAATTCCTGGGAACTCGAAGCATCCGGTTCGAGATACGACGCTTATGTCGCCACCATCAATTTATTCCTTTCCCGATCCTCCGTGAGCCCTCTCGTGATCGCGTTGACCAACCACAATCAATCAAAAGCTTCATGTCCTCCTTCGATGTTGCTCCTTCTCGAGCATACTCGACGTTGGAAGATTTTGATTTGCGATTGTAGATTTGATCTCATAGACGATGGCGTTCGCGATTTCGGTGCCCTCGAAGCGCTGGAGTTATACCCAAATGGCTTCCGTCCAACAGAAGTGAGCTTTTTCCAAAGAGCTCCTAAGCTCACCGAACTCAGGATGATGAATCCACTCAAAATCCCAGGGAATCGAATCGCTTCTCTCGACGTTGCTACTTCGAATGGTCCAATGGACAGAATTCTGGAGCTCTATCCTTGTCTCACAACTCTGAAAATACATTCTCACTTTGGAAATGATACCACTGATCCCCGGACTTCCTGTAGAGTCAAGAACTTGGTTGTACGCCTTACTTCAGCCGAAGATCATGTATTTCCATCTTTCACATTTCCCGCATTAGAACAACTTCATCTGTTTAGTAGTGCATTTGAAGGTTGGAAATGGCCTGGTGATTGTTTCGCAGATTTCATAACCCGATCTTCCTGCAAAATCACCGAGTTGAAACTCAAATCAGTAGGGCTCTCCGATATCGACCTCATCAGAACGCTTTATCTTCTTTCATCACTGGTCACACTGGAAATCAGCGATATCTATGCGAGACCAAACATTTTGCCCATCACTACCAACCTGATTCAAGCTCTCCATAGTTCAACTCGGTGCAGATATACGAGCTCGAGAGTCCCGCTTGTTCCACGTCTCCGTTACCTATTTCTGGACTCCTACGGCGCCGATTTCGATGATCAAGCGTTCGTCGACATGATTTCGTCGCGCTGGTTGCCACGTACGGCCTCCCGCTTCACATCCGAAGGCGTAGAGATCGACTGCTTGCGAGCAGTTGAGATGAAATTTCGCAAGCGTGAGGTGGACATATTTATGTATGGACCTCTCGTGGATATGGATAGAATGGGACTGAGAGTGGCGGTGACTGGGACGAATGGAACTAGGATTTAGATATACTTTCGATTACTCTCGGAGTCATCGAACCTCTCTTAACTCTTGTTTGTGTTGCAGAATTCACGTTGGTAGTCAGAGACACTCGCTCACAGGTGTCCTTTGGGTATGATTTGCTTTTCTGTTTAGTTATTCGTGTACATAGTCTGATGCGTGAATAGACATCTGGATATGTGCTCGAATCTGGGAGGGGTCCGGCTATTGTACAGCCACGAAGCCGGTTACATGTAAGAACTAGGTTGGTTTGAGTGAATTGGGGAAGTCGAATGAGGCAAGTGTTGCCACTTACACGATTTTGGCTAGGAAGCCTTGATTTTTATTGTGTCCGGCACCTACCGATTTTGATGTACAGTACTACAGTTCGCATCTGGAAATATGTGATATAGGTTGGTAAAAGTGCGACCCAGATGAGACATCAAAATCGAGCCGTTGGCTCTGAGGATGACTGGAGGTATTAGTCAATACTAGTCGAGGGCGGGCTAATTTATAGTGGCAGGAAGTCTACCTGATCTGAGGTTAAAGAACTTGAAGGCGGTTGGAAGTTTCGTGTCTGGTATCAGCTGCCAGCTGGTACAGCTGTTCATGAATTTGTAGCATTGTTTTCCAGAAACGCGCCTTAATGATTGTGTTTACCTACAAACAAACTGCTAGTTCATTGCTCTACAAGAATGCCGTCAAATGTACGGTTGCCCTGGCACTGATGGGGCTTGGATGGAGCAATGAACTGATGGTTTATTTGTAGGTAAGCATGGTCACTAAAGCGCATTTTTTAAAAACAGCTACAAATTCGTGAATAGCTGTAATGGCCAGCAGTGGTTTCCACATCACACAACGCGAGTGTCACAGATCACGTGAATTTGTCAGCTCGTTCCTTTTAATGCACACGTGCTAACGAGTAACAATGCTGGTCTTTCTTGCCTCAACCAGCGCCACCATCGCTCTAATTTTCAAAGTGTGCTCTCATATCTCCATCACAGACTCTCTCAGCTCCTCATAGCACTCTTTGAATCGTCGCACGATATTCTGTGCTTAAACTGCTGGATTGCGCTGCTCAACCCCTGACTTTCCAATACTCCGCCAAGTTCTGGTATCAAACCCCGAAGTCGACATGTATCCGGGAACAGCAGGAGCCACTGAAAGGAAGCTTCATAGCTACCTCCCTGCTATCGAAAAGCTTCCCAATGAGATACTGTGTACAATATTTGACTATGTTGTCCAATGGAATGAATTTTGTTACACCCACAACCTATCGAGGCCCACATATCCGACCGCGGATCCAATTCCTCCTCTTCCTGCGCTTACGCTCAGCTCGGTCTGCTCACGTTGGCGGTCAATATCGACAACCTTTCCCATTTTGTGGTCCAGACTCAGATTAGTTACCGATTTTTTGGAACTCGAAGCCTTCGGTTCGAAATACGACGCTTATCTCGCCACCATTAGTCTCTTCCTTTCCCGATCTTCCATGAGCCCTCTCGTAGTCGCGTTGATGAACCTTTCCGAATCACAAGCTCTGTTGCCTTTCTCGATCTTGCTCCTTCTCGAACACACTCGACGTTGGAAGATTTTGATTTGTGATGTTAGGGTTGATCTCATAGACGATGGTGTTCGCGATTTCGGTGCCCTCGAAGCGCTAGAGCTATTTCCATATGGTATCCACGCGGCAGAAGTGGGCTTTCTCCGAAGAGCTCCTAGGCTCACCGAACTGAAGACGATGGATCCATTCATAATCCCAGGAAATCGGATCACTTCTCTCAACGTTGCTGATCCGATTTGGCCGATGAACAGAATCCTAGAGCTCTATCCTCATCTTACAACTTTGAAACTAGATTCTCACTTTCGAAATGATGGTACTGATCTACAAACTTCGTATAGAGTCAAGAACTTGGTTGTACACCTTGCTTCAGACGAAGACCACATATTTCGATCTTTCAAATTTCCTGCCTTAGACCATTTACATCTGCTGACCAGTGTATCTGAGTGCTGGAATTGGCCTGGGAATTCCCTCGCAGCGTTCATAGCTCGATCTTCCTGCAAAATCACTGAGTTGAAACTCACATCAGTTGCGCTGTCCGATATCGACCTCATTGATACGCTTCATCTTCTTCCATCCCTAGTCACACTGGAAATCAACGATGTCTATGCGAGGCCAAAGATTTTGCCCATCACCTCCAACTTAATTGAGGCTCTCCACAGCTCTACTCAATTCACCTTTACGAGCTCGGGAATACCGCTTGTTCCACGTCTCCGTTACTTATTTCTGGACTCCTACGGCGCCGATTTCGATGATCAAGCGCTCGTCGAAATGATTGAGTCGCGCTGGTTGCCGCATGCGGCCTCGTGCTTCAACTCTGAAGGGGTAGAGATTGACTGTTTGCGAGCAGTTGAGATGAAATTTCGCAGGCGTGAGGTGGACATAACTGTGTATGGACCTCTCGTAGATATGGAGAGGATGGGATTGAGAGTGACTGTGACTGGGATGAATGGAATTAGGATTTAGGTATACTTTTGCTTTCTTCACCAATCATCAAGCCCTCTCTGGACACATCCCTCTGTCTCCTTTAGATGTGATTCGCTTTTCTGTTTAGTTGTTCGTGTATATAGTCTGATGTTATAGATGCGTGAACACCCGTTCGATAGACATGTTCGAATGTCAGAGGGCTCCGGCTAAGTATTGTACATGTACAGTCACGAAGCCTCGGAGTAAGCCTTCAGTGGCTATACGGGCGCTTAACATCCTTTTCTCTCAAATTTGCCCTGGTTTGCGCCTAGAGGTAATCTAGAATTGCGTAGAAAGCTTTAGACTAATACTATCCTATATAATGCTAGATCTTTCGCTAGATATGACGGCAGCTTCATCATCTGAGTTGTGTAACAATGCGGTGGCTTGCGTGGACGCGCTCGCTTCAAAAATTACGGTTCAGGACAGCCAACCGACATTACATCGACTTCAGGTGGGAGATATCCCCGGATCATCGACAGGATCATTTGGGATCGCCACTTTTCTTGAGGATATGCAAGATCAATTAGCAAAATGGCACGAAATAACCGACAGGATAGAAGATGCCTTTCAGAGGCTCAAAAAGAAGCGAGATGCCTTGAAACGGACCGTCGACGTTACAATTGCCCTTCTTTCCCCCGTTCGCCGTCTTCCTGAAGATGTCCTAGTCGAGATATTTTCAATCTACATCGGTAGCTCAACGCCAGGCTGGCCGTTACCCAATGGGTATTCTCTCGCCCTGAATCGTTCTAGCGAGCTGCCAGATAATTGTATATCTTGTCCAACCATGCGCCTTTCTCAGATATGCTCATTTTGGAGAAAGATCATACTGCGCCGACCTAGGCTTTGGGCTTCTCTCGCTGTCAAAGTCGACATTTTTGATGCCAGACCTGGATATTTGAATATCCTCTCTCATTACCTTTCGTGCTCCAAAAACACGCCCTTAAAACTTCGAATAACGAGCGAAAAGTACTCATCGCAAATGGAGAAAGGGCTTAAGCTGCTGATTGGTCAGTCAGCGAGATGGAAAGACGCGCTCATAGGCGTGGGGGAAGATGTCGTATCGCGGCAGTTATTAATGAGGACCAGTCGAGATATGAACTTTCCCAATCTCAAACATATTCGGATCCGCCCCTCTGCGTATGACCACGGCATTCACTATTGCGCTATGCTTTTTCGTTTTCGAAACCTGCTCACACTCGATGGAGGGAGTCTGCCAATATGTTGGAGGGAGTTTCGTTCCTGCGATTTTACGCAATTGAAGGAATTTCGAGGTGGTCGCTTATCTGGGGCGTCTATAGGTCAATTTTTGAGCCGTATGCCTGCACTAAACGAGTGTTCCTTGGAACGGCTTGAGCGTCACGAATATGACCTCAGTGACGATGAAGCTGAAGTCTCAGATGAACTTAGCAACAGCGACAGTGGAAACGGGCACTGTCATCTGAATCTCCTGACACTGTCTGTATCAGTGGCGGGCTTCCGAGCAGGAACATGGACGGATGTTCAACTGCCCAATCTCAGAGTGTTGGAGCTCCGTACCGGCCCAATGCGGCACTCAAATTCTGAAAATTGGTTACCTCGTTTTTCGACGATCGTAGAAGAAGTTTCTTCCATGCTTCTCCGGTCAAAGACTATTCTGCGGAAAGTGAAACTTACGTCAATCTTAGCTGACGACGCAATCTCCGTAATCGAATCTCATCCTTCAATATCCGAGCTGACGATCAGTGGGTGCTACGACCGAGATTATTATACTGAAAAGCTCGGAGACCTATTTTCTCGCCTCACAGTTGCTTCTAAAACCCCAAAATTTACAGAAGACACCAATAACGTCTTTGCGCCACATGTGCAATTTCTGAATCTCGAACTATACACCCGAACCAAGGCCTCAGTGCAAACATTCGTCGAGGATATCTGCGAATTGGTCGAAAGCCGAAGTGCCGCAAAACTCTCGGGTATTTCCCCCTCTGATCATCGGGTATTCCCATTGCGCAGGGTTAGACTGCAAGCTGATTTGCTGTATGCTGATCGGGCTCAGGTTGTAGAGGCCTACCGTATTATTGGGACTCGTCTGAAGCCTTTGGAAGCTTCGGGGCTTTTCGTGAGCCCAAAACTTCGTGACGAGATAGACGGAACTGTCAGACATTTTCGAGTTGGGTAGGAGGGTGGTGTTCCTTGTAGCGACGATGATATTGCTCTCAATTTGGGTTGATGTTTTGAGGTAATTGATCAACGATGTCGTGCTATTCCCGTCGAGAGCAGCGATAAGCTTGGTCACGAGCTGGTCATTCACTACTGACAAAGACTGGCAGGGGTAGCGGGCGAAGGCGGGATGTTCTTGCAGCGACAACTCTATTACTTTCGATCTTGGTTGAAGTTTTGAGGTAATTGATCTGCGTTATCGTGCAAGATGTCGCTGTTGCTGTCGAAAGCAGCGATAAGCTTGGTCACGAGCTAATACACTACTTACTGAAGTCTGACAAACTGGAAAGGTGAATATGAGGCACTTCTGCCAGATTACTGATCTTGATAGCCGCCTCAACTACGTTGATCTTCACCTGTCTCACAAGTGGCCGCGCTCGTCGTTCGTGCTTACGGCTCAGTTTCTGGTATCTCCATACTGATGAAAGTTTATTATATGACAAGGATTTGCGCCCTGAGTCATGAGTGAACATTAATTCATGAGCAGGGAAGTACGGAAAGCCTTTCTACAGCTTTTAAATGAAAAATTTTACGACTTTGCTTGCAGGTTTGCTGAGCAGAACTCTTATTGAGCAGAGTCGCGACTCGGATGTGGTATCTGGCTAACGACTTTGATTGACTGTTACTCAAGTGCTACATGTCCAGAGAGAGGCTGGCTCGAGCCTAGGACTCTGCCAGATAACTTTGATGCCCTCTCTAAATTCATGCCCTGTCTCTGATGCCTGTCATATTTGGCGCTGGGGCGTCCCGTCCGAGGAACAAGATAGTATGTAGTGAATGTGTGTCAACGGCGGACGGTCCCAACGAGGCAAATTTCAGCATTATATTCAGTAGGAACGAAAGGCTTTGGCGGGATGATCTGGGAAGATACAGAGTGTCCTGAGAAAGATCAAGAACTATGTATGTAGTTTATGATAATATCGTTTATCTGCCCGTCGAATTAACACTGTCGATGTATTGCTTCTTTGCCTAGTACAGTCTTGTACAATCTTCGCTGATCATACAGTATGGGTACTATGCAGGTACGTTGTACGGACGATTCCGGGGCGCGATATAGAGTAAGATCTGTCACCGTGTCAGTTGCCTGGCCGTTCGTATTCAATATTTCCTAACCGAGCCTAGATTCCACAGCTACATTTTCTGTGCAAATTCTGTCAAAAGAGGGAACATTGCTAAGTGATTCCTCTAAACCATAGCCAATTTTGACGGGATCTTCACGGATATCAATCATCCGGGATACTGTCGGAATGCTGTCGGAGGTGTTAAGGGGAAGTCGGGGGCCATGAAATGCTAGGTCGGCGGCTTTCCAAGTATGGTCCGTCTCTGAAAAGCCGAGGCGAGGTGGGGGAATTCCATATAAACGGCTCTCAATTATTTTTTTTCCGGTCGAGGTATCCACTCGGTCCACCTAGATCCTTCAAAATTATTTAGCAGAACATTTAATGGCTTCCCCTTCTAAAATTCCCCCTTCTGAGCAAACCCTCTCTGCGCCCAGGCCTTTCCTGTCCCTCTTACCTGGGCCCATCGCACATTTCCTCGGATATCGACCATCCAAACCAACACCAAGGTCACAACCCATAGTTTGGTTATGGTCTTTCCTGGGGGCATTCTGTTCGCTTTTTCTAGGCTTGCATATCTTGAAAATACTGAAAAACGTTCAATCAGGTGGTCTTTCGGTCATACAAGCTGTTTTTGTACAAGCTCAGTATTTTGTCAAGAGGGGTGCACCGAGTATTGTTCCTAGTTATGTGAGTATCAATCTCCTTTCTCCATCTCAAATCCTGATCATATCTTGTACAGGGTGCCTCTGCAGTCCTCATCTATGGCGCAATCGAAGCTCCGTTAGCGCAGCCTCAGGCTCTAGTATTCGGGCACTTCGTCGGTGGTCTCGTAGGTGTGATCATCACCAAACTATTCCTCTTGCTCCCGTCCCAGGAGAAATTCGACCATGTTTCGTGGGTTGCGGTCTCGTTATCGTGTGCAGCCGCAATTGTAGCTATGCAGATGACCAAGACGGTTCATCCTCCTGCAGGTGAGTGTATATTTAGCATTCGTTTAATACCCTGGTGTGCTCATTAGTACTTGTTTTTAACAGGTGCAACCGCCATCCTTCCGGCCCTTGACCCCTCCATTCGTGCACTAGGATGGTAC
Organism: Collybiopsis luxurians FD-317 M1; assembly: GCA_000827265.1. Lineage (NCBI taxonomy): Eukaryota > Fungi > Basidiomycota > Agaricomycetes > Agaricales > Omphalotaceae > Collybiopsis > Collybiopsis luxurians. The sequence goes on along the minus strand of KN834805.1, from coordinate 318,177 downwards.
TTCCTTCCAGTCCTCCTCTTGAGCTCTACCCTCGCTCTCATGGTCTCACTTCTTTTCAACAACATACAGAGAAGATACCCGACTGTATGGTACACGCCATTGGACCTACCGTCTTTACCCAAGAAGAAAGCAGTCACGGAGAATGGAGATGCGGAATTGGATGTGAAGGACGTTAAGGATGTGAAGGAAAGCACTACAGCTAGCGCGGAGACGGTGGGGGTGCTGGCGCAAGCTGCATGAATCTGAGTTTTGCTGCTGTGTTTGGATTGATTGATTGCTCTCATATATGTGAGTCGTTGAGGAATCGAAGTTTTCGTTTCTCTAATTTCTGCATTAGTGCTTCCTTTCGACTACTAGATGGGGGTGTTCCTTTCCAGCAGGCTGGTAGTGAAGAGGACAGATCGCTCATCCTTCCTCCACCTACCCCTTACTCCCACTTGGCCGATTCGAAAAACGAGTGTTTTATGTACATAGACGGAGACGATTTCACAACGTGCATACTTCTCATGTCATGATCACCCTGTTTAATGACTGTGAAACAGTGCGGCGGTATCCACTAGGTGATGAGCTACCGCATAGTAACATACTTGGGACTGCTATTGGCACTTGGCTCTGACTCATCCCGTCGGCTTGACCCTTGATCCCGATGTTTCTTAGCCCCCCTGCTTGATTTAATATCCATTCCAATACTCATTGCGCATGGGACAATGAGAACACTTGGATGTAACCTCATTGTCGATGCGTTGCATTCATTGCAATTCCATGAGCTTGGCGGGTAAGTGCTAACAGCGACTGCATTAAATTAATTGCGGGCAATGCGCAAGTTGCGTCGGAGTGGTTGTTTTCGCTCTCTACATAGCATCCCCCAGTACAGACACCATCTGCGTCACAGTTCCAGTATGACTCGGCCATTAAACAGCGTCTTCAAGTTCTGGCTTGTTTTTGATCACCTCGGTTATTGACGACATTGAGCGTTGGAGTATACCACATTACCGGTATGCGCTGCGTCTGCAACGGTACACGTTTTTGGTGAAGATATATAGGATGGATATTCGAGCCTGTGCTTTTGTACATACGGAGCGCAACCCAATTTGCCCTTCAGGCTCAATCGTCTACGTAGACTTTACACATCACACTCCAACGCCAACACCAGATGATGCAGAAACAATCTCGTCTTCGCAGACTAATCTGTAGACTATCGCAGAAATTCCACCCCCATGATCATCAGTTCGACTTAAGTTCCGGTACGAATGCCATAGTTCCGTATAACGGATGTGGCGCTTTACCTGGATCTATTACCTCGTCCGAGACGTCACTCCAAGGTGGTTGTGCGATTTCTGCTCGGTCCCGAATCCTTGGCTCAACTTACTCTGGAATATAGGCAAAGTCGCTCTTATAACTGGATCTTCCAAGTCAACCGGAGCTGCCATCGCAAAAGCCCTGGCCGCTCAAGGGGCTTCAGTAGTAGTAAATTATTCGAAAGATGTTAAATCCGCAGAGGAACTGGCACACCAGATCAATGCCGCGTCACTCCATTCTCTCTTTACTTCACTTTCTCCTTCTTCCTCCGAGATAGATCCCCGCGAAAAAAGTGCGAATAACCATGACGCTCAAACGCCTGGGCCTAGAATCCAGCAGCAGCAGGCAGTCGTAGTAAAAGCCGACCCCTCAACGGTTGCTGGCGGCCAGCACTTGTTACAGGAAACCTTGCGTTTGTTCGGTCGTTTGGACATCCTCGTCTTAAACGCCGGACTTATGGGAAGCAAAACTTTGAGTGAAATGGACGAGACCTTTTTCGATGCTCATTTCAATGTCAACGTCAAAGCGCCATTGTTTTTGGTAAAGTCTGCGGCAAAAGTCATGCAAAAACGCAAGTCTTGTCTTCTTACTTCTTCCGTAATGAATTGTTTTTTAATGAATCAGCTGGCAGCTGGAGGAAGGATTATTTTTCTTTCCACGAGTCTGACTGCAGCAAGTAGTAAGTTACTTGTCCATGGAATCCTTGTACTCAGAAGAACTTAGGTTTGACTTTTGAATAGCGTTACTTCCCAATGCACTGTGCTATGTAGCTAGCAAAGGTAAGTCGAGCATGCGCCTCTGACACACACCGAGCGTTCAATTCTTGCCATCATCCATCCTTGATAAGGTGCTGTCGAGCAACTTTCCCGTGTCCTAGCCAAAGATCTCGGTACCCAGGGATTTACGGTAAACACCGTCGCTCCGGGACCTGTTGACACAGCGCTTTTCCGAGAAGGCAAGCCCCAGTATATTATCGACGGTATAGCCGCTCAGATACCCAGTCGACGGATCGCGGAGCCAGAGGACATTGCACCGATTGTTGCGTTTTTGGCCAGTCCATCCGCGCAGTGGATTAATGGGCAGATCATTGGAGTGAATGGGGTGAGTTTAGATTCTTTTTCGAGTCCTCTATAAAGAGGGAGGTTGACTCCGAGTTGCAGGGATATGTGGTATAACGGTTATGCTGAGAGGGCGAGACGGTTGAACTAAATTATTGAAACTAATTTAAATTTTTGCGTGTTGCGTTGACGAGTCGTTAGGCTTACCATAGCTGACTTGTAAATGATAAGACTCATCAATGTCTCCTTGAGCCCGATTACTCTGAGAGGAACGAGCACTGAACCAAAGCGCCATAGAACAATCCGGTCCACCGCGGTAGCGCCTATTTCCGGAGTTTACCTTCTCATCCAGCGAGTCTTCCTCATTTCCTTCGTCTTCTGTCATCTTCAGAGTCATTCCCTTTTCCTCGAATGTGATAAAGGCCTTTCCTGATAGATCAAATGGATGTCTGGATGAGCGTCGCAATGGAGCTGACGAGGCTCAGTTGAATAAACGTTTGCTTTGAAAATACATATTATAATTGTTTTGCATAAACGCTGACTCTTTTCTCAGATACCATATGATGAACGTGCTAATCAGCGATTTAGAGCTCACGAACGCGCTTCTATGTCTCCTCATGACTCTCAATCCATGTGAACAGTGGAGTTTATTTCTAGTGATGTAAACGAATTTTCAAATGTTTTGAAAGACACGATGATGAGAGTCTGAGCTTGACCGGAAGGGAAGAAGTTCAAGAACCAATATCCGGTAGATGCTTGTCACATGGAGTGGGTTCGCATGCGCCTCGCACGCGGAAAAACGTTCGAAAGGCCTCGAGCTCTGTGAATGGTGAGCCAATTTTATCGCTGATGGATTCGCGCTTCGAAGAGGGGGAAACTTCAGGAACACAAAAACGTAGAGCTTTGTTATTCGAGGAGCAGGAAGCCTGGAATATTCAAGCTGTATGTCCATGGGCATCCTTCTCTTTCATGTGCGCGTGCAATAATGCATATTAATGTCGTCAATCATATGCGTTTGTCCATATATATAAACAAGAGGATTGGCAACGAAATTCCAGCTTTTGCTCGAGTCTCATCTTTCCCTTATCTGCTCCCTACGCAGTACTGGCGATGCTTCTTGTCACCCTCCTTGCCGCACTCCCTTACGTTTATTCGCTTGTCACCCCTCGTCAGGCTGCTGGGGCCTTCTTTAACCCCACAGAAAATGGTGGCTCAATGCTGGACGATGGTAAGATATTGTGTTATCGTTGGGAGATTACAGCTTGAACCTGGCGGACTACTAGCTGGCAATGGACTTGGTGAACCTTTGAACGTCAGTTAAACCTTACTCGCTTCGATCGAAGCATAACGCGGTTCTCAGGTCATTATCTCCGGTCTCTCTTCTTCCGGCGTACTTTCAGAGGATGGGTTCATTAACTATGCCCAAGCTATTGGATTGTAAGGTTACTCTCTGCGAATCTTTCGCCTCGATTACTCAAATGCACTCGCTTCAGCTCCACAGAGTGCTTAGGCATTCACCTCGGTGGTCCTCAGAGTGCCAATTTAGGTGACGGAAATGGTTTTGTCAACCAAACAGTGAGTTGAACCTCATGGCCTCTCTGGAAATGCTCGATTCATGGCCGTCCCAGACCGAGCTTCGTCAAGATTTTGGAGACCCTGCTCTCGGTACATGTCTTGAATCCTTGGTACGTGTTTTCTTCTTTCCAGGCATCAGATCTGAATGAAAGCCATTTAGATTGGCGGGAATCATCTCCGGCAAGTTCTCTCACCGAAGCCCTTCGTCGCGTTTTCTTAACCCTTTATTGTAGACTCTATATTCAAAACGGTCCTGAGCACAACACTGGGGCCCTTTTCCTCGCAGTGTCACAGGAAGAAGATGCAGCGGACAGTCATGACATTGTCCCAGATGGGTATGAGATTGTTACTCTCCGGTTGCGTGTACTCACGATTGAATCTGCAGATACGACATTGGCAGAGATGCGCTCGTCGCAGCTGCTCTTGGAACGACCTCGTTTGGTGGAACAACCTACTCAACAACTGCACAGAATTTGACAGGGCTGTTGGCTCCAGGAAGTGCTGGGTACGTAGATTCTGAGCTTGTCGCTAACACGATGTTTGCTGATCTTATTTATCTTGTAGAGTGAACCACGGTAAGAGCTAGGATTACTGTTTTCCTCTCGAGGCGGCTGAATTTTGCGACAGATATCGCGACCGATGGAATTACAACCCTTTTGACAGTCACAATCGTTTGAAAAACTATGCTTCGACTTGTTCTGCTAGGGTTTAGTTGAAACTGTGACGTCTCATATGAAAATAAGGAATGCATCATAATTTTTTTTGGCCAGATTTTTGAGATAAGAATCAAGATGGAAAGTGCAACAAAAGTGAAAGAAAATGTTGTGAAACACTGAACAGTCAAGAAGCGATCATGCACATGGGTGAGACACGAGCGACAGTTTACGCGAATGGGCCATGGCACGTCTGTCACATACCACGTGGTTGACCAAATAACGCGTCCAGACCCCACCATCGGTACCACCGAGTCTGTTCGTTACTTTTGTATGATATCTTATGAATTATAATATCAGCCTGTCCACAGTTGGAGTTTTCAAGACTCAGACTCAGAACGCGCGTAAACAAAAATACGTGACTTCTAACGAGGTATATAACCTTTGGACGCGGCCGACTGCCACAATCCTTTAGCGATACTCACACTCTCATGGCTGTATCTACCCAGCCTGGAATACATTTCCAAGGCGAATTTCCCAGGATATGCTTCATCCTCATTCCGAAGAGGATCTGTTCCGAGTCCATCTTCATTACGAAGGGGACATACTTCAGCCTCAATTCAACTGGTGCGTGGCCGCTCTCGGACTGGCTCTCCGGATATGTGTAACTCGCTTACAAATAATAGCTTGATGTATCAAATATTGGCGATATCATTTCATCTGGAGGGCTCATCTTCACGAATGCAATGCCCAGAGAGAATGACTATTGCCTACGCTATGCCTGTCTGCTTCACCCTCATGATGATACCCATTGGCTTACGGCTTGCTTCTGGCCTAGCAGTAGTAATTGGAACCCAAGGTTTTTCAGCTATTTCTTCGATTCTCTGGGTCCCAGTGATAACCTCATCCCCCGCCTGCTGATCTTGTGGTGTATCAGCCCAGTCGTGGCTATTAGACAGAGATACGCACTCTGGAAAGTGTAGTGCTTTCTGCCCTAAATGTTACTCCAATCAATAATCACCAGAAATATTTTGTGTTGGAGGGCACTCGACTTCTCTTCTATAAAGGAGATGGCATATGTACAGAGATCATAGCTCTGCTGCATGAGGATCGCCATGACCCAATCACCGGTTCCCGGAGGCTCCACTCTGTCCAGACTCCTTTGCTATGTAGAACAAGGGATGCTGAATGAAGCTACGTATTTTCGATTGCGCGCTGGTTGCCTCCTTGCGGTTATTTTGATCTCCATCTCTACAGCCAGAGAGAGCCTTGGAAAATAAATAGAGTTGGTATCAACGTAGAACAATGGAGGAGCGAACGTAAACTCGATCATATACAATTATTACATTCAGTGGAAAGATATAGATATAGATTGATATGTTGAAGGCATGCATCGTACACTACTCGGTGCATTTTGAAACATGCGTAAATCTAACCGCTGCAAATTTTCCTCCAAATGCCCAAACTGGGAAGGGGGCGAGTCTACAATAAAGCATTGAGCTCAAACATAAGGCAGCCATTGCAATGATCAACACACACCACGCTGAAGAGGTTATTTAAAGCTGGGACTGCGTGAGCGGAGGAAGCCTTTGGCAGCCGAAGAACTTGACGGTCGACGCGATCTTCATGGAGAGGAGATGCGATTTCACCCGAGGCAACATCACCTTCGTAAAAAAACCAGGCGGGTGCATTCGGGAAGTGCTGCACTCTCCAAAGTGCGCATCTCTGTCCAATGTCCGCGGCTTAGATGAGATCGGAGGGAGGAGGAGGTGTCAAGGTCCGGCGTGCATCCAAAATGTCAAAGAAGTAACCAAAGCACAATGGGTTCCGGCTGTGGCTGCTGGGCTAGAAGTGGACGACGCGACGCGATTGGGAGGCACGCCTGTCACATACCACGTGTTCTACCAATCAATCCATACCACCGTGACACTCCATTTTTTACTCAATTCATGCATCTTATGAGTGAGTCTAATATGCGCAATGGTGAGCCCTGACCTGACCTGTCATACTCTTTAATGTACCCATTCAAATAACCTTCTCTAACTGATGCGAATCTATGTTCGCAGTGCAAAATTCGTCCGTTCAAGCCACATGTGTATTCGAATTTGTCCAGCTATACGAGGACCTATGTTCAAACTCTGTGATCAACCGAAAGGAAGTCGAGGGGATAATCCTTCAATGCGGCAGAGATCTAGATGACTATGAAGACGAGCTCACGCGACTCGAGTCGCGAATCATGTTTATCCGCGAGCAGAAGGAGCGGCTGGAGGAGTACAAGACAAAATTGGGCTCACTCACTTCTCCGATACGGAAAGTTCCTAATGAAATTTTAGACGCGATTTTTGACTACACCTGTGAGTGGAATGAGCTTCGATACAGCCACAATGCGATTGGGCTTATTGATTCGACCCATCGTGCTACCCTCGATCGTCTTCCTTCCCTTTCCCTCAGCTCTGTTTGTTCACACTAGCGCTGCTTAGCCACGGCGCTTCCGGCTCTATGGTCTGGGTTAGAGATAGAGTTCACATCTGGGGAAACTGAAGCACCTGGTCAGAGATATGATGCCTATCTTGCTACCATAGCCCTCTTCCTCTCGCGCTCTCAACCCACCCCTCTCATACTGGATTTGTACTACCTCGAACACCCGCAATTCAGAAAGCCTCCCTCGCTGGACCTGCTTCTCGGGCATACTCAGCGCTGGAAGTCCGTGCGGTGCAATCATGACTTCTTCCATTTTGGTAATTCTGACAATTTCCCTGTCCTGGAAATCGTAGATCTTTTGCGAGCCGACCTACTACATTAAATCTTTCCGGGAGACTCGCTCCTAAACTCGCCGAATTCAGAATTTGTGCCCTTGAACCCTCCGCGATACCAACGAATCAAATAACAAATATCGAGTTCTTGACAATGTCCCCTCCGCACATAGTAGATGCTATTACGGGCCTTTTCCCCAACCTCGTCACCTTGAAAATACTATCTCTTGATACTAATCGTGCCAGCGCTCCACAGACCTTAGGTACAGTCAAAAACTTGGCTGTGCGTTTCATTTCGAAGGAAGACGCCATATTTCCATCTCTCACTTTTTCTGCATTGGACTGTCTACGTCTTTTCGGTGATCTATTTCTCCGCAGCGGTTGGAAGTGGCCTAGAGATGCTTTTGCTGGATTTGTCTCTCGATCCTCATGCAAAATCGCTACTTTCAAGCTCACGTCAGTGGGGCTTTCTGATGTCGATCTCATTGCCGCGCTTCAGCTTCTCCCATCCTTACTCACGCTTGAAATCAGCGACTTGAACGCTAGACCCAATATCACCCCCATCACTTCCAATTTCTTCCATGCTCTCCATAGTGCAGGCCAGAGCAGTCCCAGCTCGGGAATTCCACTTGTTCCACGTTTACGGTATCTGTCTTTAGATTTCAGCGGCCCCGATTTCGACGACGCGGCATTCATCGCCATGATCTCGTCACGCTGGTTTCCTCCGAGTTTTCCGGATTCCCTTTTAGCCTCACAGAGCGCAGGAGTGGACTGCCTGCGGTCCGTCGTGATGAAATTTCGACAGCGCGAGGTGGCCAGCACGGTTTACAGACCACTAGCAAATATGGATAAAATGGGATTACGAGTGGTGGTGTTAGGGACGAATGGGACGAGGATCTAAGATTGAGATAATTCTCCATCTGCATCTATAGCAATCTTCCTCATTTGTTGTATTTTAAGGCTAATAAGATTAATTTATAATCTGCCTTGGATGCCTCTGAATCCATAAGACTTTTTGCCTTCTGAGGATTGAACGATGCGACGAGAGTATCTACCAACACTTCAGTCGATCCGGGAGTCTTTGTGAAATGTATCATCGATGTTCATCGTTCGTTTTAGATATTTACATACATTGCATTCCGGGTCGAGCTCATGCTACTACATCGTTCGTTATAGACGGTGGTGAACGGCGGGGGGATTGGATCGGGGTATCTATTCTTCTAAGCAGAAGGACCTTACCATTCCTTCGCGAGTTTGAATTGCCATTCCCAGTCTGGAGGGACGTCAGAAACAAGCACGATACGACCGCCGGTTGAACTCACCGGCATAGACTTCTCCGTCATCATCGATAACTCGACTCCTCACTGTGTAGGAGCCCGAGCGGGCAAGCAATCCAGAAGGGCTTTCTTCGGGCTGCCGTCGAAATCATCGCACGGTTATGGAAGCACGTTTTCGATGACGGTGCAAAAAAAAAATGAGCCATTTGAGGTTCGAAATTCACGAGGGAAAACGGAGGTAGGATGAAATTAGCTGTCAGTGGGACAAATTGCTACGATAGGAGACCTCCCACCTCGAAGTTTTTCACATATGAATCCGTGCCTGGATTAGGTCCATAAGAGCCAAGCATTTGTTCCATCTTGTCGACTGCCCGAGAACAAGGGCTTGCGTTAATCATCGTCGGAGTGGGAGAACCGTATCTAGTCGTACCTTTCACTCCTGCTCGTTTGACAACTTGGATGTACCGGACGCCCTACACTTCCACTATTGAGCAAAGACCTCTAATAATGAAGCTAAACGGTATGGCGATTTACCGAAATGATTGAATGATTGACCCTGAATTTAATGCGAACACTGTAACGAGAGACCTTAGGAAGGTATCAACGACCTCCGCGACCAACAAACGTACTTGTATTCAACGCCTTCCTTAATGGTGACGGGATTCTTCTTCGTCTCAGCCGCGATCTTTGCTGGATCACTCAGATCGAGAGAAATCTTCTTCCCACTGGGTAGAGTCTTGGAGTCGAGCTCAAGAGCCAGCACGGTGACCTAACGGATAAAGATATCGTTCTAAATACATTTGATTAAGAAGACCAACTGATGACTCACCTTGGGTCCAGATGTATTCGTAGAAGCACCAGCACTCACACCAAGCGAAGCCTTCCATCGAGCCAAACTTTCATCTTCAGCATCTAGTTTGGCGTATTCTTCCGCAGTCTTGGCTGCTCCTGGCTTGTAGCCTAGTAACCATAGAGCAACCATTCATCGTCAGATGTGCTAAACACTAGGCTTGATTTAAACCATACCGGGAGTCGTGGTGGGCAAAAGATCTTCATGGTCTTCGTTCTGAGGTCAGACTGTGAGACTCGAGTATTCGGGCAAAGCGCTAGAAAGAGCTCACCGTCGACATGGCGTGAGGAAATAGATGTAGAGGTCGAGTTGCTGGCTGAAGATGGGAGTAAAAGGCAAGGCTACGATTATATTGGGTTCTTGAAACCTTTAAATAACCTCTCCGGTCGGGCGGCCAGTATTAATATGTCGGCCTGGAGACGGCATTAAAGTTGCCTTTCATGGAGAGTACTCCCCGGTCGTTCCTCAAATGCGAAGTTCGGTTGATACAATAGAAAAGTTTCTGGGCATTTTATTCCAAGATAACAAAGAGATATTCAAATGCATTTCGAATAGTTTTCAATCCAGCTTTGAATACCCTACCATATTACTCCTTCGATTTACGTTGAATTTCGGCAAAAATCTCCCTGATTTCAACTCCCTCACATTGCGATGTTGTTGCCTTTCGTACCCCTTCCTCGGTTCGCCTCGTGAGTGAGGCTAAACCTTCATCGACATCCTTTAACAGGTGTCATTGAGCTCGCGATAGAAGAGCGCCAGACGGCCACTAAAAAACTTACACAATTATTTTGAGCGCGCAAAGCTCTCAGGTCACAGATTGTGTTGCTTCTGCAGTTATCGGTATCGTTGCAGGGAGCAACGTTTCCTCCTCGACTAAGGAAAGTGTTGTACAGCTGGAATGCAGTCTCGTTCGCCGCAAAAACTTCCGTAAGGTTGTGCCAGAAGGCCGGAGTAAGTTCCGACGTAGCGGGAAGTCCGACAAGTGAACCGTATACTTCTCGTGCGTCGTAGTAGAGACTCCAGGTAGCTTAATAAGTGTTCAGCGGACTGCAGGTGCGCAGAGAAGCTAAAAGAGAACGTACGATTCTCTTGGAAGGTGGGATCGGTGAGATTGGCTAAAGGCACACCCTTGTAAAAGCAATTTCGAGTGGCTTAAATGAATCGTAAACTGACCTGATATGACACGAATATTCATGAGTCCGTAAGTATCAGGGTCAACGTCATAAACCTTGAATGCAGGATTGCCGCCTAAAAATAAAATACTTGAGATGAAATCTATGAGTCTGGGTCGCAAAAACTCACTGGTCGGGGTAAGGGCGGGACACTGCAAAGATAGCGAAAACCTATGAGCAAAGTTTGTTGAAGGGAAAAAAACACCTACAATGAAGCCGACTCCGACCGCATTTGCAGCAGTTTGGTGGCTGTAGTCAGAGTAGGCAATCTCAAATTGGTCCTAGCGGAATGTGAAGGTTAGTGGAGATGTAAACTGGCATTCTAAAGGCCAACTCGCTAGGTGCGTGTGCCCGAAGAACTGCCCAGCTATGGTGTCTTTGTATCGTTGAATAACTTGATCATAGTAGTTGGACTGTAAACACAGGCGGTCAGTACTCTCAATTTTACAAATGATATGGAATCGTTGACCTGATCTTCGGTTGTGTCGGAAACTCCTGGTGGAATATGCCCAATGATCCAGACCTTCTTCCCGGCAGTCTCTGCTGCCTGGAGTTGTTCAACCATGAAAGCGAGGACTCCATTCGGATCAGGTCTGCGAGATAACAAGTCGTTCGAAAGCGAGACTCTTGATCGAAAGCACGTACTGGAATGTATCGCTATCATACAGCCAGAAGCTTCAGCGAAACATCTCGCGTCAATATTATAGCGGACTTGGTGATGACTCTTTAATTTCGTACTTTAGTCTATACCAGTACTGCGTGTTTATGGATAGGATACTAGAGCCCAAAAGAAACGTTAGGCTTATCCTGGATATTGCGGAGACCTCGCGTACATCAAATTTGTATCGGGGACCGGAGCTGCATAACTGCCAGAAATATGATCAACTTGCTGGCTTGCAGCGCTACCAATCATTGGCTTTGGATGTATACAGTCAGCTGAATAGGTATTCCGCCAAAGAAGAACAAATTTACCTCCCAGTCCGTACTCTGAAGGTCTATGAAGGATGAGATTGGCGTGATGTTGATCGTTCAGAAAGTTCTTACCAAAAACCCACTGGACGTTGGCTGTGGTAGTTGTATTTCGGGGGAATGCGTTGACCGGCGTCACATCACTTCGTTTGGAGTAAAGGTTAACATGATTACATTTACGACGAAGGAAGCACGTACTGGTTCCCTGTGGAAGGAAATCATTTGTGATGTCTAGGAACTACCAGCACTATTGATGGGAGAGCAATCCATACCAAAGCCAGGGAACATCTGAGACTTAATCTTCGAGAGTATATCGGAATTGAAGTCGTTAAGATTCGAGGTCACTTCACTATAGTAGGGTATCGTCAAGATGGAGCCAACAGAAGCCGAGATGAAGCAACTTGCTCTTGAGTGGTCAACCAAATATCATCTGCGTACGCACAGTAAATTCGGGGCTACGTCTAAGATGAATGGTTACTTTACGAGCTACGACATCGCCAGTGGACATCACAAATTTAGCATTAAAGCTGTTCAACGCCTCGAGCATCGAGTTTGACAAAACCGCTGGCGAATCACATCTTTGATTACCAAAAGGCTGAGCAGGATCCGTGATAGGGTCCCCAGCCTCGTCTGCAAAGTTTCTGCAGCAAATAGGCTGCGAACAAGCTCCATCAGCAAAGATTTTGTCAAAAAGGGTTAAATTTTACATACTTTGGTACAGTTTGCCTCAGAGCCGACCTAAAATTTTCATCGATTCGGTTCGTTCTGAACGGAGATATGATCTTTCACGAACCGTATAATCCCTGTCAATATGTACATCTGAGATATGAACAACTTGAAATGGAGTTCCCCGCGTAGTAGGTGTGCTTGGCGGAGAAATTGGTGCAACCGGAGATGGAAGAGGAACCGTAAACGAATTAGGTGTCTTCGACGCGCAGAATCCAAAAAGAGCGTCACATAGACGGCCAGCGGTTTGATCTAAAGCGTCAATACTACGGAGATCGTGGGCAATAATTGGACCCAATCTTGTCATCAGGCCACTGCAAACATCGGCGTCTTCCAACTATGCTAGAACGTCTGTTTTTGAAGCTAACGAGTAGGCCGGGGTACTTACACCAGAAACATCACAAACACCGATCAAAACGTCTGAAAATGCATCGTCTCCGAGAAGAGCAAGTCCTTGAAGAGGGATCAGCGCAGCATGGCATGTCGCGCAATCGACAATGCTTTCGATAATTTCCAAGACATCGGAGACACTGAGGGCAGTTACAAGAGCTGGGAATACCACCACCCAGCCGCAGAACAAGTTCAGCAGTTTCAAGCGCATGATTTCCGAAGGGTAACGAATAGAAATCTTTTCGTCCACTTGTCAATTTATACCCTCAGGATGGCATAATGAAATCCCATGCCCAGTAAGTATAGTAGTGTTTCTCCCGATCGAGACGTAGGGAGTAATGAGCCGGTTTGAGCACAAGTATCGCGTCTGAGGTCGAAACAAATGTTGAACGTTCGTTGAACCTGATAGGGGTGGAACCGCATGGTCGATACGATGAGAATCATTACTTCCGCCGCGCCTTGTGCTCCAGTATTGGCACGAGGGTCGCAGAAGTGATTGCATATACGAGGTGTTGGCGCTATTTTTGTAGCGATGTTTACTATCCTCGTACAGTATCGATGAGGGAGGCATTCGGCTATTTAGGCTCCGTATCCTTCCACCTGAAAAAATCAGTAGACTGAGCAGCAATGTCTCAGCAACGTCAACGTCCGCAACGTCCGTTGTACTGAGAAATAAATTCGGTCCTCGCATCAGCAGGAGATAACGTGATTCTCTTAACGCCACCGGTACTATGTAGGTTCTAGAATCTTGTTTGTAATTGCATACCTCCACAACGAATGCATTGTACAGTATACAATTTAAAGTAGTGTTCAAAGTGTATCCTCTCTGTTTTTTCTGCATTTCTAGCTATTGTTCTGTGCCCTCTAAGCTTGCTGATGTCGTGCACAGTGCAGCACATGCTCTATAACCTCAGAATTCTTTTGTTTATGACAGGAAAAATACTTACGGTGTGTCTGACATGTCCAGACTCTATACGCACCCTACACGCTGTCAAGGTTTTCTATTCCTGTCGGGAGCTCCCACTGCAGTCTTAGCATTACTTGCGTATGTTTTTCCAATGTCCCTCATTGCACATCAGTTCTTCCTACTCCCATTGATCTCCATATGCCCAACCTCGTCGCTGGTCCTCTCGATTGATGGTTCCTTCCGAACTCTCAAAAGGAACGCCTTCAAAAGAGATACAATCCACATGTACTGATACAACATTCTTGCAATAAATTTTGAGCATTGTTCCTCGGTCGGGATACTCTCAGGTACCGGATATGACGCTGGAAATTCGAGCTCAACGGCATTTCCCACCTCGACAAGCTTAGATGTCGTCTCCGAGCACAAATCGCATTGACCTCAAAATGTTTCTCAGATCGTGTCTCCGTAAACTATCCTCTCTCCGGCCTCGCTAATAATGCGCGTACAGTAGGGAAAAACCCTGCAGTGCCACTGATTAGTAGATCGACGCGTTTGAGCCGTGAGACTTCTCCGTTCGCTTCATTTTCATTTGCGAAATGGTGATACAGCTTAAGGTCTTGTAAAAAGACGTAAGTTCTCCCTTATTAGATATGAGGTTCTCGTCTATTTCTGTTCGGGCTTAGCTAGAAAGTAGCTCCTGAGCTCCATCAATAGCTATCTCGTCCTGTTTCTTTTTCCATTGTTGCATGTAGAACAGAGTAGCAACCACTTCGTCCACTATGTGCATTGCCTGAGGGTACACAGAGACATTCTTTTTGTGGAATTGGGCGACTAGCGTATGTTTTCCATCTTGTGCGAGCAGCTGTGACGACATTAATACTGGCACCATCATCACCTGAATAAATATATTTTTCGGCGCACCCCCCAGGTTCCGTGATGCCACTTCCATTTCCATTTGTAAGCCCGCCCATCCGAAGCCTGAAACTCCTTTGACTGACTTTTGTTGTGCTTTCCAGTACTCTGAACATCATAGTTTGACACAAATCTACTCACCTAAAGACAATATTTGACTCCTTTGCTCGCTGGGGTAGGAAACTCCTTCCTCTTACCTCCACAATGTCATCGTGAAAGTCATGTAGCTCCAAAGTGCCAATGGGTTCCCGATAGGGACCTTTATATATTGTTGTTTATGACGTGTGGAGGAATTGTGCGGGGGTTTCTATTATCCACTCGATGAGGTTGTCACTGCATCGGAGGATGGTAGTGTTTTTTGAGCTGTCGTCCGTCAAGTAAAAGTCGGCCATGAAAACTAGAGGAGCAAGACTGCCTACTTTTATATGCATATGTGGAGTTAGTACTCCCGAGCCAAATAGAGAGTTGTAACAGAAACTGAGTTCAAGATCCCGCAGTGATCTAGATGTGCTTTCGAGTTGGAGCTTCGACTTTAGATCATGTTTGAACAACCTCTTACAGTGCTTGTGGCATGATTTTGTGGTCTGTATGAAGATTGCAAACCCATGTCTCATCAGGCTTGAATGCAAATTATATGCTTGCATGTTGAGCTTCAACTTTTGAAGGGGTATCCCTTCATTGTGTAGGAATCACTACAAGGCAAGGCTTGGAAAGGCCAGCAGGTGTGAAGAAGTCCTCTTAAGATAGAAGATGAACTAAGGCAGGTAGAAATCTGTGCAGTGACACTTGCACCCAATGCCACTGTTATTGTTTACAATCTTTGGTGCTACCAAACAAATGACTGTGAACAATCCTTTGGTAACTACCAGTGACCACCCTAAGATCAAGCAATGTTGCAGGCAGTTCCCTAACACGTGGGAGCTGTCTGCGACATTGCCAACAAATGGCTCTATGGGAGTCGGGTAGGTGGTTAGATGGTTAGGGGTTGGGGTTAGGGTTTAGGGTAGTTACATCTGATCTTATCTATTTTAGGGTGGCCTTGACTGGTGCGACCAAAGGATTGTGCACAATATCTGTAGCAGGGGCTCACACTTTCTATATTCGAAGCTGTAATAATTACTACATAAAACTCTGTCTCACAGTATACTTGTTCAAAAAAAACTTCGACATGTATCACTAAGGTTGAAATATAGAATCATCAACACAGAACTAGACTATTTTTCAAGTCAATTTATATTCCAAAAAAACATACGGAAGCTTTGACAACCTCCGATCTTAATTTCTCAATTCATCTTGGATTTCGGCAAAAATATCCCTGATCCCGACTCCCTCACACTCCGATGCTTCTCTCCTTTGAGAACCTCCTGCGTTTCGCCTACTGAGAGAGAAAGAACCCGAATCGACATCCTAGAACAAGAACAGTTACATGCGGGAGAGATGGTATAGAGCGAAAATTCCTACGCAATTATTCTGAGAGCGGAAAGCTCTCATGTCACAAATAGTGGTATTTCTGCAGCCGTCGGTATCATCACACGGCGTGACATCCCCTCCTCGACTAATAAAAGTGTTGAATAGCTGAAATGCGGAATTATTCGCCGCAAAGACTTCCGTAAGGTTGTGCCAGAAAGCCGGAGTAAGTTCCGATGTAGGAGGGAGTCCGACAAGCGAGCCGTATACTTCTCGTGCATCGTAGTAGAGACCCCAAGTAGCTTTAGAAATATTTAGGAGACAAAAAGCATATATACAGGGGGAAAAAAGAAAACGCACGATTTTCCTGGAAGGTAGGATCGGTGAGGTTTGCTGGAGGGACGCTTATGAGCTGAAATACCGGGCATCGGTGAATTATAGACTCACCGAATATGACACGAATATTCATTAGCCCATAAGTATCAGGATCAACATCATACACCTTGAATGCCGGATTTCCGCCTGAAAATAAATGTTGTCATGTTGGAAGAATTCTAATGTGTTTTCAGAAAACTTACTGGTTGGGGTCAGAGCAGGACACTCAAGAAATAGGCAGCATTTTTAATAGGGTTTGGTAAATGGTATTAGGGAAAACGCATACAATAAGGCCGACGCCAACCGCGTTAGCAGCAATTTGATTGCTATAGTCAGAGTATGCAATCTCAAATTGGTCCTACATAAAGTAAAGATTCCTGAGTACGAGGGATTAACAAATAGAGAGAACCATTCACCTTGTGACTGTGTCCGAAAAACTGCCCGACAATGGTGTCTTTGTACCGCTGAAGAATCTGGTCGTAGTAGTTTGACTAGTCACAACAATCAGTACTCTTTAATTGGCAGAAAATATGAATTCCTTCACCTGGTCTTCCATTGTGTCGGATTTTCCTAATGGGATATGCCCAATGATCCAGACCTTCTTTCCAGCAGTCTCTGCCGCCTGAAGCTGTTCAACCATGAAAGCGAGTATTCCATTTGGATCGGGTCTGCAACATAGCGAGTCAGTCGAAAGGAAGATTCTAGATCAGAAAGCGCATACTGGAAGGTGTCACTGTCATACAGCCAGAAGCTTCACCGAAATATCTCGCGTCAGTTTTATCATAAACTCACGAGTGAGCGTTTTCCGTACTTTTGTTTATACCAGTACTGTGTGTTTATAGACAAGATGCTGGGAACAGAAGACGATATCAGCATGCATACTTGGTATATGGAGTCCTTGTTTACATCAAATCTGTGTCGGGCACGGGGGCTGCAAAGCTGCCCGAAATATGATCAACTTGCTGACTTGCAGCGCCACCAATCCAATGCTTTTCAGTGTGCGGTCAGTCAAATGAACACTTCTGTCAAACAGAAGCTTACTTTCCAACCTGCGCTCTCAATGTCTTTGGAAAGCAAACATCAGGTTGGTATTAGATATTCAAAGGAAACGGATTCTTGCCGAAGACCCATTGAACATTTGCCGTAGTGGTTGTGTTCCGGGGGAATGCATTAACCGGGGTCACATCACTTAGTTGAAAAAGAAATTTAGTATGGCTACTATACATTTCTGACGAGGGAAGCACATACTGGTTCCCTGTAAATGGAGACCATTTCTGATGTCTAAGAACAAGTCGACAATATTGACGGAGAACACTCCATACCGAATCCAGGAAATATCTGAGTTTTTATCCTCGAAAGCATATCGCTATTGAAGTCTTCAATATCTTCAGTCACTTCACTAGAAGTTTTGGGAAAATTGAGATAACAGAAGCCGAGATAATGTAGCAACTTGCCTTTGAGTAGTCAGCCAGTTGTCATCTGCATACACAACTATGAATTCTGGGCTCAGTTTGAATGAAACGATGACCTTACGAGCTACGACATCGCCAGTGAATATCACAAATTTAGCGTTGACCTTGTTCACAGCTTCAAGCATCGAGTCTGATAAAGACGGAGGGGAATCACATTTCGGATTCCCAAAAGGCTGAGCAGGTTCCGTGATAGGTTTGCCGGCTTCATCGGCAAAATTTCTACAGCAAATGGTCTACGAAGCAATGTGGGTCCAATCAGCAAACATAACAGTTGGCCAAAAAGTCAAGTACTAATGTGTTGCACACCTTTGTACAGTTAGCTTCAGCCCCGATCTAGATGTCCTATTCATTCTCCATGCTCCGAATAGATAACATAGATTTTACGAACCGTGTAATTCCTATCAATGTGTACATCTGAGATATGTACGACCTGAAATGGAGTTGCTCGCCTGGTAGGCGTCCTTGGGGGCGAAATTGATGCAACTGGAGATGGAAGAGGAACCGTAAACGGATTCGGTGTCTTTGACGCGCAAAACCCGAAAAGAGCGTCGCAGAGACGGCCAGCAGTTTGTCCTGTCGTGTTAATGCTACGAAGATCATGGGCAATAATTGGACCTGATCTCATCATATTGCCGCTGCAGACATCGGGATCATCCAACTACGCAAGAGGCTTGAAGACATTTTGTAGACGAGTAGAACCTTGCGACTCACATGAGCAGCATCACAAACAGCGACCAAATCATTTACAAATACATCGTCTCCGGATTGAGCAATCGCTTGAAGAGAACCTAGGGCTGCAAGGCACGACGTGCAGTCGACAATACTTTCCAGAATTTCCAAGACTTGAGTAGCATTTTGTGCAATTGCTGGAGCCGAGAACAGCGACAAAACTATGGCCGAACTCCAAAGCAGTTTTAGTGGCTTGGAATGCATGGTTTCCGGGGCAGAGCTGGGAAAGCCTGATGGAATTCTTCGTCCATACTCGTCGATTTATATGCTACGAATGTAATAATAGTCCCTGGCTTTGTGTTCTTCCCGAAGAATACTTTGCGACGTGGGTTGAAATAAGCTGAATTGAGTACTACTATTCATATCCGCTGAATGTTGAAATCTCATGATTGATATGGACAAGAATAATTGATTCAGCTGAGGCAAACGTAAGGGAGCTGGCGGAAAGAGGGAAGCTTTTACAGAAATTGTGGTTGTTGAACATGGTGGACCTTGCCGAGTAATACAAACACTACCAGCAAAAACGATGGCAAAACGCATTTCAAGAGGCGTGAGAGTTCTGAGGTCCGCACGTATTTTTGTCATCGGAATCATCGAAGAGATGTGACGCTAACTTTTACATCACCGCATACAGCCGGGTATTAGTCACTTTTGCTGATTTTTGGCACTTTTGCAGTGGAATGTGCACGCGTGACGTGATGTGATGTGCGTAACATGGCTGTCAGCCTGTCTCAAACTTGTCATTATATCGCTGCAAACTGTCCATTATCTTAATTACTTTCAGAGTATTTTGCCGTTGGCGGCCAGGACCAGGGCTTGGGTCAGCCCTAGCAGTGAGAACGGAGCCGACTGAGGTGAGAGCATGCATTAAGTACTGCTGAATTTCGCTTGCACTGTTCTCAAAAAATCCATATTATGTTAATATATGCATCATAACTTGATCATACTTTTCACTGGTCAGAAAAATCGTGGTCCAGACGCCAACCCCGTTGAAGTCTGAATCAAGCCGGGTTGGGCCGGGTTTAGGACCAGTGGCGCCACGTTTTTCCTCGCCTTCCTCAATGATAGTTGTTGCAAATAAAATAAAGTAACAACCACTTCATCCGCTATGCCTAAGGCCTGAGGGTCCACGAAAATGCTCTTATGATTGAACCGGGCTATTAGAGGGTGTTTTCCATCTTGGGCGAACAGCTATACAGAAAGAATAATGTATCATTCGTGTGCAGAAGAAGATACTTCTCTACGCACTTCCCACCCTGACTCGGAATGACATTGCTTCCATTTATATGCCCGCCCATCAGAAGCGTGGAACTCCCTTGAATCGCTTCCGATAATCTTATGAGTACTTTGAACAGATAATTTTTTGAAGTAAGTTTATCTTACCCAAATGAATTCAACTGCAATGCGGGTTGTGGTAGAACACTTTTCCCTCTTATTTCTACCATGTCCTCATGGAGGCTACGAAACTTGATGATGCCGACAAGTTCCCGGTTGTGACTCTTATATATCGTGGTCTTTCGTGGGTGGAAGCCTACGAGTGGAAAGCCCTCTATAATCCACTCGACAACATTGTCACCGCAGCGAAAGATAGTGGTGTCGTATGGGCTATTCTTTGTCAAATAGTAGTCGGGCATGAAGGGTGGAGATATTTCTCAGATATTTGACAGCAATGCGGCCTATATACTCTATGCCTATGGCTTTGGTGTATCCCGGGATGATCAGCTGCCAATGACTCCAGAGAATATAAAAAGAAATACGGCTGGGTGTTGGGAGCTTGACAGGCAAAAGTGATTGCTCCCGTAGTGGTGGTCATTGTCAATGTCATTGATTTACGAGGACTTTAGAAAAGAAACCGAGTTTGAATCACTGCCGCCGCCAAGATTATGAAGGCCAGTGCAAACTTGGAGCTGAAGCAGGATGTCAGTTCCAATTACCTCTTCAACGGACATTGAACAGCTCCCTATAGCAACACAGTCCCACAGATTTTTTTGTTGAAGCCCACCTTCCCTTTTTGAGTTAATCAGCACATACCGAACCATTCTTATGCAACTAAAGCAAAAAGATTCAAGATACAGCAACAATATAGTCAGCTTAGCTTGCACTTTCATTTCATTGGTTCCAATAACAGCCACTCTCAATCCCTTCTCATCTACTGCGGCAAGGGGCCGGTGAACTGTTTCCACCTTTACGCTCATAGAATTTCAAGACCACAGACGGTGATGCCGTATGGGTCCTTCTTTTTCAAGTAGTAGTCGGACATAAAGGGCAGAGATACCTGAAGGATGAGTCAGATATTTAGGGCAATGCAAGGGCAATGGGTTCTATAATATATGCGAGTAGTTTTAATGTAATCACTGTTGTATATACATTGAAACTCCCCGTGAGTGCCGAGAGCTGTGAGATAACTCCAGAGAAAGATTCCCTCTTGATAATTCAGCTGGGCGACCGGAGCATGGTAGACAAAAGTGATTGCTCCGTGCTCCATGCTCTGTGGTGACCGTGCTAGGCTAGCACTTAAAATTTATTTGCAGCAGTGGTTTATAGGGAGTTAATTGAAAATCCTCTGAATTATGGTACCTCTGGAATCTTAATATACAGTGAGAATCTGGAGTTAGAGCTAGCTAGTGGAAAGCACTCTGATATGCTCTTCGATGGTCATTGAGCAGCCTTTTACAGAGTGTTTCGCTGACTCCACCTACACTTTCTGTAAGCTGTCTTCACTTAGGTGTTTCATCCATGATCTTAGTTAATTTCAAGGTGTTTTGCTATTGGCGGCCTGGACAAGGGTTTGGATCCTGAGCCCTAATGAGAAAGAAGACTGAGGAAAGAGCATAGGGCTAACAAAAATCCATATCTAGCCAATATAAGATGTATATGCAATGTAACTTGATTATGCGTCCGACTGGTCAGCAGAACCCAGACGGCGACCCCGCTGAAGCCTGAATCGAGCTAAGCTGGGCCTGGTTTGCCATCTGTGCCTGGTTCAGGGCCTGTGCCGTCAAATTTGCCGACATGCTCGAGTTCCTCGCCCTCCTCAATGATAGCTGTCGCAAATAAAATAAAGTGGCAATCACTTCATCTGCTATCTCCAAGGCCTGAGGGTCCACAAAAATACTCTTATGATTGAAGCGAGCTACTAGAGTGTGTCTTCCATCTTGGGTGAACAGCTATATAGAAAGAATATTGTATTAATCGTGTGCAGGGGAAGATATATCCTTTTCGGCGTACCTCCCATCCTGGATGACGTGATTTCCATTTATATCTCCGCCCATTCGAAGCGTGAAACTCCCTCGAATTGCTGTCGATATTCTTGTGAGTTCTTCGAACAGATAATTTTCGAAGTAGGTCACCTTACCTAAAGGGATTTGACTCCACTGCGCGCTGTGGTAGGACACTTTTTCCTCTTATCTCTACCGTGTCCTCCTGGAAGCTGCGAAGCTTTATGATGCCAATAGGTTGCCGGTTGGGACTCTTATATACTGTAGCATTTGGAAAACCCTCTATTATCCACTCGACAACATTGTCGCCGCGACGAACTATGGTGGTGTCGTATGTACTGTTCTTTGTCAGATAGTAGTCGGGCATAGAAGGCAGAGATAATACTCGGATCTTTGAGGGAAATGTGGTTTATATATGCATAGGGCTTTGAAGGGTATAGCCCTACAGATTCGTTCGTTGAAACAACCTGCACTGCGTTCCCTTTCTGACTCGCATACTGAACAATCCTTATGCAACAGCAATGGATTCTTGATCCGGCAACAATACAGTCAGCTTAGTCTAGAGTTAAATCTTCGTTCCATTGGTTCCAATAACAGCCACTCTCAATCCCTTCTCGTCCATCTTGGCAAGGGGCCGGTAAACCTCTTCCACCACTTCACGCTCATAGAACTTTAAGACAACGGATCGCAAACAATCCACAGTTACACCTTCGAGAGTTATCAATGAGTGCACACGAGGCAACCAGCGCGAGGAAATCATGCCAATGAAAGCTTCGTCATCAAAGTCGATACTGTCAAAGTCCCACGTCAGATAGCGGAGACGTGGGACGATCACCATTCTCGAACCGTCGAGGGTGTTTGTGCCTGAGCCATGAAGAGCATGGATGAAGTTCGAGGTAAACGGATTGACCTCCGATAAGGTCTTTTGATTTGTGATTTCCAGTGTCACTAACTCTGGGAGAAGCTGTAGAGCAGCGACGAGTTCGGTGTCGGAGAGCCCCACTGATTCGAGTATCAACGTTGTGATTCTGCATGAAGACCGAGAAATGAACGCAGCAAAGGCATCTCCAGACCATTTCCAATGATCAAGACATTGCGCTTTTAGAAGATGAAGTCGATCCAAGGCTGGAAACGTGAAAGACGGAAATACGATAAATTGTTCGGAGGAGAAAATCACAACCAAGTTTTTGATCGTGTGCGACAGCAGCGGAGGATTGACGTCGTTATATTCCATAGACCATATTTTAAGAGTGGTGACAGTAGGAAAAACTTCATTCATTGCGTCGACTCCTCCCATGAGTTCGATGCTGGTGAGGTTGTTTAGGTGAGGGCGTGGTGAGTCACCAATGAACTTCTTCCTCAATGCAGTGAGTTTTGGGACTCTCAAGCCGAAGTTCTGCTGTATTTGACCGTATGCACCTTTCCATATATTCAGTGTTTCCAGGTTAGGAAAATTGCGAGTGCCGTCAAATATGAGAGCGAGATCGGCGCAATTACATTTCAAGTATTTGAAACGTTGAATATGCTCCAAAACAAGGGATAGAGAGGGAGGACTTTGATCCGGTCGCAGACCATTAAAGTCCAAATCGATCATGAGAGGATGTATTTTAGATCGTGAAAGGAATAGGTTGATGGAAGCAATGTATGCGTCGTATGCCCGGCCTGCAGCATCTGCAGGTCCAATAATTATTTTGAGCCTAGACCACAGACTCGGAAGCGCCACCGCAATCGAGCGCCATCGAGAACAAGTCGACGCAAGGGAGAGCGCAGGCATACCTATGAGTCTTATCAAAGGTCTACGTACGTTATGCTGGTAAGGAAATTCATTCCATTCGCAGACGTAGTCAAAAATCAAACCCAATGTTTCATTGGGAAACTTTCGGATAGCAGAAGTAAAGGACTGGAGTTGCTTTCTGTAATCCTCCAATCGTTTCTTCTGCTCCTGAAAATGCAGAAGCTGTGACTGCATGTGCGCGATCTCGCCCTCGTAGCGCGCGATTACTTCTTCCAAATCCCCTAAATCTTTGTCGCATAAAGAAAGCGAGTCATCGACCTCCTTGGTATTCAGAATGTGGAGTTCAGAATTTGAACGCATTTCGTTGTAGAATTTGGAGAAATCTACGCGTGGTTGGATCTGTCGTTGGTCCAGCGGTTTGCTGCATTCTGAGCACAGTGAGGCCCGGTCTGGAACGATGGTTAACAGAAATATTAGCTTTCATTCAGAAGCCAACCTTTAAAGGATGACATGTCAAGCAAAGCGGTTGGGAATATTCAGGCTCCAGAGAAATGGACGTTGAGTACGTGGCGAGAATAGCCCGAGAACAGCCCTTAAATTGTTGGTACTCAGCTGTGTATCCATCGATCTATCTACATCATGATCCAAAGCCGGCATAGTGATTACCTTCCACGCTGCACAACTACAGCTACAACAGCCAGCTATTGAATCAGATGATTACTGCATTTTTCAATGTTGCTTGTAAGCATGCTATGGCATTTGTGTTCCGTTGCAGATTCTCCTCAGCAATGCCAACCTAGACTTACTGCAACATTCAACGCGAGAAACTTCCAACGAAGCGACTATCTGGAACAGCTCTAGCACCAAAAAATGGACCTTGTGTGTCGGTTCCTTTCAACCTACCGATCCAATATACCACATGGGGGTTACTGGTCCTTAGCTCGCAAAACTTCAGCACAGAAGAGGTCGCACATAAATCCCACGCGAAAGCTGACCACTAAAAGGATATGACATGCAAAGAACACAAAGTACACCGAAAATTGCCAGAGAGATTGTCATGTTGGTTACGAAGGCAATATGCATACATCATATCATAGCAGTAGGAGGTCATACGTCCACAGACACAAAATCAGAACTGGTAGACGCAACGAGCAATGATGAGTGATAACGCCGAGGAGAAAAGAACACGGACTGCGTACCCTGAGAGCAGTAAAGAACCACCTGTTCTTCCCGGCAACATACCTCTCCTCCAGCTGTTTTTTGATGGCCTTCTTCGCGTCCTCACGCTGGGAAGGCTCTTTGAAAGTATCGGCTGATACTGAGCCCTTCAAGGACTCGAGTTCGAGTTGGTATCGGGTAGGGAAGAGGTGGGAGTAGTTTACCACCTGTCAGATTGAGCGTCACTACTTTTGTATATCGCAGAAAATACGGAAATCCAAGACGCACCTTGATGAAAGGCTTCACCTTACTCCTGGTAGCCAGCTTCTTCTGACCCATACGCCTGGTCACTTTCCGAGGGTATCTCTCGATTCCAGCGACTATTGCGTGAGGGTACGGCCTGTCCTTGGTTCCCTCGTCCAATTGTTTTATCACAACCACCTTCTTCCCTGCTTGCCGACCTTGGAGGACGATGGCGACCTTTCCTGGCTTGTATACTAGAGTAGATAATTCGTGAAATGTTTCAAATTACAGCAGTGCGGACACTCACCCTTGACCATTTTGCTTGAAGATTTTCTATCGGTCGACGTTGAAGGAATCCCTAACTCAAAATGGGTGGATGATGACAAATTTTGGTGGCTTACAGTTTACGGTACGAATTCCCACGAGATTTGACGAGCGCTTATCTCAAATGTTCAGTAGACGCCGGAAGCTCTCATGTGGATGAATTGGTCTCGTATTTCGAAAACTATGAATACATTGACGCACATACGCGTCAGCTTTATACCCCCCAACCCGCCATACTCAGCACTAAATCTGCGCTTGCTCCAACCCAGACCCAGAGCCCTGCCCACCCACATCCAACAAATCCATTCCAGCAACTATGCCTCTTCTCAAAATCCGTCCTTATCAGCACACGACCCAGCTGAGCGGCCGCCAGGCCAATCCCAGCATAGAATGCTAAAGATTGCCCGTTGAGGTATCCCGCTAAGGAGATAAACGATATGGATGAAGCGGAAAGACCGGAGAGGATCAAACGGGTATGCTCTCCAAAGAGAAGAGCGGTAGAACGTATTCCGGCATGTATATCGTCCTTTTTGTCCTGGACCATGTAAAGCTTGAGTATCGACGGAAAGAAACCCGATCATGTCAACTAACCTGGTGAGCATAGATACTATCGTAGACCAGGGTCCAGCAAACGCCCCCGGCATAGAGAGGTAAGCACACATGCCAGTCTACTACACCAGCGACAGCGGACCAGCCGAGAAGAGCGCCCCAATTGAATGCGAGTCCTAGGAACCAGTGTAAAACATAAGACCGAGTAGGAATAAATACACATACCAAGGACTGCTTGTGGCCAGTGAGTAATGCGTTTCATGAACGGATATATCGTCACGACAGACAGGGATGATGCGCCCAAAAAGATGCTGCGAGGAAAGTGCACATGAAGCAACACTAATCTGAAAGGATAAATGAACGCCTACCTATACCAATTCAACTGAAGAAGCACGGCTAACCCTATCCCCAGCTGTCCAGCCAAAAACACTAATGCTTGCCGTTGGGTGATGTCCCCTCTAGCGAGAGGTCGTTCACGAGTTCTTGCTTGGCTGGATGATTAGCTTTCTCCACAACATATGTAGAA
Organism: Collybiopsis luxurians FD-317 M1; assembly: GCA_000827265.1. NCBI lineage: Eukaryota > Fungi > Basidiomycota > Agaricomycetes > Agaricales > Omphalotaceae > Collybiopsis > Collybiopsis luxurians. The sequence goes on along the minus strand of KN834805.1, from coordinate 291,900 downwards.
CTTCAGACTCACCAACAGCTTTGTCCAAATTCTGATCCCACATGTCATTAATCGTACATCCTGCCCCTCGCATGACTAGAGCACCGATTCCGAACAGACTGAGATATGTTAACGGTGTCGTGAGAGGTGTCTCCAATGCGTAGGAGGCCATGGTTATTGACCATGCTAGAAGAAAATTAGATTAGCAAGGTGTCAGAACAATTATCGAGGAAGGCGTGGCAAAACACGAGTGCAATTAAACTGAAAAATGAAGTATCTTGGACTCACTGCAAGGATAGAACAGCAGAAGCGTTCCAATAGGCTTATCTATCCGCGTAAGGTACATGTACGGCCGGTATTTTGGTGGTAGGCGCTCTACCCAACTCCCGGTCGATACTGACGCGACATTTAAGGGTGGAGGTTTCAATGTTTGTGAATTACCAAGGGATCCTGGATTTGGGTCGGTCGAGAGTCTTTGGCATCTTGAAACGTTCGAGATTTTTGGGTTCCAGCGCAATAGAGCACCTGAGAACGGAAATCCTGGAGGAAACCGGTTCCCTTGAAAGCCGCAGACGCGACGACGTAGTATATGCCGTCCAATCAGCATAATTAATATGTTTTGCTTTTCTAGATTTCACTTCTCTAGATTCTATGAACACGAGCGGTCGAGCATTGGTCAAAGTCGAAGGAGAAAGAATTATGCAATTTGGCGCCCATGACCCGTTGTAGAGTAAATAAACGCTCGTAAGAGTTCCTCTTGTCTGAATCGCTGAAGTATCAAGAAAAGCCTATTCCTGATGGAGTCTCGAGTGAAGATATACCATAGATTTAGATGTGTGACAGGGCATGTCCTATCACTCGATATATACAGGGCTTGCAAGGTTGGACTCCCTTCAGAAGGCGAGCATCCCCGTTCAAGAGTATACCACGAGGCAAATTCATTCTCTTCCCTGATCGCTAGGTTTGTATCTATACGCCAAAGAAGGAGAGATGGTCCCCTTTATACCCTTTTCCCTGATAAAGCTCTCGAGCGTGTACCCAGTAGGGTGAACGCGTCTAACCCATTCCATATCTCTAGTTAAGATATTGTCGCCCCAGACACTAAACATCCCATAAAATGTTTCTCGAATTGTGGGTGCGTCTTTTTGGCCTCTAACCATCGGATTCTCGTAGTAAGTCGCATAAATATCCAGATATTCGTCGATCGAAATTCGTTTGTGGATGGCGGGGATTCCCGTTACACGGGTAAAGGTCTCCACTAGCTGATCAATCGTCATGAATTCCGTTGCGATTTTGAGATCTTGGCCGGATGTTTCTGAGCGATGTTTAAAGGAGTAGCGCGCCCACCACCCAATATCTTCGACGCTGGTTGCAGGAATATGCCCATCTCCCGTCGGAATGGCCCAAACTACTGCATCATTCTCGCGTTCCTTGAGAGGGCCAAGCAGCGTCTAGATAACAACCATGAACCTGAAATCAAAACCTAAAGAGATCATGACTACATACCCCGCTAAGATTCTCCAAATATGGGCCGCTCGTGATGATCGTCCATGTTAATGAATCTCCGTCGGGACTCGAAGCTTGGGACCTCAAGAAGTCGCTAATAATACCTTTACCATCGAGATGGATGGCATGATATTTTGGATTGTACTTCCCGAGCTGATCGTTGATTTTCAGAATTTCTTCACACACACGGGAAGCACAGCAGGAATCCAACCTTACTACCATAGTCGAGAGCACTCCAAATAAAATGCTTCAGCTGTGCTCGATGTGCTTGCTCGAATATCTTGATAGCAGCATAAATCTCCCCCTTCTCCCCAGCGGAAAATGTGTCCGTATTGACAAAAACTCCGTAGCATTCTTCCAGCGCAGCGGCGACACTGCTGGGATCATCGAAGCGACCTGTGCGACAAATAAGAATGAAATACTCGGTACAGAAAATGAATGCTCACCCTCCACTAATTCAACACCCATCGCCGTGAGAGCCTGCGCCTTTTCACTCTTTGGATCTCGGGATAGGACCCTAACCGAATATGGAGAAGGTGTCCCATCGTCTTCTGGTTCAAGTAAAGCGGCAACTACTGCCTTCCCTTGAAGGCCTGTACCACCGATGACTAGTAAACGCTTCGCCTCTGTAGATGACATTGATATCAGTGGTAGGTTGTCTGGGGTTCTTGGCTAATGAGAGGATAACTCCGTTGTCTATTTATGTCTTTCTGGAGTGAAGTTCGGGCTCGTTTCGGTTGGCACGAAACGGTCTAAACTACTGATATCGAAGCGCACGTAAAGGGTCGGAATTCTCCTTGAATCGGTAGAATCGGTAAAATCGCCAACCGTCACCATCGGCCAAGGTTCGGGGATGCCGCATATCCATTTTCATATCCATCTTTGTCTATACGACAACTATCATTGTCACATATGAACTCACCATCGATGGCGAGCCCTGCTATTTATTGTACTTGAATTTATCCGGCAATTCAACTAACCTGCTCTACGAAGATGTAAATCTTTCAGAAGCCTGAAATTTGGAATTGGCTTCCCATCAAAACCTTTCTCCCTAATAAAGCTTTCCAGCGTATATCCAGTGGGATGAACACGCCTGATCCACTCCATATCCCTCGTCAAAAGATCATCACCCCAAACTCTCCACATTCCAGCAAATGTATCTCCTACCGTGGGACCGTCAGGTTGACCTCGTAAAATGGGTCGCTTGTAGTAATCCGCATATATTTTCTGATACTCCTCGATAGAAATTCGTTTGTGGATTGCAGGAATTCCTGTCACATGAGTGAATGTTTCGACAAGTTGATCAATCGTCATGAATTCGGTTGCTATCTTGAGATCCTGGCCAGAAGTTTCCGAGCGGTGGTCAAAAGTGTAGCGAGCCCACCACCCAATGTCCTCGACACTCGTTGCAGGAATATGGCCATCTCCAGTTGGAATAGCCCAAACTACTGTGCCATTTTCGCGTTCTTTAAGAGGTCCCAGAAGCGTCTGAAGGGCCCCCTCATCAATAGGAAGCATCAATGAAACTTGAACCGGAGTACTTACGCCACCGATATTCTCTAAGTACGGTCCTGAGGTGATAACAGTCCATGTCAATGACTCTCCGTCGGCAGCCGAAGGTTGTGATCGAAGAAAATCGCTAACGACGCCCTTCGCGTCTAAATGGACTGTATGATACTTGGGATCATAATTTCCTAGCTTCAGGGAGATTCAATGTCAGCGTTTCAAGATAGTAAGAATCTGTGAGGAACCTAACCTTGCTGCCATAATCAAGCGCACTCCAAATGAAATGCTTCAGCGGTGATGCACGGTGTGCTTGTTCGAACATCTTAATTCCGGCATAGATCTCTCCCTTCTCCCCAGCAGAAAATGTGTCGGTATTCACGAACACCCCATAACATCCTTCGTACGCAGCCGCGATGCTCTCCATATCATCGAATCTACCTGCACGATCTTGAGTGAGATCAAGTCTCGTATGTACCAAACGCTAGCAATGACCTTGAAATAATTCTGCGCCCACCTCGGCAAGAGATTGCGCCTCTGCGCTTGTTGGATCTCGTGTAAGCGCCCTCACTGAATACGGAGAGGGCGTCCCATCGTCTTGAGGTGCCAACAGAGCAGAGACTACTGGCTTCCCCTGAGCCCCCGTTGCACCCACAACCAAGATGAGCTTCTTTGTAGCCATCCTAGTCAGGGGGACGCGTAAGTTGTGGTGTGCCCGAATCATGGCCGATCTCATGAGTCATGAGGAAAACACGGTCACGAGAACCTAGATTCTCGCAATGGACGCGCCATGGCAGGACATATTTATCATTCGTGCTTCATCGCGATTTTCGCAAGTAATCACGTCTTCTCATAAGTTGTCTGAAGGTGGTTGATATTCATTACGAAGTTCTGATACAAGATCCCTTTCCATTAGGCACCACTCCACCATGGAGATGCGAGTCTTTGAGCAGTCTGAAACTCGGGTCCAAGTTGCCATCGATGCCTTTCTGCCTTATAAAGCTTTCCAGCGTGTATCCAGTAGGATGAACGCGTCTGATCCACTCCATATCCCGGCTCACAAGATCATTTCCCCAGATACTATACATTCCACGATACGCGTCCCCGATAGTATATCCATCTGGTTGGCCTCTTACTAGGGGTTTACTGAAGCGAACTGGGTTCGTAGCCAGAAATTCATCAATAGAGAATCGCTTATGGATCGCAGGAATTCCTGTCACGCGGGTAAAGGTCTCGACCAGTTGATCGACGGTCATAAACTCGGTTGCAATTTTGAGCTCTTTTCCAGACGTTTCTGCACGGTGGTCAAAGGTGTAGCGGGACCACCAACCAATATCTTCGACGCTGATAGCAGGGATGTGACCATCTCCAGTGGGAAGAGCCCAGACCACAGCCCCGTCCTCGCGTTTTGTCAGAGGTCCCAGGAGAGGCTGTGGGGTGCACAATGAATTTAAGAGAGGGTGAATCGAAATGGGGAACGTACACCACGAAGATTCTCCAGATATGGACCAAGCGCGAATGTTGACCATGTCAGCGAGTCTCCGCTCGGACTCGACGACTGAGATTTGAGAAATTCAGTGACGATGGCTTTCCCATTATAATGAATGGCAAAGTCGTATTTCAGATCGAAATTTCCGAGCTAAGGGACGTCGTATATCTTTTAAAGACTACTTATTTCAAGCGACGACACTGACCTTGCTGGCGTATTCAAATCCGCTCCAAATGAAATGCTTCATTCGAGCACGATGCGCTAGTTCGAACATCTTGATGCCACTGTAAATTTCTGTCTGTTGACCAGCAGAAAAAGTGTCGATGTTGACGAACACGCCGTAGCATCCCTCAAAAGCTTCCGCGATACCGTCTAGATCATCCACTCGACCTGAACAAGTACAACGGTGAACGGAGGTCTGTAATGAAACGTGGTGGTCGTACCTTTGAACAATTCAACGCCCCAAGAGGCAAGGAGTTTCGCCTGTTCGCTGGTGGGATCTCGGGTCAGTGCCCTGGCTGTATATGGAGATGGTGTTCCATCGTCGTTTGGTGCTAAGAGAGAAGAAACCACTGGCCTCCCTTGAGCACCGGTGGCACCGATGACCAGAATGAGTTTTTTGTCAGCCATCCAAATTGGATGTCCCACAAGAAAGAGCTGACCTGCGGACTAACTCCCAAGGCATGGTATTTATACCTTTTACATGTTTAGTGTAGTTACTTTTGAGACGGCGACTGTCCGGCTAGGACCTCCTGCATGTAGCAGCAGCGATGCAATCAATCATATCATCTTGACATAGCTGAACAAAAGTAGAATTATTCAAAAACTTTCAGTTGTCATTGGCTGGAGGTTCGGTTCAGATGTTTCGGGAATTTATTGCATGAATGCATTCTCCAGGATTTAGGAACTTCGTATTTCCGCAACTTGAACTTTGCGATGCTCGCCAATGGCAGCCACGAGCAGCCACGCCTTGTCAATCGCATTCTTTATCAGAAATTAATTAAAGCTGATAAATATCATGAAAAAGAGTAATAAAAATGCAGGTGGCGGCCCCGACGAGCCTCGGAAACACGTACTTACACACATGCTCTCGCATGGAATCGAGCCAATCGAAAACTTGTCGAAAAGGAAGAGACTGTTGGAGGCGAGAGGTGAATCAAATGTCCTTGACGGGTGCCTTCAACATCTAACAGTCAAATTGAAATTCTGGTGCTTCTGTAATGTGAATAATTTCAGAAGTAATCTGACATCGTTTAAACACATCAAGATATGGATATGGATAAGATATAGAGTATGTACTTCTTCCGCCAATCATTGTCCCCGACAAGAGTGCATCAGTCGTAAGTCACGAAAGTCATCAGTCGACCGGGCTGATAAATCCTTCCCCCGACATGCATTTAGTGACGCTCCTCTAAGTGCGAACAGAAGTTAAACGTTGGATGTGTCGTGTGCTCTGTGACAGCCTTTCCAATTCTTGCAGTTGCCTTTTCTTCCTACGAATTGAGAAAGGGTCAAACTAGTTGCGAATGAGTTCGGTGAGGATCTCCGGTACGGCGGTGCAGGGATATCGAGCAGAACGCAATGCTGCTCCAACTTCACAGGGTTATTGAACCATTCGTACCTGGAACCTTATCCTCTCGCGATCGGAGGTTACATCGGAAATGTCCGAGAATTTGACCTTGATTGTTGAACTTTTATTGCACTCGAATTATCCCAACTTGTCCGAACTTTGGCTTTAGCCTGGCGAAGATCATAACGTTATCCGAACTATTGTACTGGGCTGGCAGCACTCACCACAATCAATGAACTTGATGCCTAGTACTTGAACAAAGTTAGCTGTTTCCAGAAAAGAAATTTTGGACTGTACGACTAGACCTTGAGTAAATGTCCAAACTACTCCGTCATTTGGTAGATCCACCTAGACTGTTGACACCAGGCAATTTCTTGCAGCTGAAAAAAAAACCTCTGAGAAGAGCATTCGGCCAATTCGGCGTTTTAGGCGCTTGTATGAGCGTCTAAATGAGCGCTCAATCCCATACTCGTCCGATTAACGTCCGATTCGACCCTGGTCTTGTACATACGTGATGTCTTCCTTCACTGGCCCTTCATCTTCTGTCCATGTCTTTTCACTTCCTCTGGAAGTTGTCGAACAAGTTCTAGTGGCCTGCTCATCGTTTGGCTCTCCAGAATCCATTGCCTCCTTTTCCCAATCATGTCGGCTGTACTACGACCTAGTTTATGGAAGCACAGACAGCCATTTATGGCGAGAAGTTTTCCTGGCAACCTTCGAAGATCCTAGACCAAAAAACAATCTACTTAATCAACCGATGGTATCAGATACGGAAACTGTTACTTTCGACTGGAAGAACGAATTTCAGCGCCGAATTCGGGCTAGAAAAATGTTCCAATCATCTACGATGGATGTGAGGCGTTTTTAATTCATTCAGACGTCAATACTTACCAAAGTTCAACTTAGACTCGTGCGCTTGCCTCCAATTTTGGCGCTCTATCGTCTATAGCGACTTCATCACCTCCTCCCATACCTGGAATTTCAGTCGCTGACGATCATGATTCAACTAATGTTTCTTGGATGGAGCGGGTTTTTGCCGACGGCTTTCCTCCAGCCCTGCTTCGTCGATTGACTCTAAGCAAGATTAATGCAAGCGACGCAAAATTGTTTGCTACTCTGCCGATCGCCGAGCAGATTATCATGCGTCCAGATTGGGAACGCTCTGCTGCAGGACAAGCATTTTACAAGCTGTTTTTCTTGTCGGGATTTCGTGGGGGTTCGAGTAACTCGGACGATGAAATTCGGTTCGAAGAAAGATACAACCTTCGAAGCTCGTCTGCGAGGATGAAGGAAATCGAACAGTCGAAAATGTCGGAAGGCAACCAACGTGCACTTGCTCGCACAGTCGCCAGGCATCGAGTCTATCACCTCCCTTATCTGTCGCACGATCGGTGCTGGGGCCCGTTTATGCGCGCAAATTCTCCGCCCCCACCTATTGATGAGGATGGCGATTCTTCAATCACACCAACAGATGCACCTCAAGAAAATGGAAAGGGAAAGGGAAAGGGAAAGGAAAGAGCGGTCGAGGAGGCTGAGGATGTGGAAAATTCACCGTCAAAGGGGCCGCGCAGGGGGAGTACCAAGAAGGTAGCAGCTAAAGATACAGATGAGGACCTTTCCTCAGCTCAAGATGATAGCGATTCAGAGGCGGTTCAAGGTGCTCTCCTATCCATTTGTCAATTCAATATGATGCTGAATCCCGCATGTAGTCGATATGTCCTTCATACGCGCAATTCTTACTAACTTTTACTCTGGTTTGCCGCACCATAACCACGACACAGGCTCGGATGAGGAGGAGGAGGATCCTGACTTCGTCATTGAAGTTGGGCACTCCCATCACCATCATCGCCATCATCGCCATCATCATCAGCACGAAGGTGAAGAACACAATGGCGAACTCGAGGAGCTCGGCGAAGACTATCAAGAGGAGGATACCATGTCAGATGTCGAATCAATATCATTCTATACCGACGACGGCTCTGAGCCTTCTTTGGACCTCTTTTCCCCTGCATCTGGCCCCCTTCCTGTCTACCCTCCATATCCACATCTTCTTTTCCCTGATTACGCTTTCCTCTCCGCCGCCCGTCTCGTGGTAACCGAAAATCTGTGGGAAAAGTATGAAAATGGGTCAACGACTGACGCTCCGATGTGGCCCTGGTTCACGACTGCATCTGCGTTCGAGGCTACCAGAGAAATTTTGCTTCGTATGGGTATTCCACTTTCTCCAAAGCCGAACAACTTGGACAGCGCAACTGTGCGCGAAGGGGAAGACGGGCCGGATGGCAGCAGTAGCGGCAGTGAACAGACTAGTGGGGACAGGGGGCGTGGCTGGGAGAGCCTTCGCATGGGCAGCGCTCCTGGATTCTGGGAATGCCGAGGTACTCGGGAAGGTTGGACTGGGGTGAAGGATGAAGAAGAACGTGAGAGATCGGAAATGCCGACACCCTGGAAGAAGGATGAGAGTGTGGAATTTGTCGACGGATGGGACTGGGCTGGTGCTGAAGGGAGATGGATGTGAGTTTGTTTTGCTTTCATGTTGAATGAGCGCTAATAGATATTCGACTGCTCAGGCGTGCCGTTTGCTGGATGGATTATCGAGATTTGCTCTGTATGTCATCTGGTTTCTATACCTAAGCTGTCAGATTGAAACTTACCAAGACACTGCAGTCCATAACGTATGCTTTCGATACACTACGCTTGCTGATGATTTTGGCGTGATCCTTACTCTTTTCTCTAGCTTCAAGCCTCTTATCCGCTCGCGGCCCGCTACCACCAAGAGATTCAAGAAACTTGTCGCGTCTTCCCTATGACTCTCAAAGTCGTAGGATTCTCTCGTGTGCAACCCCCGAATACGTTACCATCGCCGCCGCCATCGTCCTCTGCATCATCATCGTCTCCCTCTTCGTCGTCCTCGAAGGGTCAAGGTAAAGGCAAAGGCAAGGCCAAAAGAAAGGAAAAAGAGAAAGCAAAAGAATGCACAGCTAGCGGGTCATACGATCCCCTGGTATACGCCCTTCCAGTGATCCATGTAGAAGGCGAGTTCCGTGGATCCGATGTAGACGAGACTGTTACGCGTCGTGCTCGGGGGACAGTTAGGATGATTGGAGATCGGGCAATCCGTTGGAATTTGGTGGGTTTTTACTTGTACTTCGGCCTTGGAGTAGTAGGCTAATCTTCAATTTCTGTGGTAGATATCTAGTGAAGTATCTTCTCCTGACAGGGATGAATGGGTTATGGAGGGTGTGCAGGTCGGGGGGATTGGATCTGCGATGGGTGTTGTCGGGATGTGGACTGGTGCAGGCCATGAGCGTGGGGATCCTATAGGTCTGTATTTGGTCTGCTGCTTTCACTCTTGGCTTCTCATTTGCGATTTTAGGACCAAGCTGGGCATGGAAGATGGAATGATCACAGAACAATATGGACAAAAACTGGTTTTAAAAAATAGAACTCTACCAGACATATTAAGGAAATTGAAATGGAGGACAATGTATTCATATGTAGTGTTTATTTTGTATCTTTGGGTGCTGGTCACTTTATGGATTGGGATGTCGATTATCGATACGGAGACTCTATTTTCAACACAGGCATTTCAATACTAGGAAAAGGAGTTACAGTGCTGGTCGCTGTACGAAACACGTGGGAGTGGTTCGCTTCGAGCCTTTAACTTTCACCATGCCATGCTGCGACGATCCTCAAAAAACTTTTGATGCAGACTCCTGCCTCAATGTCTGCATATCCTGCGGCGATGCTGTCGAGCAGGCTTTGGTCGACCCAGTCAGCGAATCAGTAACTGGAACTCAGCTTGTCGACGATAACACTAAACAGACTTCCATTCGATCCAGACATGGACCCGCTCAGTACGTGCTCGACGGAGAGCTGAGCGAGCATAGAGCAAAGAGATTTAGGGTAGGTTTTTTATCTTGGTCAGTAGCTTGTGGATTCAGAGGTCCTCTCTAGGCCGAAATGCACGTCTTCATCGGTTCGCTGTGCGCTCAAATGTCGACTCCAGGTCTCGCAGATCGTGTGCGTCTTCTGTTCGATCAAATTATGAAGAACGAGACTGTCAAATCTCGCTGGGGAGGTCAAGCCAAAGCAGTCTCTGGCGCCTGTCTCGCAGTCGCTTTGCGTGAAAATCACAAACCAGATCGTCTCAAAGAAATCGCGTTGCTACTAGGACAGAAATACGTCTATCTTCAGCGTACACTTGTTACTCTTCTATCCGCTATGAATATCAAGCTCCCTCAAACGACCCCTTCGCATCATATTCCCAATCTGTTATCCCATTTATTTCAGGAACTCAAGTTGCCTCCCGAAGAATCTACACTCAACGCCAAGCTCTATTCGCAACTGAAGAGTCTCTCCTTGCAGGCTGTAGCTGATCTCTCTTGCGCCTTTCTGGAAACCTTTGCCGCTACGTCCAAATCGAAACTTATCCAGAGCTCTACCTCCTCCTGCGCTGTCTCGGCCTTTATCATCTGCCTAGAAGGAGAACTGGGTAGATCTCTTTTTGACCTCAAGGATCTCTATAAATGTTTCAGCCAGCTAGTGCATATCACGCCAACCACCCTGGCGCGACCGTACAAAGTCATGCGAGCTGAGGTCCTCAAGTGGATGAGAGAATTAAATTGGGGAAACTCGGATCAGTATAAGAAGACTACCTCTGGTAATACTATTCGAGCTGATACTTCAGAGCGTAATGTCTGTGCTCGGGGTCTGAAAGCTGCCCTACGCGAAAGAGATCAACTTTGGAGACTCGAGCAGCGCGCTGTCACAGGGCAGCAGAGGGTACAGTTTAGTTTAGAGGACGATGGTATCGATAGTGGAGAAGAATCTCCAGATGAGGATCCGCGCGTCAAGACAGAGAATGCTCCCCCGTTTGAACCGAAGAACACAAAGGCAGATTCTTGCATCTTGGATGGGGCTCTATTCCTTCTTCACCCTTTCCATCAGCTTCCCAAAGGCGTTTCAATTCCTGCGGAATATCCTCTAACCAACTGGACCTTGTTTGGGTCTGATCAACAGACATCTCTCGACCGCTCGCCTTCGCCAAAATCTCCGCTCAAGAATAGCTCCCGCGCCAATGCTCGTTCCACCTCAACGAAATCCAAAGTTACATCCATGCTTTCTTCCAAAACATTTGCCACTTCTAACGAATTCCATAAAGCTCTCAATCACTCAGCGCCTCAGTTCCCTACCGATCCCAAACCCTGCGATTATATGAACTACCTTCTGTCGAGCGACGAACCAGTCTCTGCTATACGTGAGAGTATCCGCCGTAAAGCCACTCGGATGTCGTTGCAGACTGCCGCTCTTGGGGCGGCCGATGCTGATGCCATTCCGGACGACGACTTGTTGACCAATGAGGAGTGGGAGTTGTTGCAGCGCACAGAAGAAGAACAGGAGCAGTTGATGAAGTATTGGAAGAAGGTATCGGGGCTTTTGGATAAGATGGAGAAGAATGCAGAGAGAGCGAAGAAGCGCAAGTATGATCATCTTACGGAGGATGAAGAGGAGGGGGCAGAGGATGATTCAAAGAGGGAGGTGGATGATGATGAGGAAGAAGACCCATACGGGCTGAGGGGATACAAAATATTGGGGGATTACGATCTTGATACGTCGGATTTGGGGGGTGAAATCGGAGGATTCGGGAATCCTCTTGGTTTTGGTATGAACATGAGAACGATCAACCGATTTTTCTCGGGTGAGGACGATTCCGACGAGGACTAAATCATCTTGAACTGAATGCCTCTTTGCCTTCACCGTGCATTGACCACAACGGTCCATATATAGTTTCGAATTTTGGTTTGATTAGCTATATAGAGTAGTAAAGTGGAATCTTGCGTTAGGCGCTCAGCGTCTCTCTCTTCCGTTATGTCGTTATCCTCAGCTCTAGAAACTCTGGCGAATTACCGGGCTCACAATTCCAGGGCCTCACAGGAAATCGTTGAGAAAGGCAAAACTATACTCGATTCCAACGCTGTTTCGAAATTAGGCGATGAAGGTAACGCGTTTCGAGTGACGCGTCAAAGTTCACGAGTTGATTGGGCCATCTAGCCTGGGCTTTTCTCGAACAGCTAGCTCTTGCAGCAGTTGATATAGCAAATTACGACGTCGCCGATGTATGTTGCTTGTAAGCTGGTACTCTTTTTCTTGCTAATTGATCTTAGGAATGCCTCCGTCAATTAGTAGCCAAATTCCCTGAATCACCTAGGGTAGATGTCCTCGCTGGAATTCGAATGGAGGCTACAGAGCGACCGGAAGTCGCTCTCAAGTATTACGACGATCTTTTGGAAGCGGATTCGTCCAATGCCGTGAGTTTTCATAGGTGTTTCTGGTCCGGTCAGCTCTTGATGGGTCATTCTTTCACTTTATATAGGCTGTATACAAACGTCGAATATCAATCCTCGTGCGGACTGGAAAAATAGAGCAGGCAGTCACGGAACTCACGGAATATCTCGATACATTCTATTCAGACCTGGAAGGTTGGGTGGAGTTGGCAGAATTGTACAGCTCGTGTAATCAGTATGTTTTCCTCTTCCTTTCTCTTCCAGCGTATGTCTCATACAACGCTTCATTCCCAGATACACATCAGCATTACAAGCCCTATCCCACGTTCTACTCCTCGCACCTCAAAACCCCTTCTATGTTTTACAATTTGCAGAAACAGCCTATACTGCGGACGACATACCGCTTGCAATAAAGATGTTCATGCTCGCTGTTGATATTGCGGACAGGCATGCTTCGGAAGAGTCAATACCGACGGGTGCGAGTGTCAGAGCTTGGTATGGTGTGAAGCTGGTGAGTTATTGCCAACTTGAGTCTTTCGTTTGATTTCTGATATCGAGCTCCGCTTTCTAGTGTTGCCGTGTCCTATTGGAACGACCTTCATCACCCTCAGCATCCGATACACCCCTACCGAAAAAACTCAACCTCATCGACGAATTGGCGACCGAGAGGGTTTTGACTGCTTATTCGGCCGCTGGGGAGGCCGGGTCTGCAGGAAGAGAGCTCGTTCTGAGCTGGATGGGGCCCTCGGATCGCTCTGGCGCGAGCGTTCATTTTGTCCACTGATGGCAGAAAACAGAAGGCTGGTGGTGTATGAACGTTAGTGTGGATGTTAGCTTGTAGCACCTAAATCGGACAAAGGGTAATAACATTGTGCCGTCTTATGGTTCTGAACAATTGGTCGAGCAGTAGCTACTTGAGATACTGGGTCGCAGGAAATTATCGAGTATGAGAAAAGGATACAGAGAAAGGAAATAAGGTATCCGAGGAAGTGAGAGAAGTACGAGTGAGTTCGGCACGAAGGTGTCCGGGGTTGCCAATGGAAGAGAGAGAAGAAAGGTTTTCGAGAGGAATGTATCACAGACTGCGAGTGCGACGAAGATAATTACGTCGCTTAAAAGAAAATGGAGACGAGGCAAATGCGGTTGTGTGGAGAAAGTGATATGCCATACGCCAGAGTGTGCCTATAAACGAATGAAAGATAGATGGTCCCAAATTACGGGAAAAGACGCATTGCGAAATAGAAAAAGAGAAGCGCTACAACCGATTCTGACTTCCAGGTCCGAAGACAATAGTTAATCCCTCCGCTCTCCACACCTTCAATATCTTTTTGTGCGACCGCTTTGTCCTCTGGTACTTGTACGGGACTCCAAACGACTTCAATCTTGTCACACTATGATTCGTTGGACCTGCAAAATACTTCTCCGGCGTCCCCTTTTCTGGGACCTCCCATCTCGACTGGACAAATTCCAAAAGCTCAAGCTCAGCTTGAGGCGTAAACGTACATCTTCCGAGATCTAGATGCTCCAAGCATTGCAAAAGGCATGGATTGTCCATGTGCGTCTTGGGGTCGTACTTCCATCGATTGACAAAATCTGGCAAGAGCTTCCTTGAGGTCATTCGAAACTTGACGATATAGGGCATTTGTTCGAGAACCGCTTCCATGAGAGGAGTAGTGAGATCGGGAATGTCGAGGCAAACTTCAGTAAGTGTGGCAGCGCATAATGATCTATCGAGTAGCCCGGAAATGGCCTGACAGAGATGGACGGGACCTGCGGCCTTGACGCGGAGAACTTCGAGATTGGGAAATGTCATGGAATCCATAATGGCGGCACTGTTGAATGGTTGAATTCGATCTTGAATGGAGAATTCTTTCATTAGCGGCGCGGTTACCTCTACAAATTTCCAGTCCAGTCTAGGCACGTTGGCGGCGATGGCGCACCAGCGCAGGTTTTCCATCCATTGGCAACCTTGTTCGTGCGGAATAGAAGAAATAGGTCCTTGGTAGACTTGAATTTGCTGATTATCATACGGCATCCAAAAGATGGAACGGTCCTCGGAATGTCTGAAACGAACAGTATGAAGACGTGGTGCATATTCGAAGATCTTGTTGGCCTTAGTCAAAGGCGGAGTCTTTGCTTGATGGGCGATGTAGAGATGGAGAGTCTCCAGAGAGAGAAACGACCCAGCCAGAGGTGTGAAAAGAGGAATCGATTTGTCCAGAACATGAAGAGAGAAGAATTTCCAGCGGTTAGAGGTCGGGAAGAGCATGTTCAACAGTGGATTTTCTCTGACTCGCCCAACATAAGTACAGTGGATTGAAACAACGAGAAGACTTTGTCTACTTCTGCTGAGATAGGTCTGTAACAGGTCCACTTTTCCTTGTGGTATCGGTCTCATGCCGACTTCGAGATGAACACGACTCCAGAGACGGGGTTCGTACAAGGCGGCGTGACGCCAGATGCGGCAGATTTTGGTTAGGGACCACGGATACCTGTCCGGATGAAGAATGTATGGACCTGTCTTGGGCGAGACGACTTCAGCTTCAAGGTCGTCGATAAGATGCAAGTCAGGAAGGTATTGAAAAATCTCGCTAAGAACATCAAATGGGAGCTGTTGAGCGACAGAGAATGAGCTGGAAGGATAGATAAGGGAGCGCGAAGAAGAAGCCATTGTGAGTCCAGGGTGTCGTTGGAGATGGTAGCGGTAAACAAGATGCAGCCTCAGTACTGTTACTACTTTGACCGCACGTGAGCGCGTTTATCCGAGCTTTCTCAGGCTTGAATCTCCTTTTCTTCGACCGCTGGAACTTGCGGCTTGCGGCGTTGCGCGTCCACTTCTGCTTTGATATTGAGCCCCATCGCAAAGGTCGGGAAAGATGCTATTCTTATGCACCTTGTCATGATCTTTACTGACGGAGCACGAGAATACAGGCTTTGAAGAACGACGGACTGGGATCATCGGCACGCTGACGACTGTCACATTTTGAACTGTAGGACATTGAACGCAAAAACTGTATGTGATATCGGTATCTCAATTTCCACGGGTAGGGACTTGTGCGGCCTCAGTATGTGCGGCATACATATTTGGACAGCGGCGAAGAGAAAGTATTCCAAAATTTCGAACCCTTCACTTCGACTTCGACAAGTGCCCTGACGAATGAAAGCTTGAATTACAACAGGTGCCAAGGGATGTTGGAATTGAAACCTCGGAGCATGTCTTACAGCAAGTCCACTCTAATAGCTCTACAAACTGTCCGTTTGTAAGAGAAGGTCTTCAAGACATCTGTACCAGTTCTAAGTTGGTTAGGAAGCATCTGAAGGCACTTGGCCCTGAAGAATCAATCACACTTTTCACATATTCCCAGTATCATGTCCTGGCTTCCCTTATTCCAGCATCCAACCTAGTGTTTTACTTTTCCACAAAGGCAGCCCACTACCTGCCAACTTTATGTGTGGAGAATGGCATTCTGTACAGTGTAAGAGCTAGCGAAGACATCGGTCAATAATATGAATGATGAATGTTATTTTTAAACCCTGAAATCCTAACTGCACTGAACCCTAGTTCAAATTACCTTACCCTACCTTACTTGTGCCCAGAACTCAAGTGAAGTTTGAAGACTAAAGAAAGCTTGATTCTGCAGGGATGCAACTAGGTGTGGGCAGGGTATAAAAATCTACCATAGCTTTGTAGTTTTGAACCTTTGCCGGTCTTGTCAGACTCCAGAGGGATCACTTGATGAACTGATGAACAAGTAAATGATGGGCAGGGATGCTTCTATGCATAGATAAGAAAGAAATCGGAAAACTAATCAAGTTATTTTAAACTTGAAACATCTACAATTTTTCAGACTGTGAATTTCCTTAATGGACCTCATGAACTTGAACTATTTCACTTTGATCATGCTGATAGCCTCGAACCTGACTTAGACTATCGACGACTCCTGTTTTGTTTTGTGAAATCGGAGTGTCAGTGGATATGTATTTTACGAGATTAATTCATTTTAAATGCCCGACAGAGCCGAGCTTCGGCCCTGAGTATACTGTCACTTGGGCGCTTATTGGTGGAATTTGAAAAAAAAAACATGCGAATTGCTGGCTTAGTACGAAGAATGCCTCTGAGTTCTTCCACCTCTGCCAGATCGCTTTCTCTGTATCGGCCATGGTGCACATTTCGGATGATCCAGAAGACCCCTTTGTGAAACTGCTGGAGCAAGAGATTCAAGGCGAAACTCCAGCTCAAACCACTGCTCGTTTAAAGCGCGAGTCTGATGCTCAGCGGATCAGCGATGAAATCGACGAACGAATCAAGAATGACAGAGCCGTTGCGAAGCGGGAAAGTGCGGTGGTCAAGGTTTTGTTGCTGGGGCAGGCAGAAAGCGGTTAGTCTCGAGGTTTATCCATACTTTATGTGCAACATTAACACCATGTACAGGGAAATCTACGACTCTGAAGAGTAAGAATAACCCACTAAAACAATTTCCATTGATACAAGAAAAATTCACAGATTTCCGTATGCGCTATGATACTGAAGCTTGGGAAAAAGAACGACATGGCTGGCGCGCAGTCGTCCAGCTTAACATTGTGCGCTCGATTCTCACTATCCTCGCCGTAATCAACGCGGAGCTCAGCGGGGAGATTTTTGGCGAATCTCAAGATGACGGAGCTGCCCCCGACGAACTCACGAAATTCACCGACTCTCATAAACTTCTCATGATAAGACTTGCACCATTGCGCGATGTAGAATCCAATTTACAGCGATGGCTGGGCGCTGGTGCAGAACTGCTTTCAACATCGGGACCAATGGCTGCTACTCCGTTTGAAACCCCAGTGTATAGCTCTGCGGCTGCATCCGAACGTGGCTCGGGCAAGGAGTTTGTTGTCCGACGTTGGCATGATGTTCTTGATCCCGATGCTCGCCAGCCTGGGCATTCTAACCCTGACTTTGAGTCAGTGACTATAACCTTGGCAGGATATAGAGATGATATGAAGCTGCTTTGGGAGGATAGGGTCGTGCAGCGAGCACTTGCAAGACGGAAACTTATTC
This sequence comes from Collybiopsis luxurians FD-317 M1, assembly GCA_000827265.1. Lineage (NCBI taxonomy): Eukaryota > Fungi > Basidiomycota > Agaricomycetes > Agaricales > Omphalotaceae > Collybiopsis > Collybiopsis luxurians. Next base: position 274,522 of record KN834805.1, on the reverse strand, counting down.
TACCGGATTCAGCAGGATTGTAGGTTCCTCAGTGCCGCATTTCCTTTGCTCGGCCTTACCTCTTTCAGCTTTCTGAATGAACTGGATCGCATCGCCACGCGCCAGTACGTTGTCACCGACGACGACATTGTACGGGCTCGTCTACGAACAGTCGGTAAGACCCATAATTTGCGGTTTCTCCCAACTTTATCCTCACTTGTTCACAGGAATTCAAGAATACAGGCTGAGATTCAAGGACGCGCCACTGGATGCTCCTAGCAAGTATAAACTCTTACTCGGATCCATCAATCTAATGACAGTTATTCAGAAATCAATGGCGCATGGGAATGGCGAATATACGACGTCGGGGGCTGTCGGACAAATGTGAGCCCGACTATTTTCTTGCACTCGCGTATCTAAGTCGAGCCTCTTCCAGCGCCCCGCCTGGCTACCCTTCTTTGAAAACACCAACGTCATCATCTTTCTCTGCCCAGTCTCTTGCTTCGATGAACGTCTAGAAGAAGACCGTCGCGTCAACCGTCTGGAAGATTCGTTAATCCTCTGGCGTTCGATATGTACTTCGAAACTACTGACCAAGACGCAACTCATACTATTCATGAACAAATGCGATCTTCTTAAGCTCAAGCTCAAGCACGGGACCAGAATCAAGGATCATTTAACCAGCTACGGTGATAGACCAAATGAAGTGATGGATTTTGTGAAATGTGAGTAATCTATGAGTCGACACTTCTAGCTGATACATACTGGTTACTTGCAGATCTTAGAGAGAAGTTTAAAGAAATACTGAAACAAAACTCTCCTGCTCCTCGGAAAGCCTACATTTATCCCACTACTGTTACGGTCAGTACAAAACAGTTTGCCTTTTCGTAACATGTTCATTTCCTATCAGGATACACAAGCCACGGCGAAAACTCTTGCATTAGGTAAACTGTCAATGCACCCTAGTGATATTCTGCTGAGACTAATTAACCCAGTTCGCGATGGTATTTTTCGCGAGAACCTTGCCAGGTCTCACTTGATATGACCTCGATAGCCTCTGGCCTGCGATTACTTCTTATCTTTGGAATTTGATGGCAAATTTTCTCGTCTTGTACATCTCATGTAGCTACTGCCTACTTCTCTTCTGCTATCGGGGAGTGTGTTCACCCTTGGCGCGGTTGCAGTGCTCCTCTCAAAAGATTTCCAACATTTCAGCGAAGGTCAAGGACCTAGTAATGTACTGATTACCATGATTTTTTTTTGTATATAGACACAGTAACATATTGTTGGATTCGATACGTGCACACCTCCCAAGAATATTTATGTCCTATTGTCATCTTTGTTGAATTTGTTCGCGACCTGCTTCATATTACATGAGTACAAGATGCAAGACAAGTTTGAAGATTTTTGTGCGAGTAATAAGTTTTCACCGGGACGCAGCCGTAGGTAGCAAGTTTAGTGGTTCTATTAGTACAATTTCTTTTGCGATTTATTGGATATACAGTCATTCTGAGATAGCAGTGTTCCCAATCGATTGAATATCCTTTATCCTTCCAGTGTTATCCAATTTTTTCGGTGTACACAGTACGAATTTCGGCATTTTTAATCGACAGTTGGTGCTGGCTGGCAGCTGATGAGAGGGAGAAACGGGGAAAGCTTGAAAGAAAAAGAAACGTGTAGGGACTGTGCTAGATCGTTATGGACAAGGAGTTAAAACTCCCTGGTCCGGAGAGCTTCTTCGTCGAATTTATTAAAGGTTTAAGCAAAAAAAATTCAAACAATATCGTCGGCTCTGCCCTCGAGTAAGACGGGATAGGCCGTTCCCCTATAAAAGGAGGGAATCAGAATGTGACTTCCCATCGAATTACGAACAACTTACAAACGATTGACGAGACTTTCCTCCCCGTCAAAGATGAGAGAATCGTAAAGCAAAGTGCCTGTCAAACCGCCCAAAATGGGCGCTATGATTGGACACCAAATCCAATATTGGCTTGGTTGTATGGGTGAGACTCCTTCCTCCGCGATTGGACAAGGGTAGCTTACTTTCTGAAAGTGTACACTGGAGAAGTATGCGATTGAGGAATTGATTAAGGATGTGTAGTACATTCAATTACCTTGCGATCCATATCCAACCATCGAGGTCAAGATACGGGGACCCAGGTCTCGAGCGGGGTTCGCCGCAAATCCTGTAGGATATTAAGGCGAGGCACTTGACCGCAGGATGATACTCGCCTGTGTTGATACCAAGGCTCGCTGAAATCCCGAGGAGCAAAATGAAGAGGACGAGAGGAAGTAGACCATAGGGAGGAGGGGTGTTTCGCTTGTCCGTGGCGGCGAGTATGACAATGAGGAGAATGGCAGTGATTAAAAATTCGTCAAAGAAGGCGGATACATTCGTTTCGTAAGCGGCCTAGTCGGAGTTTCCTTGTCAGTGGTCTTTCATTCTGAAAGTACGCGTGAACTGACAGCAAAGGTACCAAAATTTCCAGCGGTAGCAAGAGTACGAACTCCACGACCTCCTTCCACGATGTCGATTGCGTGAAAGTAGTTTGCGTAGACGATACCTGCACCTATTATCCCACCAAGCAGCTGAGCGAATATGAACACTGTGAGCAAGTTTAGATCGCTTTTACCTGAGGATCATGGCGACCCTTACCAGGCACTTTTTTCCAGGGGAATCCACGGAAGATGGCCAGGGAAAGAGTGACCTGTATCATCGAACATGATCTTTCCATATGTCTCAATTCAGAGTCTTGCTTACAGCAGGATTAATATGTCCACCTGAGATACCAGCGCTGACCCACACCCCAAGCGCGATACCAGCAGCCCATCCAAGACAGACTGAGGTATAGTCCCCCTTGGGACTTGCTGACACACCGGTATTGCTAGATAAATTTACCTGGCAATTAACACCTTGTAAGGTCGCGACCCTAGGGTTTCAGCGACGGGTATGTGCGGCCAAAGTTGAAGTGACTGACCACAGCCGAAGATGACTAGAAGCATGACACCTGCAAACTCCGCAGCGGGCTCTCGTATGTATTTCCTAGTGTCAAATTCTGATCAAAATTGGGAAAAATCAGGGTGGCGACAAAAACATACCGGACCCGCCACCACGCATTGCGTTTGAGGAAAGTTATTTGTGGTTCCTCAGGAGGTGGGAGCTGTTCCTTGGATAGCGGGGCGTTACTTGGGTTGCGAAGTATATGCTCTACTGAAGAAGTAGGGCTAACGGCTCTAGCATCGGACATCGTAAGGTATGGTCCGGTGGGCAGAAGCAGGAGCCTAAAGAGAAGGAAAGAAGAGTCAGAAAATAAGGGATAGACGGCCGTATGAGCAAAGAGCCAGTGGATCTGATGTCCTGAAGCTTTTCATGATGCCAATTTATAAAGACCTGAAAGAGGTTACGATAGCCCCGGCAGTAGTGTTCTTCCTCTTCTCATAGTGCCGTCCCAAATAAACGTGTTTGGTGGTAGATTCTATCCATCTTAATGTGAGCAAAAAGAGCCGCTCTGGAGTACAGCTGATAAAGCAAGCAATTCAATCTACCATCTCGAAACGGCTAAATGCCAACTGAATCCGTATAGAAGGGGTTATTTGATTTCGGCGACTTCAAGTGATCACATTCGACTCGACAACAGAGTAAACTCGCCATGTTGGCATCAGTCACTGGCTTTGAGAACTGCCGAGAAAGTTCAAATCGTTGGAGCTCCTCAGAAAATATCGCGAAGAACAGCATGCTCCAACGTTGTGTGTGTGATCGAGGAAGAACGTCGACTACCAAAACACGCTAGAGTGCAGTTCTTTCAATTGCAAAACATCTCTAAATTCGTGCAGATTGACAACGAATTTTGAAAATGCAGGTAGATACGAACCCCGGGCGAAGGATAGTGAATAGTGAATACTCCACCGCTTGAATTAGGCTACATATGTTGGAAACTATGAGTCTTTAGCAATTGGAGGAAATGGATGTTCTGATAGAGTTCAACAAGTTTCAGTTTGAGTAGGCCCACGTCAGGAAGAGAGACCGGAGGGTGAGAATTTCCGTCTATGAACCGTCAGTGCACTTAATGGTCATCTTAGAGGGAAGACTACAGAATTTCTGATCTGGATTGAACGCTAGTTGATAGGGCTCTCGACTCAATTTCCGGCCATTCCTATATGCGCATTCCAGTTGTCTAGGTTAGAAGCGGAACTACTGTTGTAATGATTCCGGCTGCCTGCAACTTGTCCAGTCACCAGCTGAGCCAAACGCTACAATGCCAATGTTACTCGACACGGTTGCAGGCGCCATATAAGAGTAATGGATCCATGGCACAACTGTCGGCTACGATATCTAGGTCACGATGGTTCCCAACAAGTCTTTGCAGTCTGAGTACGAGTGATTGGGGCTGGATCCTAACAATCTATTGAAAAGAGTTTTATGGGTGTCAAAAAACACAGTTTCAAATCAACGCCTATATTCCTGCAATCATAGAGCGCCAATGAATTATGCCGAGACCTCCATATTTGATTGCGTGAAGGTACCTGACGCAAATGGCTGCAGCTGAGACCTATCCCCTCTCCGGTTAATGTTAAATCTGGGACTAAATAAGTTTTTATCAAATGCTGCTCAAACTTGCGCTTAGTCTGACACCTTTCCCACCTTACCTTCTAAAGGAAGTTGGGAGGCGTAGCCAATGCGGCACTTCTTGTGTCTTCCATTATGAGCAGTAAGGTGTGGCACGCACCGTTGAATCTCTAAGTTCTGTTCGACGCCGAAGGTCATAGAATGGTTTTCAGCAATGGAAAGGAAGTATACTTGCTAAAATCGCTTGGAGCCGACAACTTGTAGAAGGCCTTCGAAAGAGTAAGTAGGCTGGGTAGGTCGGGAGAAGCTAGATTAGCATGCAAGGTTATAGAAATAACACAGCAGGGAGTAGAATCTTCTCTTAGCCTTCCCATTGATCTAAGCTATCGTTTAGTTATCGTCATTAATAGCCCATAACGTTGACAAGGTGCATACAAAAAACAATCATTTTTCTTTTACTTGATAACTGAAAGATTTATACGAGAAGTGTAAATCAAGCTGAAGAGGCTCAAAATGCTTACGTGAGAGATAATAACTGTCCGAGATTCAAAGTCATACTTCTGGGAGTATCGTATAGTTCGCTTTGATTTGTGGGAAACTTTGGCTTGTGATGTCATACCTGCTAACCTTGACGGCGACGATTTCCTCTTTACTTCCCAACTACCACCATGGACTCTCTACCCCTTGATACATCGCACCCGGCGGTTCGACAGTATCTTGCACTCATACGGCTGCAAGTTCTTACGCCGTTATCATTGCTTATAAATATCGCCGCAGTCATCGTTTGTTCAGTGCTGGTGACGCCTTCGATTGGTTCGTTGAATACCTTAAAAAGTTAATAAATAATCGATGACATATGAACATGGGCAGGCGATGTCTCAAGACGATTTCCGACTTCAATATCACCTAGACCAGTAATAATCGCGATTTATGTTGCGGCAATTTACGCGGGCCAACTTGGATACTGTGTCCTCATCGTTTTAGCAAGGAAAGCGGAGACTAAGGTGTGTACGTGGCTTAGAACTAAGGCTCTAGTGAAATGTTTAAGCCAAACTGCAAGAGCACGGTTACGAAAGTTGGTCTATCGTTAGTCGTTGCCAATTGGGTCATGGCCCTTTGGACTGTAGCTTGGGTATGCTTTTCGCCTAGATGTGATTCTAATATTATTGATCTTGCCGCCAGGTCTTTGAGTGGTTTCTACTATCTACTATACTACAAGGGATTCTCCTCCTGACGCTCATCTACGCTAATCTCGTACTTCTCATATATCATCCACCCACATCTGCTCGCCCATTTGACACCATGCTCATTCACGCCCCACTGCGATTTTTCCTCGTCCTTCAGTTTGGACTTATGTTTCCACTCTCCCTCTTGTGAGTTTGATCAGTCTCATCAGTGCAGATAATTATCGACCTGTAATTTAAAGCATAAATCTGGGGCTAACCTATACACCTATCACTCCCGGTCCGCCGAGGGATTACGCTGAACATCCTTGGCCCGGATTTGGGGTGGTCCTCGGTACCAACTTATTGGGCCTCATCGTCGTCATTCTCAGACGTGACATTGTGTGGTGCGTCTCCGCCACCTGGATATGTGTTAGTATCTGGGCTCTCAAACCTAAACCCGGCCCTGTCTTTGTACGTTTTATCATCCTGGTCGATTTGAGAGCTGCACTCTAAGTTTTCAAAGGTGGTCGCAATCTTGTTCACCGTCCTTCACCCTCTCGCTTTAATCGGAACATACATCTACTCCGCATTCTACAAACGTCGTGGGATTACTCTACCACCTGAGGATGACGCTCTGTATGGAAGGAGTGCAAATGGCCGAGTAGCTCCTTCGGCGCCCCAGCCAGAGTCAAATAATGGACCAAGAGAGGTAAATGAGGATGAAGTTTGGGGATGAAGGATGTATGATACACAGCCGGAGCTTGTCCTTCTATGCACTGGATGATTTGATCTATTTTCAACGTCACCGACGAAATTTTGACTCCATCCCCATTTCAGAATAGTCTCTTACAGTTACTAGTACTCCACGTTAACGTTGTCCCCTCATGACGTAGAAAAGTTGCAAGCTGGAGCGTATATCTAGTTTTGCTGCTACAATAGTCATCGTCTCTGCAGGGTGTAAGGTGTTGGAATTTGTATTACAGCTGGTGTGCACGCAAATTGAATTTTAGCCATTTCGGCGCTTAATCGCTGTTACCAACTTACATGCGACGGCTCAACCTTATTTACTGGAGTCGATATCTTGTTCTTTTCCCTATAATTACTGGCATCTACTGGTAAACTGGCCTTCTCCGGAATAAAATGAACTTTTTGAACCGTGTGTCTAGGCTTTCCACAGTAGTGAGGTTACCAAAGATAATGAGCAAACCTCAACATCATACTCTTACCCCAGGAACCTCCGTCTTGGCCGATTTTCTAGCTACAACAAAGGAGAATTACTTGAGGGATATCCGTAGTGGAACTGGGAAGGCTAATGAATGGACTGTCGTAATGGGGAATGAGGCTGGAGGTTAGTATTGCTCTTGACTGTCGCTGAATTTTTAGCTTTAATATAATTTCTTTGGTATAGATCTGGATTCTATCGCCAGTGCTGTTGCTTTCGCCTGGCTACGAACACAAGCTCTCAGTCAACCAACGATATCGTTGCTGCGAACGGACCGGGAAGACCTGGACTTGAGAGCTGAAAATGTATACGCACTTGGTCTAGCAGGTCTTTCCCGGCCCAAGGACGAATTACTCTTCGTCTCAGATCTTGCTGAATTTCAGCCATTTCCTTCCTCGAAATTCGCACTCGTAGATCACAACCGTCTTGCTTCTACATTCGTACCTGCAGATCCCCCGTCGATCGTCGCAGTCGTCGACCATCACGCCGACGAAGGATTTTACGAGGATACTGCGGAGCCTCGAATCGTCGTTCCTTCGGGAAGTTGCGCATCTCATATTTCCACCCTGTTGGAAGATGCCAAAGCAGAATTTCCTCCAGAATTAGCGACACTGTTACTTTCTGCTATTCTCATCGACACGGATGGGCTGAAGCCTGGCGGCAAAGCCATCGATGTTGATCGAAGAGCAGCCGATTTCCTTGTACGGAAATCCACCGTTGCTTCGTTCTTGCAAGGACAAGGATTTAACTCTTCCAACGGCACGGTCACTACATCTTCCAGCTCTTTATACGAGTCGGAAGTTTTACAATCTCTCTCAAACATTCTCTCCACGAAGAAAGAAGACGTTTCCCATTTGGGCCCTCGGGATCTTCTTCGTAGGGACTACAAGGAGTACGATTTTGTCCTCCCATGGCACCCTAGTGAATCCACCATTCGAGCCGGTCTCTCTACGGTTCCAGTTAGATTATCGGAATGGGCCTTGGATGGGAAACTAGAGACTGAGGGTGAGGCTTGGATGAAGGAAAGAGGGTTACACATTCTCGGAGTGTTGACCGCGTACCGAGGTGCCACCAAGGGAAAGCGCAAGAGGGAAATGGCCTGGATAATACGGACCGACTCCCCGCCGTCACCTTCTGATGGCGAGTTCGATTTTGATGCTTTAGCAGGAAGGTTGTGGAAAGGTCTGGAGGCGGATGAAGTTTTGGAAGTAAAGGAGCATAAAAAGTATGCTAATGGGACCGTGGATGGCATCGTGGAATCATTCCCCCATCTCCGAGTGAGGGTATACACTCAAAATCCTCATGCGACGAGAAAAGTCACTGCGCCTGTGTTGAAGGCCATAATGGAAGCTCAGACGTAAGTATATCGTTGAGTATACAACTTGAAATACTGTAGCATAATCCCATATTGTATCCCTACCTCACAAAATGTTCCTGTTATCGTGCATGTTTATATTGCTGAGGCCACTCATCAAATCCCATTCCTCTTTAAGAACTCAGTCATCTTGCCCGTCATCTCGTCCAGATGATTCTCCAGCGGAAAACGACCTCCGTCGACAAAATGTATCTCCGCCTTGGGAAGAACCGATTTGTATGCATCTGCTCCGGGGGGTATGAATACAAAGTCGTTTTTCCCCCAGATTGCTAGGAGAGGAGGCTGATGAGTCTTGAAGTATTCGTGGAATGTAGGGTAGAGGGCGACATTGGTCCGATCTGTCGGAAGACGAGTCCGCGCGCGAACAATCCTCACCGTTGAGAACGACGGTTCTACAGAAATATGAAGGGCGACGTACAATCAAGGAATAGATCCAGCTGTACGTCGGCATTTCCTGGGCGGTCTAACAGTGCCTGGTCGAGATGATAGGTCTCGGGTGGCGGTGGGTGAGGTTCTCCTGCTTCATGCTGCCAATGCCGATGCCAGGGCCAAGAAGTAAATTTCTATTAACAGAGAGGAAAATTAACCGCCCGTACTTGGTACTTGGTTAACTCAAATGTTAGTAAGTAAGCTAAGGCCTGTCGGTTCTCTTCACAAGGCTCAGCCCAATAGGTACGAAAATCTTTCCATGGTTCACCGAAACCGATCTCAAATGCATTTCCGTTCTGTGTGATGATAGCTGTGATAGCGGAGGGGCGGGAGATGGCTAATCTATACGGTGAAAAACCGCGTATGTTAGTTCGCAAGTACAGTAGGAAGGCGCCGGGGAGAGAACAAGAAAAGCAGAACACGGATAATACCCGGCGTCGGGGTCAAGTCGAGTGAAAGTGCATACCTCAATCCTGTAGGAGCACCATAATCAAATATGTATATAGCGTACTTTTTCAACTCCAGGGCGTCAACAAACGCCTCGATAGTCTTGCCAAAGTTGTCGAAAGTGTAAACATAATTCCGAGACTCTGGAACCTCTGTTATGTTGGCGTAGGTTAGCGTCTACTGTGCACATGAAAGGCGGGGCGGTGTACAGGACGTACTGGTGAATCCAAAACCAGGCAAATCGGGTGCCTATCCGTAGGTGGTCGGAAACGAGTAAGCCACAGTGCGGAGGAGGGGAGGGGAGTTTGGATCGAACACCTACAACAACACGATAACCTTCGTCCGCCAGCTTTGTGATTAGATTACGGTATTGGAAGGACGAGGATGGGAAACCATGCAGGAGGAGTACAACCGGGGCGTCTCTATTCCCTGACTCGCGGTAAAAGATCTCTAGACCGTCAGCTTGCACGGTTCGAAGGTGAGTTGTTGAAGCGGACATTGCCGGAGATGGAATAATGTGCTATTTCGACGCGGGACTGCTGGAGGAGCAATCAGCGGGGGAGCGGATGGATTACTAGAATGGCTCCTAGAGCCCTTTTATATAACCTCTCCTACAGTCAGAGGTCGACTGAACAAAATTGGACTGGTAAACAAGAAAGGGACATGAGTGTATCCCATCATTTTGTACTATTAAGCTTCCATGTACCGGAACATAGCCTTGATGAGCACGAAGAATAACAGCGGAAGGAAGGAAGGAAGGAAGTGTATTACGCGGCACAGTCCAAGATCTGAACACCGGATTTCTGAGGAGTACCCCGATGTGGCACGAGCATCATTGTCCTCAGGGTGGTCATGGATCATGATACACGGTTTACTTCCAAGCCCTTACTAGTACTGCGCGAACAGGCGCGAATCGATTACCACTTGATTACCCGAGGCCTCCATACTTTACTGTCACCGTACTATGTACGAACTCTGCGGCTATCAAATTTTCTAACATACTTAGATCCCGGTCTCTTTGAGGCGGTGGCTGGCGACGGGCCAGGGGAATATATGGTATTGAAGCTGAGAGCTTCGCTTGCAGCCATGAAAAATAGAACTACATAATACATACTGGGTTTCATGGCAGCAACTCTTCAGTCCAATATACTTACGGGTAGCTCTCTCGATATCTGAAACAGATCCAGAGCTATCCCTTTGATCTCTCTCATCACTCCTTAAACTTAAAGTCTATAATGTTTGATGACCGCAAACCTGAAGTCCCTTTCCTCTTTCGATGTGGAATATGCAAGTCCGCCGGGTCGTTGAGCGAGTATATTTCGCGGTTTCCTTGTCAAAGACCATGGTAATCGATGCTTGTGGCTCTGACTCAGACGCCAATTAAAGGCAATGAAGTTCAAGAAGGCTCCGTTCTTCGCTTTTCAAGCGAGAGTTGCGCAAAACTTCTATTCCCACGCTCATGCTACTCTATCTCCAAGCGTTAGTCCTTTTCCTGGCTTCCACATAGAAATAGTGTAGACCACAGTAATGCCAGATATCAATAGTCCAAGGATGCACGATTATGAATATACATTTGCCGCTGCCACCCGGCTAGGGCTTTCCGGAAGAGATGCTCAATGTATTGCAATGCTGAAGCTCCGACAGTACCCTGAAGAAGAAAATATTGAAACACGCCTTAGTTAAGCCTCAACACCTCCAATTTCAGTCAATCCATCTTGGTTGAAAGTTACGTAGGCCCAAAGGGAGTAGGTAACATTACCCAAAATACCGAAGTTGGGCAGCTATAGCGGGGGAACATCAGGACATGAAATGCAGCAATTGCAAAACCTATTCATGCGCACCGTCTCGTTCTTCAGCAGGATGGTCTGGTTGGCACCATAAGTGTTCCTCGAAATCAAAAGATTAGGAGCAGCATTTCCATTAGAAAACTCTCCTTCCAGGTAGAAGTCGACGAAAAGAGGCTGATGAGTTGCAAGAGAGGAGTTGTAGAGAACGGTGATGTTCTGCGTGTAAGAAGGAGGATCATTAGCAGTTTACTATGACACCAAATGATACATAACGATCAATCTCACCTCACTGGGAGTGAGTGGACCTGAAGGAGAGACGGTAACAATACCAAAACGCGCAGCCTCCTGAGCAGAAACGAGAGCAACACCGGCGGCGACGGCAAAAAGAGCGGAGAAAAAGCGCATGGTTCAAAACTATCTAATTTAATGGGAGAGGTTAAACGCCAGTAATACGTCTGAATGGTTACTCACTGAGCGAGAGCTTGAAAGAAAAAAGCAGAAGAATAGATTGGGATGTGATGCAAGACTTTTGCTATGAAGGCCCTTTTATAGCGCGGCGTATGAACCCCGTCGGGGACGTAACGAAGAATGAATACTGTGAACGCCGTCCATGGGTTCCTAGTATCAGTCATCACTTGAATGAACTAATGAAGGGCTCGGGAAATGTGCCTTTCATTTTCGCATTGCGTATTTTGCCACTTCCTAGCACCTATTTTCCATCGTTCAAGTCCGCGCTTGATCGAAGAGCCCCCGCGTGCATACAGCAACTCCTTCCAATTATCGCCTTTATCTTGCACTAGACCCACTTTTGCAAGTTCAATGAAGCCTACAAAAACTTAAGCCTCGGTCCTGTACTCTATTCCGACCGCTGAATTTATTTTTGGAGAGGCTTAGTTGGTTCTGGTCTATATCTTCCTATCATCGGTTCTTGCACTTCCAAGTTGAACATCGTCATCACATTGAGACTCTCTCCAACCGAATACGAAGATATTCGATAATCACAGCTTTGACCATTACTCGATTTGGCAATATTACCTGTTCCTATGTTCCCATACGAGGCATAATAAGAGGGTTTTCTCCAAGTGGGTACTTTATCTTATTTAGCTAATCTATACGTGCCATTAGAATGCGTTCAAGCCCTATTTCTCTTCAAAAACTCAATCATCCTGCCCGCAATCTCGTCCAAATGATTCTCGAGCGCAAAATGACCTCCATCCACGAAATGGACTTCCGCCTTAGGTAGAACGGTTTTAAACGCTTCTGCTCCAGGGGGTATAAAGAATGAATCATTCTTCCCCCAGACAGCAAGGAGGGGTGGTTGGCGGGTACGCAGGTACTCATGGAAGGTGGGATAGAGGGCAACGTTGGTTCTATCTGGGAGTCAAAAAATTAAGATTGAAGACGGGTGGGGAGTGGAGAGTGGGAGATGTCAGCAGAGAGCAATACAGAGAGGGAGGGGCACAACGTACAATCGAGGAATAGATCGAGCTGAATATCCTTATTCCCAGGACGGTCCATCAGGGCCTGGTCAAGATGGTACGTTTCCGGCGGGATTCTCTCCGGATGAGCTTCTCCTGATTCGTACTGTAAGCAAGTTCACCAGGTCAGAGATCTTGATAGGTAGTGAGAGTAATGGACGAGTGGACACACCTGAAACTTGGTCGTGTCAAACTTTGTCAAGAACTCCAGAGCCTGACGGTTCTCTGGACTAGGGTCTGCCCAGTAGGCGCGGAAAGGTTGCCATGCGCCACCTAACCCGCTGTCAAAGGCGTTTCCGTTTTGAGAGACGATAGCTGTGATCGCGGATGGACGCGAGAGGGCCAGTCTGTTCAGTATGGTATCAGTGAATAAGTTTAATTGAGAGAGGCGAGATACGGATATGAGGAAAAAATCAAATACAGACCTTAGTCCGACCGGGGCACCGTAGTCAAATATGTACATAGCATACTTTTTCAGACCTAAAGCATCAACAAATGCCTCCAGGGTCTTGCCAAAGTTCTCAAACGTGTATTGGTAGTTTCGCGCTTTAGGAACCTCTGTGCAATGGAAGGATGATTAAGTTAGATTGATATACTAGCATCACAAGAATAAGCAAAGACAACGTACCAGTGAATCCGAAGCCAGGCAAGTCAGGTGCCTACATTAAGCATAGTTAGTATACACGTTAATCTAAAAAACGACGGGAAGCCGTCAAAACAGGTGAGACGCGTACAATGACACGATGATCCCCCGCCAACTTTGTGATCAGGTTGCGGTACTGGAAGGATGAAGAAGGGAAACCATGAAGGAGCAGGATGGTCGGAGCATCCTGATTCCCTGCCTCACGGTAGAAGATTTCTAGGCCGTCGGCGTGAACGGTGTGGACGTGGGTTTCGAGAGACGACATGGTGGAGCTAAACTCTTGAGACAGATTTGTAATAAGAGTGGCTAAGTTCGGGGGAGAAAAGCGCCTTAGCAGTGCTGTCAAGACTCGACATTTGATTCTCTCCTTATATATCTGTCCGTTAGAGCTTTTAACGTCTCATAAACGGCGTTCCAGTCCCATGCGCGGACACGTTCGAGTGCAATTTCCGTGACCTGTCCCCATCCTTAGAAAGAACTTAGTAAGCAAATTAGTCAACCTTTGCTGGAGCCGAAAAAGGAACGGGCATACCTGGCGAACCAGCACCATCAATCTATGAAAAGATTATCGCTTACAAACCAGACCTCTCGAACAATGATTGTGCGAATAACCATGGCCATTTCAGACAGCTATGTATGTGTTCCCCACGATGGGGGCGTCCTTGGGTCATCTGTATGTACTAAATACCATTCCTCTTCAAAAACTCAATCATCCTGCCTGCAATCTCGTCCAAATGATTCTCCAGCGCAAAGTGACCTCCGTCCACGAAATGGACTTCCGCCTTAGGTAGAACGGTTTTGAACGCTTCTGCTCCTGGAGGTAGGAAGGAGGGATCATTCTTCCCCCAGACAGCAAGGAGGGGCGGTTGGTGGGTACGCAGGTACTCGTGGAAGGTGGGATAGAGGGCGACATTGGTTCGGTCTGCAGGTACAACAGAAGACGAGAGGGAGGTAGGGAGTGAGATATGTCAGCAAGAGGAACACGGAGAAGGAGGAACACGACTTACAGTCAAGCATTAGATCGAGTTGAATATCTCGATTCCCAGGACGGTCCATCAGGGCCTGGTCAAGGTGATAAGTTTCTGGCGGGATCCTTTCCGGATGAGCCTCTCCTGCTTCGTACTACAAGCAAGTTTACCAAGTCAAAGATCTTTACAAGTAGTGAGAACGATGAATGAGAACATACTTGAGCCCTGGTCCTCTCGAACTTTGTCAAGACCACCAGAGCCTGACGATTCTCCGGACTAGGGTCAGCCCAATATGCGAAGCGAGATTGCCACCTAGTGTCGCTAAAACCAACGTCAAAGGCATTTCCGTTTTGGGTGACAATGGCTGTGATTGCGGAGGGACGTGAGAGGGCTAGTCTGTTTAGTGCGGTATGAGTAAGTGATTCAGTGCTGAGTGACCGAGAAAAAAAGTAGGCGGAAAGCGAATAGGAGAAGACCAAACACAAACCTGAATCCGACCGGAGCACCGTAGTCAAAAAGGTAAAAAGCATACTCTTTTAAACCCAAGGCATCGACAAATGCCTCAAGGGTCTTGCCAAAATTGTCGAAAGTGTATTGGTAGTTTCGAGCTTCAGGGATCTCTGTTTGATGGAAAGACAATTAAATTAGGTCAACATACTCGCACTGCATGATTATGCGAGGCGTACTAGTGAATCCAAAACCAGGCAAGTCGGGCGCCTACATTGGATACGCAGTTAGTATGCATTTTAGCTGAGAAAGGATGGAAGCGCACAATGACATGATAATCCCCCGCTAACTTTGTGATCAGATTGCGGTACTGGAAGGATGAGGAAGGGTATCCATGCAGGAGCAGGATGGCTGGCGCATCCTTGTTCCCTGCCTCGCGATAGAAAATATCTAAGCCGTCGGCTGGAACCGTGTGGACGTGAGGTTGTGAAGAGGACATTGTGGACAATCCGGTGCCAGCTTTTTGACACAGGTTTGTTTTAAGAGGGATCCTGTACGGGGAAGGAAAGTTTCTAGTAAGGCTCGACACTTGACTCTCTCCTTATGTACCTGCCCCTGGGTGTTTGTACCACCTGATAGACGGCATTCGACTCCCGTACGCGGACACGATTGAACAATCCGGCAGCTGTGTCGCCTTGTTCCTTCTGAAAAAGAACTTCGTAAGCAAATTGGTAAAGCTTCTTGAGTAGCTCGAGCCGAAAAAGGATCATCGGAAGGCTGCACCAAATGGTGATAGATCCCTCGGCCAAATGTACACCCCCTTCAAAGAACAGTCTGAAGTGGAAAAGTTCGTCAGATACGATCCGCAGCGAGACGGTCGTTAGGAGAGAAGGAGTGAAAGATGGGGAACTGTTGCAAACAGCAGCCGGAAGGCATATCAGACGTTCAAGAGGCGACGAAAGGACTCGGAATACCAGAAGATAAATTATAGTGATATTATTACATCTAACGCATGACAAGAAGAAGACGAATCCTTCATCATTCCCGTTGTATAAGCGCTAAAAGTCCCAAAATGCCTAATAATGCATATTTGAGCTGAGGGAAGTCGTTCTACGAGGGAGGTTAGAAAATCAAGCAAAGAGACTGCCATAGTATCTTACCATAGCTATGGTCACGTAGCCGACGTAGGGAAGGAATCTTTAAAACAATTTAGACCAAAAAGAGGAGATACATCAGCCAGCCTACTGACCCTCGAACCTTGCCTACAATATGTTTCTGCTCGAGCCAGTCAAGCCCTTGGTAAAGATCTATGTCGTCGACGGGGTTATTATCTCCCTTTGTTAGTAACAGCTGATCTCCGGGCGCTTTCTTATCCAGACTGGAACATTCGTAGGATGAGAGACAAGCATGATGACTTGAAACTAGAACTGTACCCAGGAATTTTGAGCGCTGAGGCAAGATCATGCGTCTCCATGACACGATGCACGATTGGAATTTCCGCTCCTGGAACCTTGTAGACAGTGATATCTCCCGTGTGGTATTTTTCATAGGAAGGATTGGTCAAGAAAAGTAAATCGCCTCGGTAGAAGGCTGGTTCCATAGAACCACTTGTGTGGGCGTCAGAACAGATTCTCTTGCGAGATGAGAAAACATACCTGAGTACCACGACAATTGGAGACTCTGTATTTGTTATAAGACCCAATCCTTTCCAAATCATCAAGCCAGACGCGATCACAGATGCAAAGTTCAAAATTTGTAGCAGCACCTGTTCAGAGTGGTATTAGAACGTCAAATTTGAATTGGGAAAGCTTCGTACATGGCGAAAGCCAAGCCTGCGAAAGGCCTTTAATTCCTCAGTGAACATAAGACTGGAAGAGACTGTGCAAAAGGTTGGGCGAGGCTGAAGCTGGAATGAACGAAAGGTGTAAGGAAAGACAACTGGGGACACGTTCGTTAGACGCCCACACGTTTGACATTTCTTGAGCGCTTTTCTTCCCCAACTTCCATGATATACTTCAATTTTCTCTAAATTCATTCCATATCAGCTTGCTCAGCAATATATCTCAATCGTCTATACGAGGTGGTGCGGTAAAAGCGCCTGAGGCCCAGCCGCTCTGTCGGCGATCTTTGTCCAACTAGCGCTGGATCCGGTTTCCTGCGACTGAGTAGCTCTGAATCCTCAAATGGTGCCTCCAGTCGGTTTCGGTAAGCGAGAGGCTTGCGATAACTGTTATAAACGCAAAGTCCGCTGTAGGTATCTGCATAGATTGCTCAAAACATTCAATTACACACCTCGACAGGTGACGGAGACAATTCACCAGGAAATGTGTGTTCTGAGTGCTCAAAACTCAACTTGCAATGCACACGGAACATCGCCAAGAAGGTAGATGATTCACTTTGTAAACTCACGTAGACCCATTTTTGCTCTTCAGAAACGAGGTCCCAAGCTTGGGTACACGCGCAAACCGTGGACTTCTCCAGAATCTACTGAATCTCTGATTTCTGCCATTCTGGCCGCTCCAACTACGTACGATGTGCCTAGCGATTCAGATGCGATTCGAAAAATGCTCCTGGATTTGGCTTTATACTCCCGGGGATTGGAGAAGGAACTGGCTTCTCTTCGTAGTACAGCTTCTTTACGTGGCGAACCTGCTGTTGCCTTATCATCTCTCGTCGCATCTGACGAAGATCCCCCTTCGAGAAGTCAAATAGATCTTGATGAAGCGATGGCTGACCGACTACACGGTCTTTCCTTCAGCCATTATCAAGGCCGTCATTTTGGACAATCCTCTCATTTTATGCTTCTTCAGAGTGCCCTTGATGCTAGAGATGACCTTAACGGAGGGCAAACCGAGAAGATTTCTGTGGATTCAAAAAGATCTGAATTTTGGGATCTAAAGCCAGTGAGTTTCATCTATCTCTCTCTCTCTCTCAACGCGAGGCTCAGACTTTGCTCTTCAGTGGCATGCTGGACTAGAGTACGAGCCGATACCTTACGAATATCCACCTGATGACCTTCTCGAGAGTTTGGTGGCCTTGTACTGGGAACATTTTCATGATTTCTATCCTTTGCTTCACAAGCCTACTTTTAAGGAATCCCTCGCGGCCAAATTACACTTGTATGACCGGACATTTGGCTCTACTGTTCTCGCCGTCTGTGCTCTCGCGTCTCGTCATTCAGATGATCCCAGAGTTCTATATCACAATACGACCTCAAAGCACTCTGCTGGCTGGAAATACTTCAATCAAATCGAATTCGTACCGAAAAGTTTTGTCGATTCTCCTACTGTCTACTCGTTACAAGTGTATCCGGTGAGCCCTCGAAACTTCTTGTAACTCAAGATGGATGATAACGCAAAGTTAGCTCGCCGTAACCTTTATGCATGCAACGCACCAGGCAGAGACAGCTTGGGTGTTAATTGGACCTGGCATTCGGCTGGCGCAAACGATTGGCGTGCATCGATCAGGTTTTGGCAAGGGCAGAGATCGCAAAGAGGTTGAGCTGTGGAAGCGAGCATACTGGCAACTTATCCTCTTTGATACAGCCACGAGTATGGGTCTTGGCAGACCAAGATCATCCAATACTAACGAGTGAGTTATCTCAGGTTCGTGAACACTCATTCTAATCCTTCTCAGTATGGATCTCGAATTGCCCACAATGTGCGACGATGAGTACTGGGAAACTCCCAACCCAGATGATACGTTCAAGCAACCCGAAGCCACGCCATCGAAACTGACATTTTGGATCCACTACATGAAGCTCATGGAGATCATCGGTTTTGCTCAACGCTCAATTGTAAGTCTTCTCGTGCTCCGTGATTCAAGTGCTGAGCTTTGTAGTACGCAGCAAGGCGTCTAGACCCATGGGGACCAACGACTCTTTCGGCCGCAGAATGGAATCAGAAAGCAGTCATGGCACTTGATTCGGCTTTGAACAAATGGATCGACGCTCTTCCCGACTTTTGTAATTATTTACTGGACCTAGCGGTGGTTGACACTGATGATACTATTCAGTGAAATACGATCCTCATCGCCAAGAGAGTGTATTTGCACACCAATCAGTAATGCTCTACGCCGGATTTTACTGGGCTCAGATGTCAGGTTTGTACATTAGTGAGGTCCGGTCCAGTGATCATTGCTCATGTACCGGCATAGTGCATCGTCCTTTCATTCCTCGGCCTGGTCAGAAATCTATCTTGACGTTCCCTTCATTGGCCATTTGCGCTAATGCTGCTCGTGCGTGCGTTCATCTTCTTGATGGCCACCATCGACGATACAAAATTCGATTGGCACACCTCATGGTTCGTATTCGGGAACCTCCTGCCCAGCTCCATGGGAACTCTTTAGTCAGGTTGACGAGCAATTTTCTTTCGCTAGCCGCCGATCTTCTCCTGCGCCGTGGTCCTTTTGATTAACCTTTGGCGTGGAATACAATCCAAGATATCCCTGAACGCAACCAAAGAAATGAACGATATACAAAAATGCCTCGATATGCTAGCGCTCTACGAAGATAGGTATGTAGAGTTCTTCCAGGGTTCCATGTCTGAAGCTGAAGTGTACGAAAAGGTTCGAGATGGCAGGTCGATTTCGGTGCGTGTTGTAGTTTACACAAACTTCGGACCGACTGTAACCGTCATGCTAGGGACATTCTACTTTCTGTAATTTCCGTCAGTCAGCTACCTCTAATGGAGACGCTTCCATCTTTGAAGCGCACCCGTAATCTTTATGAAGGAAATCCAGCCACCGTCGACTTCGTTGAAGATAACCCTAATTCTGGCAACACTCAGCGAATGGCTGAGTCCCAGTATAATTCCTCAACGGAAGAATTATTCGACTCTGTCAATCTTGATCCCAATGCCACTTGGACCTTACCGGTCACTTCGAATGTCCTCGGAGGGATGCCGGTTCATATAGACGTAAGCGCGGACTTGGGCACGGACATGTTCGCGTCGATCGATTCTATGACATACGGATCTGGACCCACGTTGCTCGGCCCAGGACTGGATGGAATGACATACGGGTTTGGTCCAGGTATGCCTTCTTTTACTTGTTGCATGTTATGAAGGTGTTCACGTACTTTGGGCAGACCAGTTCGTGAATCAGACATCATCGAGGCAAGTACAATTACACTTATGTTGTTTCAGACGAACGCTCGGCTTACGGATAATCCTCTCAGCCAAGACGATTCTGACGAATGGAGTCAATTTATGGCTGAAGTAGATGAGCTGATCCAGTTAGTCAATTATTCCGGAGCTGGCCAGTTGTGATTTCATGCGTTTGGTATTTATTCTGTTCACGAGTAAATGTACTCGTTTGTGGTATTAATGATCACCGGCGTAATAGAAATAGTTTAGATCACTCATTCAAACGCGAAGTTGGGCAAAATCTAATGCTGGAATACCATGAGATTCTGGGCCGAAATTTTACTCGGCTTGAAGTGCTAGCCGAGCACAATGGTATCATCAGAGCTCCGACGGCTCGGCTTAGCTCCGCTTAACCGTCGGAGCACCAAGTTCCTCTAAACAGCAGAGACTCTAGAATAGTAAACTGCGGTTCATTTATACCTCTTTCCAAGCTATTCATGCTTTTGATGCAGTCTACAAAGGTCTAACAACGACTTTTAGCCTAGAGCATAGTCATCGCTGTTGAGAAGGAGCCGAACATGGAGTAACTGGTGTGCAAGCCTACAACCCGACCAAGTTGGTCAATTTATTCTTGACATTGTACAGCTATTTATTTATTTGTAGCATAATTTTCGAAAAATGAGCCGGTGTTTACTGTTGTGCTCCACCTCGGATGCATACATTTGGCGGCATTCTCGTGGAGCAATGAATTAGGAACAATGAATTAGTAGAGGTAAGCACAATCACTGAGCGCGTTTTTTGAAAATATGCTACAGATAAACAAATAGCTGTATGATGAGCGGGAAATGCGTGTAACGCGGGATCCAACTGATCTTCTTTCCTGCCACCGAGTACTAGCTCTAAATCCTGAAATAATGTCCCCATCTGGTCTCAGTAAACGAGAGGCTTGCGATAGTTGCTATAGACGTAAAGTTCGCTGTAAGTCTACGAAAATCTGTTCAAAGCTTTCTATGACACACCTTATTAGGTGATGGGGACCCTACACCAGGAAATGTGTGTTCTGAATGCTCAAAAATGAACCTGCAATGCACACGAAATATCGTGAAAAGAGTAAATGATTACCTTTTTGCAAACTCTATTAAACTCATTTCTGCGTTGCAGCCACGAGGTCCAAAGCCGCGCAACTCGCTGGCTCCACTGGACTCAGAATCCGTCCAATCTCTGATTTCAACTATCTTGACTGCTCCTACCACATTTAGTGTGCCCACCAGTACCCATGTGGTTCGAAGAATGTTAATCGACCTAGCTTTACACTCTCAGGCACTTGAGAAGGAACTAGCTTCCCTTCGTAGTATGAACTCTCTAACAGGGGACTCACCTGCCACTGCTTCATCCTCCCTCACTCCATCAGATGAAGATCGTCCTTCCAGGAGTGAGATAGACGTTGATGAAGCTTTGAGCGACAGACTACAAGGTCTTTCCTTGAATCATTACCGTGGTCGTCATTTCGGACAATCCTCTCATCTGATGCCTCTTCAGAGTGCCCTAGATGCTCGCGATGACCTTAATGAAGGTCAAACTGAAAAGATCTCTCTGGATTTGAAAAGATCTGATTTTTGGGATCTGAAGCCAGTGAGCTGCGTCTATTTGTCTATCTTCTAGTGAAAGGCTTAGGTTTTGCCCTTCAGTGGCATGTCGCGCCGCAGTATGAGCTGATACCCTATGAATACCCACCTAATGACCTTCTCGACATTTTGGTGGCCTTGTTCTGGGAGCATTATCATCCTCTCCATCCTGTGCTTCATAGGCCTACTTTTGAGAAATCCCTTGCAGCCAAATTACATTTATATGACCGGACATTTGGCTCTACTGTCCTGGCCGTTTGTGCACTCACATCTCGCCATTCAGATGATGCTCGAGTCCTATATGATGATACGGCCTCAAAGCACTCCGCTGGCTGGAAATACTTCAATCAAATTGAATTCATCCCGAAAAGCTTTGTCGAACCGCCCTCCGTTCATGCGTTGCAAATGTGCGCGGTAAGCCTTCAGACTTTTTTTGCAATTCAATGTGAGTAATAGCAGAAAGTTAGCTATCTGTAATCTTTCTGCATTCATCCCACATGACAGAGACTTCCTGGATATTAATTGGACATGGGATCCGTCTTGCACAGACAATAGGCGTGCACCGATCAGGCTTTGGCAAGGGTAGAGATCCCAAAGAGGTCGAGTTGTGGAAGCGAGCATTCTGGCAGCTTATGATCCTTGACACGGCTTGGAGTATAGGTCTTGGAAGGCCAAAATTATCCAACATGAGCGAGTGAGTCATTTTGTAATTTTTGATTACACACATCTTCAACTAGCTCCTGGCAGCTTGGACCTTGAACTACCCGCAATGTGCGATGATGAGTACTGGGAAACTCCCAACCCAGATGATGCATTTAAGCAACCGGAAAACACACCATCGAAATTGACATTTTGGGTCCATTACATCAAGCTCATGGAGATTCTTGGTTTTGCTCAACACTCAATTGTAAGTTTTCCCTTACTCTGTGATTCCAGTATTGAAATTTGCAGTACTCGGCAAGGCACCTAGATCCATGGGGACCAACAACTCTGTCAGGTGCAGAGTGGAACCAGAAGGCTGTCTTAGAACTTGACTCGGCTATGAATAAATGGGTAGATGCGCTGCCTGATTTCTGTTATTATACTATACAACTAGTGGTGACTGAGGCTAATCATTTTGCTTAGTGAAATACAATCGTCATCGAAAAGACACCGTATTTGCTCATCAATCAGCAATGCTCTATACAGTGTTTTACTGGGTTCAGATTCAAGGTTTGTTCGTTAGTAAGACCTAAATTACAGGCCGCATTCACGTACCCGCCCAGTTCATTGGTCTTTCATTCCTCGACCTGGGCAGAAGTCCATCCTGACATTTCCTTCATTGGCCATCTGTGCTAATGCTGCTCGCTCTTGCATTCATCTTCTCGACGGCCACCACCAAAGGTACAAGATCCCATTTCCCAACCTCGTGGTACGTACTCGCAAACCATTACCGAAATCTTTTGTTTATGTCGACGAGTAATTTTCTTGTCAGCCAATTCCATTCGTCTGTGCTATCTTTCTTTCAATAAACCTTTGGCGTGGACTACGATTGAAAATGTCTCTCGACGCAATCAAAGAAATGAAAGACATACAAAAGTGTCTGGATATACTGGCTCTCTATGAGGACAGGTACGCAGAATTTTGTTAGGAATCCATCTGGATTTTGTCTGGATTTGGACTTATTCGAAGCTGATGTGTACGGAAAGGTTTGAATTTGCTGGTCGTTATCGGTGTGTGTTATGTGGAAGATGAACGGGGACTGAGCCTGACCGACATTCAAGGGACATCCTCTTGTCTGTAGTTTCCGTTGGCCAACTACCTCCAATTGAGAAGCCACCATCATTGAAGCTCACCCGTAGTCTCTATGACGGAACTTCAATGCCTGCCAATTTCGTTGAAGACGAACCTACTTCCCGGGCAAATACGGGCTCGCAGCAGACAACTCAGTCCCAGTATAATCCCTCAGCTGAAGAGTCATTTCAGCTTTTAAATGTCAATCTTGATTCCAATGTCTTACCAGTCACTTCGAATGACCTCGGTGGGTTGCCAGTTCATATAGGCACGGAAATGGATGTGCCTTCTAATTTTATGGCGAATGTATCTGAAAACATTGGTATGCCTTTCGACCAAGGACCGGGTGGAATGGTATACAACGGTACGGCTTCGCTTTCCTCGAGGCGAGTGCAGCTGTTTATCGGTTCTGATGCTCTAATGCTCAACTAACATAACATTCGCTCAGCCAAGCCGACTGGACTCAGTTCATGACTGAAGTAGATGACCTACTCCAGTTGGTCGGTTACCGCTCCACCAGACAATCTTGATATTGTACATTTGATCCATTACCGTATACGAATGCGCTGTATGTAGTATACAGTGTAATTTAGATCACTTACTTTTATGATTTATCTACTAAAAATCCCAAAAACTGGGCAAGCGCTGAAGCTGTGTGTTTCGATCTGCCCACCCGGATGTACTTACTGGTTTGCAAACCTAAAGTTGATGTCTGGAGAGAGCAAAAGCAGAGACATTAGAACATACAGCCTCTGTGATGATCTGAAAGGGCAGGTGATTGACTTACCGAGTAGTTGAACCGAGAGCATCGATCGATGTACGACAATCCGTCCATTGCTTTGACCGTGTCCGTGAAGATATTCTTGACAGCTGCAGAGGCGGACGGATTGTTAGTCAATTAAGTAAATGCGAAGTCTTTTCTGTATTCACTGCTAGGGTCACATATTGTGGTATTACCAAACTCGGTCACCCAGGTTTGAGACTTTTCCAACTCGGTCGTCTTATGCGTTGTGTCCAGATAACCCAAAAAGTTTGCGGAATACGTGTCGTACTAGTGGAGGGGCTATAATTCAAGGAAAAACGACAGCAAAGACAAAACACGTTAGCCTTGTTTAGGTTTGAAAACAGAAAACCGGAATTTACAACGAAACCAGAGCAATCTGTACATTACTGAGACAAAGCCTTGATCCAAGCCTGCGCTTCTGGTGCAGAAGAAACAGCGGAAGCGCTGACTATTAATTTTTTTCGGATCTGAAAGGGGCTAGGTATTGCTTGAAGAGGGACACAGCATCCGCTACTGGAATGTTGGATTGGTCTGAGCGTTCGGAATCGTTGAACCCCTGCAGCATAGAGAAAGAGAGGAGAGTGGATGCTAGAAAGACAGCCCAAAGCGAGTCTCCGGGAGGGTGGACGGAGCGGAAGTTGTCGGGGACGCGAACTTGCCAAAAAATACTTGGCTCCCGACGCCTTGACCTTTACCTGAAACCCATCGACCCCATCCTGACCCTACTGCATAGGAACAAACTCGATTCCCTTTTCGATTTGATCTCAAGGCGATACCGGATTTTGTGTTGATTCCACGACGTAGAACGGGATGTACCTGTGCGGAAGTTGACGCAGAACGGCGCAAGGGTGGATCACTGAATGGGAACTACGATGACGACCGTCGAGGAGGAAAGTAAACCGAAGAGAGTATTGACTAATAAGAGAGCGGAGAAGGTTGCTTTGAGTTGGAAAACCATGACTTGACACGGTAAAACCGTGCTACTATCCGAAAACTGAAACTTGAAAAGGAGAGAAAGCGCATAGAGAATTTTGCGTTGAAGCTGAACCAGAGCGGCTTGACAGGGAGAGAAACGTGAGGGAGAGGGCCGCCGCAAGAAGTCGCGCGGCAATATCGAGTCCGGGATGTGCTGTCAACAAATCGAAGTCCTTGTAGTTACTGAGGCAAGGGCTGCAAAAGCGCTGTCAGTTTGTGAATCTGAGATGAACAATTAAGAGTGCTTGTGACAATGAGGGCGAAGCAGACGTGAAGGACTGCGGGTTTGGGACTTGAGGATCTCAACCTTCGTGATCAACCCGTAGCGCCAGGCAGAGGAGATTGACATACGACCACCTGGAACGTAGGTGCAGCAGTCGGTGGATGCATGTGAAAGACCTTTAATTCTTCGCTGAACATAATATTAGAGACTGTGCAAAACGCCGGGCAACGAAAAAGAAAGCACGTTAGACGCGCATACGCTTTGGGCGCTTCTCTTCCCAAATTCCATCGTGTACCTGGATTCCATCACCAGGCTGAGCAATATATCTAAATCGCCTACATGAGGTGAGTGGCTCTGTCGTCGATCTTTGACCAACTTTCCGCTGGTAACGCCCTGTGTGTACCGCTAATTCCAGTCAATCTTCTTTCCTGCGACTGAATAGCTCTGAATCATAAAGTGATGCCTCCAATCGGTCTCGGTAAGCGAAAGGCTTGCGATAACTGTTACATACGCAAAGTTCGCTGTAGGTCTGTGTATAGATTGTTCAAAACATTCAGTTACACGCCTTGCCAGGTGACGGGAACAATTCACCAGGAAATGTGTGTTCGGAGTGCATAAAACAGAACATGCAATGCACACGGAACATCGCAAAAAGAGTAGGTGGCTGACTTTGCAGGCTTACGTAGACCCATTTTTGCTCTTTTAGAAACGAGGCCCGAGGCTCGGCTATACGCGCAGACCACAAGCTCCTCCAGGATCTATTGAATCTCTAATTTCTGCCATTTTGGCCGCTCCAACTACGTACGATGTGCCCAACAGTACAGATGCGATTCGAAAAATGCTACTGGATTTGGCTCTTTACTCACAGGCATTGGAGAACGAACTGGCTTCCCTTCGTAGTACAACCTCTTCACGTGGTGAACCTGCTGTTGTCTCGACATCTCTCACCACATTAGATGAAGATCCTCCTTCTAGAAGTGACATAGACCTTGACGAAGCGTTGACTGACCGACTACACGGTCTTTCCTTAAACCATTATCGGGGTCGTCATTTTGGACAATCCTCTCATTATATGCTTCTTCAGAGTGCCCTTGATGCTCGAGATGACCTTAACGGAGGACAAACCGAAAAGATTTCTGTGTATCTAAAAAGATCCGAATTTTGGGATCTGAAGCCTGTGAGTTTTGTCTATTTGTCTGCTCTCAATGCGGGGCTCAAACTTTACTCTTCAGTGGCATATTGCACAGGAGTACGAGCCGATACCCTATGAATACCCACCCGATGACCTTCTCGAGAGCTTGGTGGCCTTGTACTGGGAGCATTATCATTATTTCTATCCTTTGCTTCACAAGCCTACTTTCGGGAAACTTCTAGCGGCCAGGTTTCACTTATATGATCGGACGTTCGGTTCTGTTGTTCTTGCTGTGTGTGCCCTAGCATCTCGCCATTCAGATGATCCTCGAGTTCTATATGGTGATATGACCTCGAAGCACTCTGCTGGCTGGAAATACTTCAATCAGATTGAATTTATACTGAAAAGCTTTGTTGATTCTCCTACTGTCTACTCGTTACGAGTATATCCCGTGAGTCTTCAAAACTTTTTGTAATTCAAAATGGATGTTAACACTCAGTAAGCTCGCCATAACCTTTATGCATGCAACACACATAGCAGAAACATCTTGGGTTTTAATTGGACATGGTATTCGGCTGGCGCAGACAATTGGCGTGCACCAATCAGGTTTTGGCAAGGGTAGAGATTTCAAAGAGGTCGAGCTGTGGAAACGAGCATTCTGGCAGCTTATCCTATTTGATACAGCCTCAAGTATGTCTCTTGGAAGACCAAGATCATGTAATACCAATGAGTAAGTTATCTCATGGTTTGTGAATCCTATCATACTCTAATCACTCTAATCCCTCACAGTATAGATATTGAAATACCTACAATTTGCGACAATGAATACTGGGAAACTCCCAACCCAGATGATGTGTTTAAGCAACCCGAAACTACGCCGTCGAAACTGACATTTTGGATCCACTACCTTAAGTTAATGGAGATTGTCGGTTTTGCTCAACGCTCAATTGTAAGTCTTTCCGTACTCTGTAATTCAAGTATTAAACTTTGTAGGACTCGGCAAGACGTCTAGACCCATGGGGACCAACGACTCTTTCGGCTGCAGAATGGAATCAGAAGGGGTCATGGAACTTGACTCTGCTTTGAACAAGTGGATTGATGCTTTGCCTGGCTTTTGTAATTATTTTCTGGACTTAGCGGTGACTGATGCTAATGATTTTGTCTAGTGAAGTACGATGCTCATCAATCAGTGATGCTGTACGCAGCATTTTACCGGACTCAGATATCGGGTTCGTTCATCAGTGAGGTCCAGCGATCGTTGTTCATGTACCTGCCTAGTGCATCGGCTTTTCATTCCTCGGCCTGGTCAGAACTCTATCTTGACGTTCCCTTCGTTGGCAATTTGCGCTAATGCTGCTCGTGCGTGCGTCCATCTTCTTGATGGCCACCATCGACGATATAAAATTCGATTGGCACACCTCATGGTTCGTATTTGGGAACCTACCCAGATCTATGGGAACTCTTTAGTTAGACTGATGAGTAACTTTCTGTCGCCAGCCTCCAATCTTCTCCTGCGCCGTGGTCCTTTTGATTAACCTTTGGCGTGGAATACAATCCAAGATATCCCTGAACGTGAGTCAAGAAATGGACAAGATACAAAAGTGCCTGGACATACTGGCACTTTACGAGGACAGGTATGTAGAGTTCTTCTAGGGCTTCGCACTGAAGTTTATGTGTACGGAAAGGTTTGAAATGGCTGGTCGACTTCGGTGAGTATCTTACAAATGTGTCCTCGGACTGACCGTGACCATCATGCTAGGGATATCCTACTCTCCGTGATTTCTGTCAGTCAACTACCTCCGGTAGAGACTCTCCCATCCTTGTAGCGCACCCGTAGTGTCCATGAAGGAAATTCTTTTCCTGCCGAATCCATCGAGGAAGAACCTACTTTTCGGCCAAATGTAGGTTCTCAGAAAACAGCTCAGTCACAGTATGATACCTCAATTGCAGCGTCGCTCGACTCTGTCAATCTTAATCTCAATGCTAATAGGAGCTTACCGGTCACCTCGAATGACCTCGGAGGAATGCCGGTTCATATAGACGTAGGCTCGGACATGGGCACGGACATGGTCGCGTCGTCTGATCATAAAACGTACGAATCCGAGAACACCTTACCCAACCAGAGATTGGATGGAATGGCATATGAGTCTAATCCAGGTATGACTTTTTTACGTATTGCATGTTCTGAAGGTGTTCACGTACTTTGAGCAGATCAGTTCATGAATCGGACATCATCGAGGCAAGTACCGTTGGACTTATGTAGGTTAGAATGTTCAGCTGATGCACGATTCTTTCAGCCGAGACGAATGGAGTCAGTTTATGGCTGAAGTAGATGAGCTACTCCAGTTGGTTGATCATCCCACTGCTGGACAGTTATGATTTTATGCATTTGCTATCTAATCTGTTGACGAGTATATGTACTCTGGACGTGGTATCAAGGATCACCGGTGCAGTAGGAGTAGTTTATATCACCCGCTCAAAATACGAAGTTGAGCGAAGCCTGATATTGGAAGGCTGTGAGATTCTGGGCCGCGAAATCTTCAAGGTTTCGATTTTTTCAAGGTTTTTCTACTTACTTGCCCGATACATTTGGGGGCCCGGGCTTGCCAAATCGTACGGCCTTGGCAACCAAGAATGACAAAGCTTCCATTTATTACGGTCCCTTCGACAATTACAGTGCATGCTGCGAGTCCAGTGATTGTGAATAGATGAGGGGCGGAGGTCAGCACCCGCTACGGGTATGTTGGGTTGGTCTGAGCGTTGGGGCTCGTTGAATACCTACGGCATGAAGAAAGAAAGGAAAGTGAATGTAAGAAAGGTGCCCCAAAACGATTCTCCAAGGAGATGGAGTGAACGCTCACTTACCAAAAATACTTGGTTCCCGACGCCTTGACCTTTGCCTGAAACCCATCAACCCCGTCCTTCTCCCGCTGCATAGGAACAAACTCGATTCCCTTTGGTAAGTTGGCGGAAGCTGTATCTCCCCAGTTGTACAACCATGAGATCGCCTTATTTCCAATACGGCTAGGGTCAGGATTCGATTTGGTCTCGTAGGATATTAGGAAATACCGGGTTTCGTGTTGACTCTACGACGAAGAACGGGGTATACTTCAAGTTGTACGGAAGTTGATGCAGAACGGGGCGCGAGAGTGGATGGGAGCGGCGACAACTGTGAAGAAGGAAAGTGTACCGTAGAGAGTGATGGCTAACAAGAGCGCGGAGAACATTGCATTGAGTTGGAGACTGTAAAACCGTACTACAACCGGAAAATTGAAACTTGAGAAAGAGAGAAAGTGCATAGGGCGTTCCGCGCTGAAGCTGAACCAGAGCGGCTTGAAAGGGCGAGACAGGTGAGAGAGTGGGCTGCCACGAGAAGTCGTGCTGCGATATCAAGTTTGGATTGCTTCAAGGTCTTTTGGGTTACTGAGGGAATCCGAAGGGCCATGAGAGCAATGGTTTGTGCCTGCAATAGGAACAATTGAGAGAGCTGGTGGCAAAGAGGGCGAAGCGCGCGCGCGTGAAGGGTTCAAGACTTGAGCTTGAGGTATGGGTAAAACTGGGTACCTTCCTAATATGGAAAAATAGTGAGCCGTTCGTTCCGGACTCTGGTAAAAAAAAATTTGATTGCAGATGAGTTTGCGGCTCGTGGGTAGTGTTGGTGTCGGATACTGATACCAGATACTAAACACTGCCACTACTTACAAATTGTCACATGTACTGTAAGATAAGATACTGAAATGTGGCGGGACTCAAGTACTCGTCCTAGTCCTAGTCCTTCACTACATCGCTGGGTTCCTCTGATCATGTTCAAATTTAAACCATCCAAACACTCTACTGTTGGCACTTCTTTTCCTGCTTCTGGACCTCCCTCCCTTGAGAGCTCAGCCGGAAATGAATGGTACGTGACCGTGTTCTGTATGCTGCTATATAATAATATATTCTCAATTGCAGCAATCAGGCATTGAAAAGTAACGCGTCCATCCCGATAACCAACTTCAACTTCAAATTCCAGAGCGGTCAGGTGAATGTCATGTCCCCAATATCACATTCGGTAGGCAACCTCGAGACTCGGCAACTCCCAAACCCCCATCAATCAACATCTTCTGAACCACCT
>KN834805.1:212612-238701 GCA_000827265.1 Collybiopsis luxurians FD-317 M1 | reverse complement strand
ACCTTTTAAGAGGACTAGAAAGTGTAGCTGGCAGCGAGTGGACAGTCCTTTCTGAGGGTGCCTGAAAGACAAGAAACAGCTGGACACTTGGAGAGTATATGAAGAAGAGCAATGGTATCTGCAGCCTGCATTAATGCCAGACACAGTAGACAGTGACACTGAGGATATTCCAGAAGAACAAGTTTATAAGAGAAACGAAGCGCAAGCTTCTGGGCGCTAAATGTAAAGCTGCGGCATTCAACGGCTTGGCCTCAGTATCTAAATTCCCTTTTTTGTTAATTTCAGAAATAATTCATTTGGCATGCTCGAGTCCAGTCACTTAGGCCTCAAAAAAATCTCAGATACTTATTTATATGATAGGATTATGCTGACATTATTTTGTGGGTATATAGCAAGAAGTGAGTGAATGGGATATGCATTTTCTTTTTAGTATCTTGTCAAGCCGAAAACATTGAATGACAATGGCAAAAAAAAGATTGCAGCCTCAGAAGTTGCCAGACATCCCAGAAGGAGTTGATTGCCAGCCCAGAGGTATAATTAGACCCAACGAAGATGCGAAACTTGTTCAAACTCTCCTTCTCTTTTTTCCTTTTTTGGAAATTTCCTTTTTGATTTATTTTTCAAAAATCTCACAAACATCAGTATCGAGCCGAGTTTGCCTCTTATACGACATGTTGAGGGGACGGATACTTATCAGGCCAAGGCCCAAAAAAGTTCCTTGAAACACGAGCAGAGGATTTTGACTATGGACAGTAAGTGCGCCCAGTGCGCCACTGTTCCCGTATTTACTGTAGTTATGTCAATGCTATAGACAGTTCAGAAATTGGATGGCTATTGTAACGTTGCACCTTGGAGGTTGAGGTTGAGGTTGTCATCAGAGCTTCCCTATGGAGCGCAGCTAGGAACAGACGGAGCCCGCATTTTGCAAGCAGAAGAGAAAGAATGGCTTGCTTCCGAAATCTCAAAAACAAAGAGAATGTAAGGTGTGATGGGCTAAAAGTCAGATTCAAAAAATGGGGTTTTATAGACTTTCCGACTTTGAGCACGCCAGTCATCTTCGAGGTTAGTAGTTGCACTTCCGTAATTTTGTTACACTTACAATGTTCAGCTGATGCACATTTTTTCGGTCAAGACAACTATGTAGCTGGTTGAAGCAAATGAGCTACTCCGGTTGGTTAATTGTCCCGCCGCTGGATTCTGATCATATGCATTTAGTTGTATCCACCGCATTCACGTATTAGATATTTGGTACGTAGTATCAAGGATAGGTCAACCTATTTCTGGAATTATTGACTGCGGAATTTTTATCATAATCGATGGTAAACTAAAGAGGCGGTGCCGCTCTGGCTGCAATCCTCGACTTCTTGATCCAAGTTTCTTGTGTGTAGCGTGGGACCCGAATATTACCTTTCTTCTTGAACCTAATCTGCCTATCAACATCGTGAAATGATGCCCCCAGTTAGTCTCGGTAAGCGAGAGGCTTGCGACAATTGTTATAAACGCAAAGTTCGTTGTATGTCTGTCACAAATTTGCTCAAAGCATTCAACTGACATGCTTCGATAGGCGACGGGGATAATGTACCAGGAAATGTATGCTCCGAATGCTCAAGATTGAACCGGCAATGCACACGGGACATCGTAAAAAGAGTAGATGACTTACCATTTGCAGACCCTTAAAGACTCATTCCCGCCCTGCAGAAACGAGGTCCAAAATCGCGTTACCCGCAGACTCCTCCAGATTCAGAATCTGTCCAATCTCTCATTTCTGCTATTTTGGCTGCTCCCACCGCGTTTAATGTGCCTACCAGTACCCATGTGGTTCGAAGAATGCTAGTTGACCTGGCTTTGCACTCTCAAGCACTTGAGAAGGAAGTGGCTTACCTTCGCAGTCTACAAGGCGAAACTGCCATCACTTCCGAGTTATCTCCTCCCGCATCAAATGAAGAGCCTCCTGAGACAGATTCTACCAAAACTTTGGGTGATCGACTGGAAGGTCTTTCTTTGAATCATTATCAAGACCGTCAATTTGAACAATCATCTCACATCAGTCTCCTCCAGACTGCCCTTGATGCGCGAGATAACCTTGATGAAGGATCCAGGGGAAGGATTTCCATAGATTTGAAGAGATCACAGTTTTGGGATCTGAAGCCTGTGAGTTTTTGTCCTGAATTTCCTCAATGTAAAGCCAACCTTGCTCTGCAGTGGCATGCTGTACATCAGTACGAGCCGATACCCTATGAATATCCCCCAGAAGACCTTTTTGAGCATTTGCTGGCTTTATACTGGGAACACTTAAATCCATTCTATCCATTGCTTCATAGGCCTACTTTTGAGAAATCCATTGCTGCCAAGTTACATCTATATGACCAGACATTTGGCTCTACTGTGCTTGCTGTTTGTGCTCTTGCATCTCGATACTCAGATGATCCTCGAGTCCTATATGGTGATATGACCTCAAAGCACTCTGCCGGCTGGAGATACTTCAATCAGATAGAATTTGTACCAAACATCTTCCTCGAATCTCCTTCTGTTTATGCACTGCAGGTGTATCCGGTATGTCTTCAGATTCTTTTTTTTTTTTTTTTCAAGTTTTCTCCGTAACTCATTGGGGGTTCTTATGTTAAAAATAGTTGTCTGTAATTTTTATGCTTGCAACACATATGGTGGAAACATGCTGGGTATTGATTGGAACTGGTGTCCAGCTTGCACAAATGATCGGCGTACACCGTTCAGGTTTTGGCAAGGGTAGAGATGTGAAGGAGGTCGAATTGTGGAAGCGAGCATTCTGGCAGCTTATTATGTTTGATACAGCTGTCAGTATAGCTCTTGGAAGGCCAAAATTAACTCATCCCAATGAGTGAGTTAATTTGCAGCTTCTGATAACAATCTTTTCTCATTTTTTTTATTTTAAATTTTAATTCATGGAAGCTTGGATCTTGAACTACCCATAGTCTGTGATGATGAATACTGGGAGCCTCCTAACCTGGATGATGCATTTAAGCAACCCAAAAACATACCATCACAATTGACTTTCTTGATTCACCACATCAAGCTCATGGAGATTCTTGGTTTTGCTCAACACTCAATTGTAAGTCCTTCCAATGTTCTCTGTGGTTCAAGTATTGAAGTATTGAACTTTGCAGTATTCAGTAAGGCATCTATATCCATGGGGACCAACAAACCTTTCCACTGCAGAATGGAATCAGAAGGCTCTCTCAGAAATTGACTCAGCCTTGAACAAGTGGATAGAGGAGTTACCTGACTTCTGTAATTATGCTCCATAACCAGTGTTAACTGTGTCTGATGATTTTGCCTAGTGAAATTCAATCCTCACCAAAAAGACGCTGTATTTGCTCATCAATCAGTGATGCTCTATGCAGGATTTTACTGGGTTCAGATACAAGGTTTGTTCAAATTGATGTTAAGGCTCTACCATTTTTGCTGATGTACCTGTCTAGTTCATAGGCATTTTATGTCTGGGCCTGGTCAGAAATCTATCTCAATGTTTCCTTCATTGGCCATATGCACCAATGCTGCCCGTTCCTGTGTTCATATTCTCAATGGCCACCATCAACAATACCAGATTCGATTTGCGCACCTTGTAGTACGTGCATAGCTAAGTTTAAGAGAAATTTTTAATCAGATAGATGGGTGGTTTTCTTTCACCAGCCTCCAATCTTCTCCTGTGCCACTGTTCTTTTGATCAACCTTTGGCGTGGAATTCAATCCAAGATATCCCTAAATACAACAGAGGAAATGAACAACATACAAAAGTGTCTGGATATGCTGGCTCTATATGAGGACAGGTATGCAGAGGTTTACTAAAGCCTTATCTGGATTTGGAATCAAAACTGATGCATACAGAAAGATTTGAAATGGCTGGCCGTTTTCTGTGAGTGCCTGTAGAATGTGATTTTTGGATGCACCATAATAGTCCTGCAAGGGACATTCTCTTGTCTGTAATTTCTGTTAGTCAGATACCTCCAGGGGAGAAGCTCTCATCCTTAAAGCGCACCCGTAGTCTCTACGAAGGAAGTTCAATGTCTGTTCATTCTGACAAAGATGTGCCTACTTCCAGGCCAGGTGCTGGTTCTCAGCAAACAGCCTGGCGATCCCAATATAATCCCTCAACCAATTTGTCATTAGAGTCTTTCAATGTCAATCTTGGTTCTGACTTTGCCGATTGGAGCTTCCCAGTCACTTCAAATGACCTCAGTGGGTTGCCAGTCCATATAGATGCAGGCACAGACATGGACCTGCCTTGTGATTCTGTGGCATGCAATTCCGAAAGCACCTTGCTACCCACTCAGGGAATAGATGGAATGATATATGAGTTGGGAACAGGCCAGTTTACAAACAGCACTTCTTCGAGGTAAGTGCAATTATTTATTTGATTTTCACTTTAATGCTGCTCATCATACATAAAATCCCCCCAGCCAGATTGAATGGAATCAGTTCATGACTGAAGTGGATGAACTACTCCAGTGGGTCGGTCGTCCTTCTACAGGACAATCTTGATAATATATATTCAATTCTTATTCTGTTTATGAGTACTTGTGTGTAGTATACTTACAGGATACCTAATGAGAATAGTTTATATCACTCTGAAACTTATTAAGTAGGTCATCAAACATCACTGTGAGATTATCCTATTCTTCAAGTTTCATGTTGGCTTTCATATTGAGTGTTATTTTAGATCTCGAAGGATGAAATACAACCTACATATTAGATGGCATGTACATTGTTTTTCGTCCTTCTCTGGAAGTATATATTTACAATGATTTGAGAGACAGGAATATTGACATGTTCGGATAAGAATATACTATGCCAGAAGTGGAGTCCCGGCATGTTCAATGCTAGCAATTACTCCATTTGTTTACAATTTGATTTGGCCACTGATTTGACTGGTATACAACTACATCCAATAAGTAAGAAATCTCGACAACATTAGCAAGGATGCACATGTGAGATGGCAGCCCAAAGTGAGGCTTAAAGTTATGGCCTGTGCTTTGAGCTATGACTGGCCCGCCGGTGGCTCAAAGCCCAAGGTCTCGGGACTCCAAAAAATTGACTATGACTACTTAATTCTCTGAACAGGTTTCTACTTTTTGGAATGCAACTTTTTACCTTTGCATGGCTTGCCTTAATCCTCATTACAATGTGTAGTACTTGATGCTTAACTCTCAGGGAGAAATTATTTGAAGATCTGGCAATTTTGCCTTGGTCATTTACAACTTGCCAGATTTGCTGCAAAAAAGTTAAGAACAGCAGTCAGTCAGTTGCTGGAAAGTATCAGACTATCTTCTAAAGCAGCAAGGAAGGCAAAACATGAAGGTCCCGGTAAAGCTCATGGGAGCTCCTGCAATGCACACAAAAATTACGGTAGAGCCCACAAAAGTTGCAGTAGAGTTGTACATAACTTGCAGGAAGGAGTAGGAGGGAGGCAAACAGATGGGGGGGGGGGGTAAAACTACAATCTGTGGCTATATAGTAAAACTAGTATTTGGAATGGAGCTGCGCGGCGAGCAACCGGCACTCAGTAAATAATAACACCAACAAGAGAAGCTAAGTAAACAATCAAAAGTTAAAGTGAAAAATTTGTAAATCAGACATCAATGCCCAACACATAACCACCTGAGAGCCTCAGATTTGAACAAAAAAAAAGACATCATACAATTGCACTACCGACCAAACCGGGTAGGGATCTGCACCGCAACCATATAGCATGGTTTTATGGTTACGGCTGCTATACGGTTGCCCTGTACTGCTGGAATTGCGCTATTACTGTTGTACCAGTATAATATAAAATGCTCAATCAATGATTTTGCATCGCTGTTAAAGTTGACTGAGACCCGGTGGCCTTGCAGTAGCCACTATTTTGGCAAGCTGTATATGGGTATATGGGTGCCGGCAGCTGTACCGTATGCGTTTACAGTGCGGATCCCTAAAACCGGATGCTACCTGGGGCGTGAAGTTTGAATACCTAGAGCTATTCAAGATTCTATTTGTAGCATTATTACCCACAAATGAATTACTAATTCATTGATCCACAGACCATGCACTAACTATCATGCTGAAACTGTTACGGGTGCGAGGATCTGATTAGTCTTCTTTCTGGCCCCAGGGTTAGGGTTGGGGCTAGGGGTAGATATATAAATATCTTATCTACTGACGCTACCAAAAATTGTGCACAAACATTCGTCTGGTAGCACTAGTTAATTTGTGCACAATATCTACCGCAGGGGCTCTCTTTCCTCTGATTGAGCAGCTGAGATGATGCCCCCAGCTAGTCTCAGTAAACGAGAAGCTTGTGATAATTGTTATAGACGCAAAGTTCGCTGTAAGTCTGTTTACAGATCTTGACAAACTTTTCAATGACTTGCCTCCGAAGGTAACGGGGATACTTCACCAGGAAATGTTTGTTCTGAATGCTCGCAATTGAACTTGCAATGCACACGGAGCATTGCAAAAAGAGTAAACAATTTGCCTTGGAAATTTGCAAACTCTCTTAGACTCATTCCTGCTCTACAGAAACGAGGTCCCAAGCCACGCTATCCGTTGTCTCCTCCAGATTCAGAATCCGTCCAGTCTTTGATTTCTGCTATTTTGGCTGCTCCTACCACATTTAGTGTGCCCACCAATACTCATGTGGTTCGAAGAATGCTGATTGACCTAGCTTTACACTCACAAGCACTTAAGAAAGAATTAGCTTCCCTTCATGGTATACACTCTCTAACAGGTGGACCTGCTTCTGCTTCATCCTCCCCAACTCCATCAGATGAGGATCATCCTTCCAGAAGTGAAATAGATCTTGATGAAGCTTTGAGCACCAGACTGCAGGGTCTTTCTTTGAATCATTACCAGGGCCATCATTTTGGACAATCCTCTCCTCTCATGCTTCTTCAGAGTGTCCTTGATGCTCGAGATGACCTTAATGGAGGAAAAACTGAAAGGATCTCTGTAATTTCGAAAAGATCCAAATTTTGGGATTTGAAGCCAGTGAGCTACATCTATTATCTATCTCCCACTGTGAGGCTTAGGTTTTGCTCTTTAGTGGCAGGTTACACCACAATACGAGCCAATACCATATGTATATCCACCTAACAACCTTCTCAACAGTTTGGTGGCCTTGTACTGGGAGCATTACCATCCTTTCCATCCTTTGCTTCATAGGCCTACTTTTGAGAAATCCCTCGAAGCCAAACTACACTTATATGACCAGACATTCGGATCTACTGTTCTCGCCGTTTGTGCACTCGCATCTCGCCATTCAGATGATCCTCAAGTCCTATATGATGGCACAACCTCAAAGCACTCTGCTGGCTGGAAGTACTTCAATCAAATTGAATTCATACCAAAAAGTTTTGTTGAACCACCCTCTGTTTATGCATTGCAAGTGTATCCGGTAAGCCTTTGAAATTTTTTACAGTTCAACATGAGTAATAACAGAAAGTTAGCTGTCTGTAATCTTCATGCATGCATCCCACATGACAGAACCTTGCTGGATATTCATTGGACATGGAATCCGCCTTGCGCAGACA
Organism: Collybiopsis luxurians FD-317 M1; assembly: GCA_000827265.1. NCBI lineage: Eukaryota > Fungi > Basidiomycota > Agaricomycetes > Agaricales > Omphalotaceae > Collybiopsis > Collybiopsis luxurians. The sequence continues at coordinate 231,160 of KN834805.1, read as the reverse complement.
ATCGGTGTGCACCGATCAGGATTTGGCAAGGGTAGAAATCCTAAAGAGGTTGAGTTGTGGAAGCGAGCATTTTGGCAGCTTATGATCCTTGATACAGCCTGGAGTATGACCCTAGGAAGGCCACAATCATCCAATATGAGCGAGTGAGTAATTTTGCAACTTTTGATTACACTTAAACTCAACAAGCTCCTGGCAGCTTGGATGTTGAACAACCCACAATGTGCGATGATGAGTACTGGGAAACTCCCAACCCAGATGATGCATTTAAGCAACCGGAAAATACACCATCGAGATTGACATATTGGGTCCATTACATCAAGCTCATCGAGATTCTTCGTTTTGCTCAATACTCAATTGTAAGTCTTCCCATAATCTGTGATTCAAGTATTGAATTTTGCAGTATGCGGCAAGACACCTAGATCCATGGGGGCCAACAACCCTTTCGGCTGCAGAGTGGAACCACAAGGCTGTCATGGAACTTGACTCGGCTTTGAATAAATGGGTAGATGCACTTCCTGATTTCCGTAATTATGCCATTCAACTAGTGGTGGCTGAGATTGATGATTTTTACCTAGTGAAATACAATCCTCATCAAAAAGACAATGTATTTGCTCACCAATCAGCAATGCTCTACATAGTGTTTTACTGGGTTCAGATTCAAGGTTTGTTCATTAGTGAAACCTTGCAATTACTGTTCACATACCTGCCCAGTTCATCGGCCTTTCATTTCTCGACCTGGCCAGAAATCTGCCCTGACGTTTCCTTCGCTGGCCATTTGTGCCAATGCCGCTCGCTCCTGTGTTCATCTTCTACATGACCACCACCAACAACATGAGATCCGATTTCCCCATCTTATAGTACGTGTTTGCAAGCGCCTCCTGAAATCTGTTGGGAATTATGCAAGAATTATGATTAGATTGACAAATAATTTTCTTTTGTTAGCTTATACCATTCTCCTGTGCTATCATTCTTTCAGTAAACCTTTGGCGTGGAATGCGATTGAAGATGTCCCTCGATATAGCCAAAGAAAGGAATGACATACAAAAATGCCTGGGTATACTGACTCTCTATGAAGACAGGTATGCTGAATTTTGCTAGGACTCTATCTGGATCGGAATTGTTTAAATCTGATATACTTGTATGGAAAGGTTTGAAATAGCTGGCCGTTATCGGTATGTGTTGTCTAGGATATGAACGGGGACTAGACGTGACCACCATACCAGGGACGTTCTCTCGTCTATAATTTCCGTTAGTCCAAGTCAGCTGCCTCCAAAAGAGCCATCATCTTTGAAGCACACCCGTAGTCTCTATGAAAGAGATTTACCGGCCGATTTGGTTGAAGATGGATCTAATTCCCGGCCAAATGCAGGCTCACAGCAAACAACTCAATACCAATATAATCCTTCAACTGAAGGGACATTCGAGTTTCTCAATGTCAATCTTGGTCCCAATGTCTTACCAGTCACTTCGAGTGACCTTGGTAGGATGCCAGTTCATATAGGCACAGACATGAATGTGCCTTCTGATCACACTGGCTCAATATCCAACCAGGGACTGGATGGAAGGGTATATGAAAGTATGGCTTCCCTTTCCTCGAGGCAAGTGCAGTTGTTCATTTGTCATCATGCTCTCAAACTCATAAAAGTCCCTCAGTCAAACCGACTGGACTCAGTATATGGCTGAAGTAGATAACCTACTCCAGTTGGTCGGTTATCCCTCTGTAGGACAGTTTTGAGTTTGTACATTCAATTCCCATTCTGTTCCTGTTCACCTGTAGACACAATGTAGACATAGTATACAGCACAATTAATGAAGATTCTTAGTTCATTTCACCCACTATAACTCTTGAAATAGGTAATAAACTGTGACCATGATCTTGTAGAGTACACTGGCTTTCAGACCTAGTTTTTTTAGATCTTCAAGGATGAGAGACGAAGTACATATTATCTGTTAAATGATCCTTGAAGTATCTCATCCACCATCTTCATGAAGTTGTTCCAATCTTCTTGACTAATTTCAGTAGTAAGTGTCACTGTAGATCAAGCAGAATGAACATAATCTTACTCATAATTCGGCGGTAGGTGTAGATCTAGATTGCCAGCCACCTGACCCAAGTCCATATTGTAGCCTGCTGATACTCCTGCTCCTGCAGGGTTTTGAAAGACTCCACTTGCGTGAATCTCTGCGGGAGGAAGCTCTGAAGGCTCAAGTGGTGTCGAATATTCATTCCCAGGGAGTCCCTGTTGTTCATCTTCTCTTGCACGCTTCAAAAGAGATGGCCGTGAACGCGAGGGGATGCGACTGGCGGTAATGATAGCCTGCAGTATATCTCTGCAGTAATTTGAGAGATCGCAACATTGACATGTTTGGATAAGAATACGTACCGGAAACGTCCGGGCATTTCAACACTAGTATGCAAATGAGAAGACAGTTGAGATATACAGAGAGCCTACAACACCTTTCCTCATATATGCTCATGACTTCCAAGCATTTATTGATCCGGGAGATGTCCCTTTCTGGATCAAATGCGGCGTTCATCCAGGCACTCTTCCAGATATTAACCAAAAGGATAATTGAACTCCTGAAAGCTGGAGGCTACAAAAGAAGTAAAGAGGTAAGAACAGTCTATCTTGAGAAAAGCATTGGACTTGCTATCGTGTGTGGAAGCACAACATAATTAGGTCGTCGGTGATATACTTCCAAAAGATCAAGGAAAGACCGAGCGGCGTTTGCACATATCGCCAAAGAAGAATAACTCAAAGAGGACACCGGTCCTGTCCGAATAAACGGCTGATAGATGATAAAGTGAAACCAGTAGTAAAACGATTGCACCACCATGGACTGTTGGAAAAAGGTCGTGTTCGAGTTGTGTGGATCCCAACGCACTGAACCAAGAAAAAAGAAGAGAAAATTAAGAGTTGTAACTATGAGACATGAATCATTGGTCTTACAATGGTCAGGAGTAGACTCCATCCATTTAAGAAGGTTGCTGCTCAGCTCATCGATAATCTTCTCAGCATGTTCTGGTATCGACCCGGAATTTCTGATCGGGTTCTTCAAATGACTTCTGAGCGCTGCCTTCGACCGTGATATGACAGGGAACGTGCTGGAGAACGTACCAGATAGCGCTGAGCGTGTGCTGCGAGCAACATAAACCTGATGGTATGATTCCAAAAGGCTATGTATGATGGTTGATCGGGTGGCTGCACAAAAGAGATTTCTGGATCAGATTCGTCACTCCAATTTTCGTCGTCGCACTCGATGAGCAAATCCAAGTCATAGCTGTAGAGGATGTAATTCAGTTTCGGGGCGCGAAGATTGTTCGGAGGAGCGATGCGACGCACTCATCTTCAGTCGTTGCTCTTGGACGTCCCGCGGCTAGACTAAGTAGGAAATCCAAGGAGATAAGCGCCCAATAGACACGTTTCCAAAGCTCTCGATCTATTCTCTCCTGATGGGTTTTACCAACCGGCTGCCTTCTATGCGCGCCGACCTCTTGAGAATAGCGTATACCCATTCCAATGAGTGACGAAGTAATATCACCGAGAGGAGTCGGTTGGAGAAACAGAGATGCGAGCTGGAATGATTGAATCAACCAACAGCAACTTTAACATGCATCATTGGTTGCTTACCGCACAGAGCTGAACTTCAAAGAGTGACGCAGGATGTACATACGATGATCGACCGAGACGAATCTGTTGAAAATATTTCCAGCCTGCGGAGCGTCGCGACTGAATTCCGTCAACCAGGACGCGGGGATCGCTGCAATGGCGAGACGCTAGAGAGCATACTGCGAGCACCGTGGCACCAAACTGTGGGTCCTTCAGATGCAGCTTATCCTGGAAAACTTGCTTTCTAAACGTCGGCCCGTGAAGAAGGGGGAAGTGGGTATGGATCCTGGAGAAGAAGATAGAAACAAGCTGGCCGAGGAGATCATCTTCAGGGAACATGTAATGAGGTTCTTCTGGTTCATAGCATCTATGCCACTGGAGCGCACGCGAATGAACACGTGCAGGAGAAGTATAACATGTACGAACTCACAGGGGCTGGGTTCCAGAATTCAGGCCTTCGCTGCTGATCATCCATGACACGACTCTCCCCTCCATTCACCTCATCCCGAATATCCAGAGCGGTTTGCAGGAGTTTTCGGTTTGCATAATGACCGTGACGCCTTCGAGTCTGACCACCGAACTCTAGTCGAGAACCCATTCGAAGCGCGAGGGCGTCAACTACACTGACTTGTTCCTCAGTAGTAGCAACATTTGAGTCCGGAGAAGGTTCCCACGAAACGCTACTAGAATCCCCAGGTGATGATTCGGGATTGGGTAACGACGTTGGAAGGGAGCGCAGCTTTTCAGTCGGCTGCAGACGGTCCAGCTCACTCTCTAGGGATCGGGAATATTTTGCGAGGTCGATAATCATTTCACGAATAGCCTCAGACCCTTCTGGGATAGCGAAACTCAAGGGAGCGGCAAGAATCTTGTAAACTAGATTCTTGGCATCAGAAGCGGGTCTTCGTCTGGATCTAAAGGTGGAAAATGAGCGGAAATGTCATGTTGGTACCTGCATTTGACTCACCCTGCTTTAGGCCCACGTTTCTGAGAGAAGGAAACACGGCGTTAGGACGCGTAAAACAGCTTACAGATTGTTATCACCAACCTGTTTCTGGAGAGTGTGCTTGCATTCAACATTTAGACTCGAGCAATGTGTACAAACACCGTTGGGCGCCGTATCGTAGTCGCCTGAAAGTCCAACTTTAGATACTGACACCAGAGCTCAGAAGACTGAGTGACTCACATTTGACTGTTCAAAACGAAACCAGCGATTAGAGAAGTGACACATCGATTATGAAAAGCCAAAAAAAACTACTTTTTCTCCGATGACATTCGTCGCAAGCTCTGCTACTTCTATTCCTTCGCTTCGTGGGCCTTGAACTCTCCTCTTGACTTTGGTCTTCAGGAGGGGGCATGATATGGAGGGGTGCGCAAGAGGTATCTCGATTCTCGAGTTCTTTGCGGGAATCCTAATAGGACTAAGGATTGAATAAATTACGAAAAGCTGTATAAACACTGCCTTTGCCAAGGATAACAACTGCGGTTTCTGTGGATGTAAAGTCGAGCACGAAATCCCGGCTGTGTGTGCGTGGACGTCGATGATGATTTGAGAAAAATTTAATACCCAGAGAGGCCAAAAGCCAAAAGTCAAATATTGGCCCAAGTTGGCCCAAGTGAAGAATTTAGGCGCCCGCCGTCGCTGAACTTTACATAATGCAGTTTATCATTGGCCAATTACCCACGCCTATATCACTGACAAAAGTAGGTACGCGAATACGGTATCTAATCACCTCCAAAGCGCATCCGCAACAGCGACAACATCCTTCATCTCATCCGTATCATGAGCCCGAACCACCAATGTTCCTTGTTGAACCGCACAAGCAACAGCAGCAGTCGTAGCCCAAGTCCTATCCTTCCCTTCGGTTGACTTGCCTCGTTCCTTTTGAAGAATGGCGCCGAGGAAAGACTTTCTCGACGTCCCGACGAGTTGAGGATACCCCGCGAGGGGGTTCCGTTTGCGGTTTGTACCTATCCCGAACGAATCAAATGAGCCGCCAGAAAAAGAGTACAAAGTAAAGACCCCCACTTACCAACCCCAATCAACACATCATCCGTCACCTCACCCCCACACCTCAAAAGCGTCAAATTATCCTCCACCGTCTTACTAAACCCAATCCCAGGATCAACAATAACATACCACCTCCGTACCCCTCCCTTCCCCTTAACGATTTCCTCCACCTTCCTCCCAAGCTCCACACGAACCCCCTCGAGCACTGCAGACCCAGAGCCTGCCAATCCCCATCCATTCCGAGCACCATTAACATAATCATACTCGGAATAATCCTTGTTCATCCCCGCGTCCCCTCTCGAATGCATCAAGACGACGGGAACACCCAATTTACGCGCGATGCGTTTCATTTCCCGCATGTACTCCGCCGCCGGTGCTTGTCCGTCCTTATCCACATCCCCCGAATTCCCAGGCGGAAGAGGGTGAGGAGGGTGCGGAGCAGGAGGGTATGGGAAGCTACCCGGCCCAGTAAATGCATAAACGTCATTAATACAATTCGCCCCAGCCAAAATGGCTTTTTCAGCCACTTCAGGGCGGAAGGTATCAATGCTTATAGGCATACTCCTAACGCGCGCCCTCAACTCCTCTTCTTCCCCGCTCGCGCCATGCCCCTCTCCAACCTCCCCATCCTCATCCTCACCCAAAGACCTCATCGCCCGCACAACAGGCACCACCCTACCAATTTCCTCCTCAACACTCACAAACGCCGCTCCAGGCCTCGTCGAATACCCCCCAACATCCATAACATCCACCATCGCCCTCGCCGCTTCCCGTACATACCCCAGCGCAGTCGGGATCGTGTTGTGCACGGACCCGTCGGAGAAGGAATCCGGTGTGGCGTTGAGGGTTGCCATGATGCGGGTTTTGGATTGGGTGAGTTTTTTACTTGGTGTGGTTGCTTTTTTGGAAGCGGGGGATGGGTACTTCCAGTGCGTGAGGGTTGGGGGTACTGGGTCTATCCCAGGGGATACGGGAGAAGATGGAGAAGATGGGTTGGTGGGGGGAAGAGGGTACCGAGGAAATGGAATGACTCTATCCATCGGGGGATCGCTCGAAATGAATAAAAGTTCCTTGAGCAGAGTATCAATCTTTTTGTGTAAAGACGGGTGAACGTAATTTGGTATCATGCTTCCCAAGCCACATATTAGCGCACGAAGAACAAACACACAAAGATTATGCATTTCCTTACTCGAACAACGGTCGAAGAACAAACTCTCTTTCAGCCATTCTCGGATGAGGGACGACCAAATGACCTTTGAGATTGTCCAGCGTTTGCCGATCGTTGATAGGTCGAGTGTCGATGACGAGTTGGTCGTAGAGGATGATATCCAAGTCGATAGCTCGAGGGCCGTTACGGAAGGACGGCTGTCGACCGACGATCTCTTCAATCTTTTTGAGGAGTACTAAGAGACTTGTAGGGATGATGTTGGTTTCTATCTTGAAGCGCGTTAGGTAGATGTTGAAGTTGAAGAGGGGTACTCTTACCATGCAAGCGCAATTGATAAAAGAGGGCTGATCCGTAACGTACATTGGAGTACTTTCGTACAAGAAGCTGGTATCGACTACCGAAAGAGACGCATCCCCTGGGATGATGTCCCTGTCGGTTATCACCTCTAGCGGAACTTCCAAAAGACGCAAGGCCACTTCAATATTTTGGAAGCTATCGCCAATGTTTGAACCCAGCGCGATTGCAGCAGAATGGATTCCAGTAAGAGCAGGTTGATCGACGGGCTAGACGAACATTAGCGAGACCTCGCATGAGAGTTGAGATTGCGTACTTGTTTCGTAGGTGAGGATAGCTGGTTTGGATAATCTCTGCTCCTTCGACTGATCTCCACCTCTGAGGAATTGGCAAACACAAGGGCATACGGTTTCGCTGCTCTGACAGTGACTTTAGGGTCAAAGTCTGGTGGGCTATCTATCGAAAGGTGCCGAAGCGTCTCGAGAGCGATAAAAGAAGTGAGAGCTTCCAATGTCAGATACGACGTCTCTTCGACTTTCTGTACTGTCGCACGTCAATAAAAATGGCGTTTCAGCAAGCACTGAAAAACGGACTTGATAAAGTCGTCTAGTGAGAGCACGAAAGTTCAACGAATCCTCGGATGTTGAGACCAAAGTGGGATTCGGGGCAGCGATGGAAACATTGATACGGATGAGTTGACGTTCCAAGCGTTCAGCTGGATTGACGCCGATGATAGTCTGACATTCGAGGTCCTCAATGCGATGCTGGAGTGTAGTCAGGTTCCAAGATAAACCTGTACCTCGCGTTGCTTCTCCCTCGATGGCCAGAGCCTTGCAATGCAAAGGTGGCTTAAGCTGGACGATCTTAAGGTATGCTCGAGGCAGATTCGACCCGTGAAGAAGTAACAAGTCAAAAGAACGGAGCAAGACCTGCTCCAACGACTCGAATGCAGGTTCTTGATTAGAATTCGGACTGAGAGAAGAACGGAGAGTAGATGCAAGGGTAGAATAATTTATAGATTTGGAAAGATCATCAGATTCAGCGGTACTGGAGATATCGTGTGGTATTGCAAGAGATACATGAATAGGCTGAGCAGTAGGTTTGGATCCTTTCGGTGGCCAGCGAGAACCAGAATGAAGAAGGACAGTTACGAGCAGCTCATTGACCCGAATCAAGTCCATATCAGAGGAGCAGTTCAAAGCTTTGGGCGCTTATCAGACTCTTCGGCCGGCAAATACAGGTCACGTGTAAATGCGTGGGAATCCTTTCCAGTTGCTGAATCAGCAGCCCCTTCAGCTGCCCGCTTGCCTATTCGTAGCTTCGTCTTCAAAACAATATGGGAAAAGGTATGAAATCAAAATTTTTGCTCACTGTTCGTCGTATTGACCCCATTCTATAGTCCATGGCTCCCTCGCCCGTGCCGGCAAAGTAAAAAGTCAGACACCAAAGGTTGAGGCTCAAGAGAAGAAGAAAACACCCAAGGGAAGGGCCAAGAAGCGTATGCTGTACAACAGACGGTGCGTTTTCTCATATGTTATGCAGGTCTTGTATTCACATTTCTTTAGATTTGTCAATGTTACAACTCTCCCTGGCGGAAAACGACGGATGTGAGTCAATCGATTCATCGTTTTACTATGACGCTCTTTTCCCTTTTCAACCTTCCCCCTCGCTCGCTATTTTCCTCTGATGAAACCAAACTCAAGCATAGTTCACACTGAAACGATCGTGTTGATAACTATATATCTTTCGTCTTTCGCTCCTATCTGATTTTCTTCCTCTACCTTGTCCCTAGTCTCTTCATGTCCCCCTCGATACTGACTCTTTTAACAGGAACGCCAACCCAGAAGCCAAGTAGAGGATTATTGCATGTTTTTATGCTATGTTTTATCTGTACACCATGCTCGACCTTTCTCAATAATCAGCCTACTTCCCATGCACTGATTTTTATCCGTAATGACTCGATGTGTGTCAAGTGATGGAAGAAAGTGTTACTTTGTTGGTGTCACCTTTGATTTTGGATGTATCTTCCGGAGTATCTGGAGCCACCCAATATACAGTTGCCAATGTTACGAACATGCTCGCTGAAGCTGGAGGGTGACGAGTATATGTCCTCGGGCGGAGTAGTCTGGTTTGCATTTGTGTATCTGGGAGTCTGAGAGCTACAGCACGTCTGAGTTATTTTACATGAGCTGTGGCAGTAAAGTATTGAATATTGATCGCTACTGAGCCCAGCATAGGAATGTTCCGGTTTGCTGTCAAAGTGGGACTTTAAAACCTATTTTTTGAATCTCTTTCCGCCCCTCACAGCCTACTTTCTGTTCGGTATTGAAACTCGAGAAGTGAACCATGTTCGAATTCATTTTCTGCTTGCAAAATACGGGTTCATCTTCCTAAGCTAGCTGCGCGATAGGCGGCTATTCGGTGATACACAAGCTCATCTTGAACACTTGACAACATCGTCAACCTCAACCTCCAAGCTGCAGTGTCGAACTACATAGGATATTTATGGCCTTCACATAGCTAAAGTAAAAACGGGAACAACACCGCACTTATCGTCCATGGTCCCGGTCAAAACCTCTTGTTCGCGTTTCAAGGAACTTTTTTAGGCCTTGGCCTGATATCCGTCTCCTCAATATGTCATATAAAAAGCAAACCCATCTGCAATCAATTTTTCCCCAGAATTCGCCGGTCGATTTCTCTTGCCCTGTCAAGCCGCTCTGGTTCAGCGCAAATAGCCCTCTGCACTTTCTCTTTCTCGAGTTTCAATTTTTTAGATTGTAGCACGGTTTTACGGTTTCCAACTCAAAGTCATGGTTTTCCAACTCAAAGCATCCTTCTCCGCTCTCTTGTTAGCTATCACCCTCTTCGGTACACTTTCCTCCTTCACGGTCGTCGACGCAGCTCCCATCCACCCCGGCCCCCGTTCCGCGTCAACTTCCGTACAAGTCCATCCCGCTCACCTCCGTCGTGGAGTCAACGCCAAACGCGGTATCGCCTACGAGACCAGTTCGAAGCCCGATCCTAGCCATATTGCCAACACGGCGATCTCGTGGTTGTACAACTGGGGAGATACAGCTCCCGCCAACTTGCCAAAGGGAATCGAGTTTGTTCCTATGCAGTGGGGGAAGGACGGGGTTGATGGGTTTCAGGCAAAGGTTAAGGCGTCGGGAGCTAAATATGTTTTGGTAAGTTCGCGTCTCCGCCAACTTCCGCGCCCTCCACCCTCCTGGAGAATCACCTTGGGCTGTCTTTCTAACATCCACTTTTCTATACCGCAGGGATTCAACGAGCCCGAACGCCCAGACCAATCCAACATTCCGGTAGCGGATGCTGTCACCCTCTTCAAGCAGTACCTCACGCCTCTAAGATCCCAAGGGATCAAAGTCGGCGCTCCCGCCGTTTCCTCTGCACCAGAAGGGCAGGCTTGGATCAAGGCTTTCGCTCAGCAATGTACAGATTGCTTTGATTTCATTGTACGTCTCGGTTTTCCGCATTCAAATCTAAACTTTGACACAGAAAACTGACGCGTTCCCTTTGAATTATTAGCCCCTCCACTGGTACGGCACGGGTTCCGCAAACTTTTTGGGTTATCTAGACACGATGCACAAGGCGACCGAGTTGGCAAAGTATCAGCTTTGGGTGACCGAGTTTGGTGATACCACAATGAACGATCCTACTAGTGAGTGGAAGACTTGTCGCTTTTACTTACTTGACTAACAATTCGTCCGTTTCTGCAGCTGTCAAGAATTTCCTCACGGACACGATCAAATCAATGGACGGATTGTCGTACGTCGATCGATATTCTTGGTTTGATTATTCGGTACGTGCTCTTTCGGGGCATCGTAAGTGGAAGCTGCATGTTCTGACTTTACTTTCTTTTTTTTTGTTGCTTTCGCCATCTCCAGACATCAACTCCGGGTTTGCAAACCAGTGAGTACATAGTCGCTCCTCTGGAGTGGGATATCCGTACTGACTGTCCTCTCTCTCTCTCTTTTCTTTCCTTTGCGATGATACAGATCTCCTCGACCCCAAGACCGGTGGCCTCAACGATCTCGGAACCGCGTACGTTGCGTGAGCCCTTTTTGGGTAATATGTAGAGTACTACGTAGACTAGGGATTCTGGACTTTGGGATTTGGACTCGAACTGGTGTAATCTAACTTCGATTAGAGTATGAATGCCATGTATGTACGTTGTATGTTTTCTTCAAGGTAGAGAAGAAATTTGCAGGGAATTTCTACCTGTTTATCCTAAGTACGTTGGGATGGGGGTAATTCCAGCTTCAACCCTTGCCCAATTTTAGATATAACACATGAAATCCCCCACCTAGTTACCAACTCCCAATTCCCCCGGCTTACAACTCCCTCCGTCGAGCATTTGGTGCGCCGACTTCGCCGTCGGTTGCCTCGGGTTTGACTTGACCGATGTGGAGGAGCAGCGGGCGTCTTGCCCAAGCCTCGCCAGAGCTCATGCCACAACGCTGTTACGCTTGCGAAGGGGGCTTACTTGTACCCCGATGTCTTTCTGTCACGCAGAGGGAGATGTGACCACTTTCGAGTTGATTTCTTGCTCATTTCTTAAGGTCCCTGGACTGAGGGCATCCCTTCACTACCATACGGTACGCTCAAGTATTACTAGTAGCTACAACGTCCCCCGCGGTCACTCCTGCACCAATAACCCCCTAGCAATCGGAACTCACCTAAATATTGCAGCTCTCTGCTCCTTAGTACGGCAATGAGGTAAAAAAAAAAAGAGTAACATGAGAGCGGCAAGGAAACAGCCTCCTGCCGTTCTGTCAGCGATCCTCGACCTCTTGTTCATGGAGTGCTGTGTAACGCGGGACCCGGTTAACTTTCCCTTCCTAACCTAGTGTGCGTATCGACAAGCTTGAATCCTGAGATGACCCCCCCAGTTAGTACAGGTAAGAGAGAGGCTTGCGATAATTGCTTTAGACGCAAAGTTCGCTGTGAGTTCCGGCACAAGTTTGTTTGAAGCATCTAATGACACGCCTGGATAGGTGATGGGGAGACTACTCTCGGAAATACATGTTCTGAATGCTCAAAAATGAACCTACAATGCACACGGAATATTGTAAAAAAAGTAAACAATTTACCATTTGCAAGCCCTAATACACTCATTTCTGCACTGTAGAAACGAGGTCCAAAGCTGCGCTACCCACAGGTTCCCCCGGATTCAGAATCTGTCGAATCTCTCATTTCAGCTATTTTGGCTGCTCCTACCGCGTTCAGTGTGCCTTCCAGTACCCAAGCTGTTCGAGGAATGCTAGTCAACCTGGCCTTACATTCACGAGCCCTAGAGAAGGAATTGGCTTCACTTCGTAGTATAAACTCTCTACCAGGTGAACCTGTCTTTGTTTCGTCGACATCCTCAGCCCTCCCTCCATCAAATGAAGATCATCCTTCTCGAAGTGACATAGATGTCAATGAAGCTTTGAGCGACAGAATTCAGGGGCTTTCCTTGAATCACTACCAAATCCGCCATTTTGGACAATCCTCTTATTTCACGCTTTTTCAGACTGCCCTTGATGAACGGGATACACTAGATGCAGGACATAGCGGAAGGATTTATGGCAGTTTGAAAAAATCCAAGCTCTGGGAAATGAAGCCTGTGAGTTTCATCCGAGTATCTGTCTGTCTCAGTGTGATGGATGATGACCTTGCGCTCAGTGGCATGTCGCACCCCAGCACCGGCCGATGCACTATGAATATCCACCTAGCGACCTTCTCAAGAGCCTGGTGGCCTTGTACTGGGAACAATTTCACCCTTTCCATCCCTTGCTTCACAAGCCTTCTTTTGAGGAATCCCTTGCAGCTGGATTACATTTGCATGACTGGGCATTCGGCTCCACCGTTCTTGCTGTCTGCGCCATTGCATCTCGTGACTCGGATGATCCTCGAGTCCTGTATAGTGATACAACCTCAAAGCACTCTGCCGGCTGGAAGTATCTTAATCAAATTGAGTTTGTACCAATCAATGCTTTCAGAGTTCCTTCTGTTTATGAATTACAAGTATATCCAGTAAGCTTTTGAAACTTTTTGCAATTCTATATGGGGAATAATCTGAACTCAGCTGGCTGTGATCTTTATGCTTGGAACCCACATGACAGAGACATATTGGACATTCATTGGACCTGGGATTCAGCTTGCACAAATGATGGGTGTACACCGATCTGGCTTTGGCAAGGGTAGAGATCCTAAAGAGGTTGAGTTGTGGAAGCGGGCATTCTGGCAGCTTGTCATCTTTGATACAACCTCAAGTATGTCTCTTGGAAGACCAAGATTATCCAATATCAATGAGTGAGTTATCTCATGATTCCTGCTTCCTGTCATATTCTGATTCCACTCAGTCTGGACCTCAAACTCCCTGCAATGTGTGATGATGAATATTGGGAAGCTCCCAACCCTGTTGATGCATTCAAGCAACCCAAAAACACACCATCAAAATTAACATTTTGGATCCACTATATCAAACTCATGGAGATTGTTGGTTTTGCACAACGCTCAATTGTGAGTTCTTTAACTCTCTGTGGTTTGAGTGTTGAACTTTGCAGTATTCGGCAAGACATCTAGATCCATGGGGACCCACAACTCTTTCAGATGCAGAGTGGAATCAGAAGGCTGTCTTGGCACTGGACTCAGCTTTGAATGAATGGATAGATATGCTGCCTGACTTCTGTGACTATGTTACACAGCTAGTGGTGACTGAGACTGATAATTTTTACTTAGTAAAATACAATCCTCAGCAAAAAACCACTGTATTTGCTCATCAATCAGTAATGCTTTATGCAAAATTTTATTCAGCCAGAATACAAGGTTTTTTTTTATTAAGCCTACACACTCATGGCTCATATACTTGCCTAGTTCACAAACAGTTCATGTCTTGGCCTGGTCAAAAATCTGCTCAAACAATCCATTCATTGGCAATTTGTGCAAATGCTGCTCGTTCTTGTGTTCATCTTCTAGATGACTACCACCAACAATACAAGACTCAATTTGCACACCTTATAGTATGTATTGCCAATCTTATATCCAAATTTATAGGAAATGTCGAATCATATTGATGAGTAATCTTCTTCTCTTACCCAGCCTCCAATCTTCTCCTGTGCTATGGTTCTTTCAATCAACCTTTGGCGTGGCATACAGTCCAAAATGTCCCTAAATGCAACTCGAGAAATGAATGATATCCAAAAGTGTTTGGATATGCTTGCACTGTATGAAGACAGGTATGTAAATCCTGCTAGACTTGTGCTAGGCCTATCCTTGAAGCTGACATTTATGGCAAGGTTTGAGCTGGCTGGTCAACTTCGGTGTGTATCTTGTAAGATAAAACCTTTGAATGGACTGTGACTCCACAGTCTCCTCTATGCTAGAGATATCCTCCTACCTGTGATTTCTGCTAGTCCACTACCACCACTGGAGCAGCGTCCATTTTTAAAGCGCACTCGTAGTCTCTATGAAGGGAATTTAATCTCCACTGACTCCGGTGAAGGTGGATCTACTTCTCAGCCAAATGCAGGCTCTCAGCAAATAGCTCAATCCCAGTATAATACCTCAATTGGAGTGTCGGCTGACTCTGCAAATTTTAGTCTCAATGCTGACTGGAGCTTACCGGTCACTTCAGATGACCTCGGTGGGATGCCAGTCCATATAGACATAGACAGAGACACAGGTACAGAAATGGGTATGCCTTTCCATTCTACACCATATGGATCCGAAAACACATCACCCAACAATGGAGTCAATGGAATGGTGCTCAGGTTTGGCCCAGGTATGCATGGCTATTGTTTGCTTAATGGATGAGATTTCTCTTATTTACCCAACGGCGAATCCTGAACAGGTCAAGTCACAAATGGGATGTCTTCCAGGCAAGTACAATCATATTTCATCTTTTTGTTTTATTTAGAATGCTTGGCCGATGCCCGATTCTTCTAGCCAAGATGAATGGAGCCAGTTTATGGCTGAAGTAGATGAACTACTTCATTTAGTCAATTACCCCAGTGCTGGGCAATTATGATCTCGCACATTAATGGATATTCTGCTCACAAGTATACTTATGGACTAGTAGGTTTGGATAACTGGTGAAGCTAGCCCAAGCCGGGGTTATCATTTGACGTTGAAACCAGTACACAAGATTATGATATTTAGATTGTGATATTTTTATCATGATGACAATACCAAGAGCCTCAAGTACATAGCAGATCTGTATAATTGAATTGGAATGAATATTGAATGTACAGTATCAAGATTGTTTAGTGGAGCGGGAACCAATCAACTGAAGTAGGTCATTTACTTCAGCCATAAACTGAGTCCAGTTGGTTTGACTGAGGGAATTTTATGAACATTAGAGCATGAACAACTGCACTCACCTCGAAGAAAAGGAAGCCATACTTTGATATGCCATTCCACCCACTTCTTGGATGGATAACATGTCAGTGTGTTCAGATACATTGGCCATAGAACCAGAAGGCACATTTGTGTCTGTACCTAAATGAACCGGCATTCCACCGAGGTCATTTGAAGTGAGTGGTAAGACATTGGGATCAAGATTGGCATTGAAGAACTCTCACCCCAATGACTCTTCAGCTGAGAGGTTATATTGGGATCAACTTATTTCCTGCAGGCCCACATCTGGCCAGGAAGTAAATTCTTCAACAAAATTGACAGGCATTGAAATTCCTTCATAGAGACTACAGGTGTGCTTCAAAGATGATAACTTCTCTATTGGAAGCAGCTGGCCAATGGAAATTACAGACAAGAGGATGTCTGTTGTATGGTGGTTATGGTCAGTCTCCTTCCATATCTCACACAACATGCACCAATAACGATCAGCCAATTCAAACATTTCCATAGACATCAGCTTCGAACTATTCTGAATTCATATGCACTAGCAAAATTCTGCATACCTGTCTTCGTAGAGAGCCAGTTAATCAGGAACCAAATTAAGGCTTTAAACCTAATTAGGTCTTAAGCCTTAAGCACATCACTGCAACCCACTGGCTTCAAATTGTAAAACTCAGATCTTTTCAAATCCACAGAGATCCTTTCAAATCCACAGAGATCCTTTCAATTTGTCCTCTGTTAAAGTCATTTTGAGCATCAAGGATACTCCGAACAAGTGTCACTTGAGAGGATTGTCCAAAATGATGGCCCCAATTATGATCCAAGGAAAGACCTTCTAGTCTGTTGCTCAAAGTTTCATCAAGATCTATCTCACTTCCAGAAGGACAATCTTCATCTGATGAAGTGAGCACTGAGGATGAAGCAGAGGCAGGTCCACCTATTAGAGAGTTTATACTAGTACGAAGTGAAGCTATTTCCTTCTCAAGGGCTTGTGATCGTAAAGCTAGGTCAAATAACATTCTTCGAACCACTTGAGTACTGGTGGGCACACTAAATGTGGTAGGGGCGGCCAAAATACCGGAAATCGAAGATTGGACAGATTCTGAATCTGGAGGATCCAGGCGGTAGCGCCGCTTTGGGCCTCGTTTCTGCAGTGCAGAAGTGAGTTTAGTAGAGTTTGCAAAGTGGTAATCATTTACTCTTTTTACAATATTTCGTGTGCATTGCATATTCAATTTTAAGCATTTAGAACACACATTTCCCGGTGTGCTGTCCCCATCGCCTATTAAGACATGTCATTGAAAGCTTTGAACAGATTTGTGCACAGCCTTCCAGCGAACTTTGCGTCTAGCAACTATCGCAAGCCTCTCGTGTACCGAGACCAGCTGAGGGCATTATTTCATGATTTTACTGCTGCTCGGTTGCAGGAAAGAAGGTTAAGTAATCGGATCCCGCGGCGTTACACGCATGCACGTAACGGAAGGAAGGAAGTTTGTTTTATTACATGGCATGGTCCACGATCTGAACGCCGGTTTCCAGAGATTATCCCGGTGCTGACCCATGCACCATCGTCTCTGGGACTGCCGCAGAAGGAGGAAATGAGCTCGCAACTGACGCACGGCATCGCTGCTGTAGATCTCCCCGCTCTGACAACAGCCAACGGAACGTTACTCTTTCCTCTATTATGGTTGAAACGTTGATCATTTTAAAGTTAGTATTGGGAGCAAGCTCGATACGATTATTAGTTTATCGAACACACTCAAACTTCAATGGATGTGTCGATATGATAACGAAGTGGTGTTAACAATTCTCCCTCTCTCTCACGTCTAGTGCTCTGGTTCAGCTTCAGCGCAAAATGTCCTACGCCCTTTCTCTCTTTATCAAATTATGGTTGTCCAACACTCAAAGCAACACTCTCCGCTCTCTTGACAGCCGTCACTCTCTTCTAATCACTTTCCTCGTTTACGGTCGTCGTCGCAGCTCCCATCTACCCTCGCCCCCGTTCCGCGTCAACTTCCGTCCAAGTCCATCCTGCTCACCTCCGTCGTGGAGTCAACGCCAAACGCGGTATCGCCTACGAGACCAGTTCGAAGCCTGACCCTAGCCATATTGCCAATACAGTGATCTCGTGGTTGTACAATTGGGGAGATACAGCTCCCACCAATCTGCCAAAGGGAGTCGAGTTTGTTCCTATGCAGTGGGGGAAGGACGGGATTGATGGGTTTCAGGCAGGCAAAGATTAAGGCGTCGGGAGCCAAGTATGTTTTGGTAAGTCCGCGTCTGCGCCAACTTCCGCGCCCTCTCCACCCTCCTGGAGAATCGCCCTGGGCTGTCTTTCCAACATCCACTTTTCTATATCACAGGGATTCAACGAGCCCGAACGCTCAGACCAATCCAACATTCCGGTAGCGGATGCTGTCTCCCTCTTCAAGCAGTACCTCACGCCTCTAAGATCCCGAGGGATCAAAGTCGGCGCTCCCGCCGTTTCCTCTGCACCAGAAGGGCAAGCGTGGATGAAAGCTTTCGCTCAGCAATGTACAGATTGCTTTGATTTCATTGTACGTCTCGATTTTCTGCATTCAGATCTAAACCTTGAAACAAGAACTGACGCGTTCCCTTTGAATTTTTAGCCCCTCCACTGGGTTTCGCAAACTTTTTGGGTTATCTAGACACGATGCATAAGGCTACCGAGTTGGCAAAGTATCAGCTTTGGGTGGCCGAGTTTGGTGATACTACCATGAACGATCCTACCAGTGAGTGGAAAACAAAGACTGTTTTTTTTCGCATTTAGACTAACAACTTAAACCCGACCGCCTCTGCAGCTGTCAAGAATTTCCTCACGGATACGATCGAATCAATGGACGGATTGTCGTACGTCGATCGATACTCTTTGATTATTCGGTACGTGCCCTTTCGGAACATCGTAAGTGGAGGCTGTCTGTTCTGACTTGACTTTCTTTCTTTTTGCTTTCGCTATCTCCAGACATCGACTCCGGGTCTGCAAACCAGTGAGTACATAGTCGCTGCTCTGGAGTGGGATATCTGTACTGACTGCTCTCTCTCTCTCTCTCTCTCTCTCTCTCTCTCTCTCTCTCTCTCTCTCTCT
>KN834805.1:65594-212330 GCA_000827265.1 Collybiopsis luxurians FD-317 M1 | reverse complement strand
CTCTCTCTCTCTCTCTCTCTCTCTCTCTCTCTCTCTCTCTCTCTCTCTCTCTTTTCTTTCCTTTGCGATGATACAGATCTCCTCGACCCCAAGACTGGTGGCCTCAACGATCTCGGAACCGCGTGCGTTGTGTGAACACTTTTTGGGTAATATATAGAGTACTACGTAGACTAGGGATTCTGAAATTTGGGATTTGGACTAGGACTGGTGCAATCTAGCTGTGCGGCATGTGTGTATGGTATGCCTTTCTTGGGTTGCATGTTCGATTAGAGTATGGATGCCATGTATGTATGTTGTGTGTTTACTTCAAGGTAGAGCTTAGATTTGCAGGGAATTTCTACCCATTTATTCTAGGTACGTTGGGATGGGGGTAATTCCAACTTCAACTATTGCCCAATTTTATCACATGAAATTCCCCACCTAGTTACCAACTTTGCCGTCGGTTGCGTGGGGTTTGGCTTGACCAATGTGGAGGAGCAGCGGGCGTGTTGCCCAAGCCTCACCAGAGCTCATGCCACAATGCTGTTATGCTTGCAAAGGGGACTTACTTTTACCCTGATGTCTTCCTATCGCGCAGAGGGAGATGTGACCACTTTCGTGTTAATTTCCTGCTCATTTCTTAAGGTCCCTGAACTGAGGGCATCCCTTCACTACCATACGGTATGCTCAAGTATTACTAGTAGCTACAACATCCCCTGCGGTCACTCCTGCACCAACAACCCCCTAGCAATCGGAACTCACCTAAATATTGAAGCTCTCCGCTCCTTAGTATGGCAATGAGGTAAAAAAAAAAGAGTAACATGAGAGCGCCCAAAGTTAAACGGCAAGCAAACGGCCTCCTGCCGTTCTGTCAGCGACCCGTTCCCAACTTTCATGATGAGTATGTGGCGCAAGGCATACTGATGGAGTGCTGTGTAGCGCGGGACCCGGTTAACTTTCCCTTCCTAACCTAGTGTGCGTATCGACAAGCTCGAATCCTGAGATGACCCCCCCAGTTAGTACAGGTAAGAGAGAGGCTTGCGATAATTGCTTTAGACGCAAAGTTCGTTGTGAGTTCGGGCACAAGTTTGTTTGAAGCATTTAATGACATGCCTGGATAGGTGATGGGGAGACTACTCTCGGAAATACATGTTCTGAATGCTCAAAAATGAACTTGCAATGCACACGGAATATTGTAAAAAAAGTAAACAATTTACCATTTGCAAGCCCTAATACACTCATTTCCGCACTGTAGAAACGAGGTCGAAAGCCGCGCTACCCACAGGTTCCCTCGGATTCAGAATCTGTTGAATCTCTCATTTCAGCTATTTTGGCTGCTCCTACCGCGTTCAGTGTGCCTTCCAGTACCCAAGCTGTTCGAGGAATGCTAGTCAACCTGGCCTTACATTCACGAGCCCTAGAGAAGGAATTGGCTTCACTTCGTAGTATAAACTCTCTACCAGGTGAACCTGTCTTTGTTTCGTCGACGTCCTCAGCCCTCCCTCCATCAAATGAAGATCATCCTTCTCGAAGTGACATAGATGTCAATGAAGCTTTGAGCGACAGAATTCAAGGGCTTTCCTTGAATCACTACCAAATCCGCCATTTTGGACAATCCTCTTATTTCACACTTTTTCAGACTGCCCTCGATGAACGGGATACACTAGATGCAGGACATAGCGGGAGGATTTCTGAGAGTCTGAACAGACCCAAGCTCTGGGGACTGAAGCCAGTGAGTTTCATCTAAGTATCTGTCTCTCAGTGTGATGGATGATGACCTTGCTCTCAGTGGCATGTCGCACCCCAGTACCAGCCGATGCACTATGAATATCCATCTAACGACCTTCTCAAGAGCCTGGTGGCCTTGTACTGGGAACATCTTCACCCTTTCTATCCCTTCCTTCACAAGCCTTCTTTTGAGGAATCCCTTGCAGCTGGATTACATTTGCATGACCGGGCATTCGGCTCTACTGTTCTCGCTGTCTGCGCCATTGCATCTCGTGACTCGGATGATCCTCGAGTCCTGTATAGTGATACAACCTCAAAGCACTCTGCCGGCTGGAGGTATTTTAATCAAATTGAATTTGTACCAATCAGTGCTTTCAAAGTTCCTTCTGTTTATGAATTACAAGTATATCCAGTAAGCTTTTGAAACTTTTTGCAATTCTACATGGGGAATAATCTGAACTCAGCTGGCTGTGATCTTTATGCTTGGAACCCAAATGGGAGAGACATATTGGACATTCATTGGACCTGGGATTCAGCTTGCACAAATGATGGGTGTACACCGATCTGGCTTTGGCAAGGGTAGAGATCCTAAAGAGGTTGAGTTGTGGAAGCGGGCATTCTGGCAGCTTGTCAACTTCGATACAAACTCAAGTATGTCTCTTGGAAGACCAAGATCATCCAATATCAATGAGTGAGTCATCTCATAATTCCTGCTTCCTGTCATATTCTAATTCCACTCAGTCTGGACCTCAAACTCCCTGCAATGTGTGATGATGAATATTGGGAAGCTCCCAACCCTGTTGATGCATTCAAGCAACCCAAAAACACACCATCAAAATTAACATTTTGGATCCACTATATCAAACTCATGGAGATTGTTGGTTTTGCACAACGCTCAATTGTGAGTTCTTTAACTCTCTGTGGTTTGAGTGTTGAACTTTGCAGTATTCGGCAAGACATCTAGATCCATGGGGACCCACAACTCTTTCAGATGCAGAGTGGAATCAGAAGGCTGTCTTGGCACTGGACTCAGCTTTGAATGAATGGATAGATGTGCTGCCTGACTTCTGTGACTATGTTCCACAGCTAGTGGTGAATGAGACTGACAATTTTTACTTAGTAAGATACAATCCTCAGCAGAAAACTGCTGTGTTTGCTCATCAATCAATAATGCTTTACGCAAGATTTTATTTAGCTAGGATACAAGGTTTTTTTTTATTTATTAAGCCTACACACTCATGGCTCATATACTTGTCTAGTTCACAAACAGTTCATGTCTTGGCCTGGTCAAAAATCTGCTCAAACAATCCATTCATTGGCAATTTGTGTAAATGCCGCTCATTCTTGTATTCATCTTCTAGATGACTACCACCAACAATATGAGACTCAATTTGCACACCTTATAGTATGTATATCCAAATTTATAGGGTATATTGAACCATATTGATGAATAATCTTTTCTCTTACCCAGCCTCCAATCTTTGCCTGTGCTATGGTTCTTTCAATCAATCTTTGGCGTGGCATACAATCCAAAATGTCCCTAAATGCAACTCGAGAAATGAATGATATCCAAAGGTGTCTGGATATGCTTGCACTGTATGAAGACAGGTATGTAAATCCTGCTAGACTTGTGCTAGGCCTATCCTTGAAGCTGACACTTATGGCAAGGTTTGAGTTGGCTGGCCGACTTCGGTGTGTATCTTGTAAGATAAAACCTCTGAATAGACTGTGACTCCACAGTCTCCTCTATGCTAGGAATATCCTCCTACCTGTGATTTCTGCTAGTCCACTACCACCACCAGAGCAGCGTCCATTTTTAAAGCGTACTCGTAGTCTCTATGAAGGGAATTCAATCTCCACCAACTCCAATGAAAATGGATCTACTTCTTGGCCAAATGCAGGCTCTCAGCAAATAGCTCAATCTCAGTATACTACCTCAATTGGATTGTCAGCTGACTCTGCAAATTTTAGTCTCAATGCTGACTGGAGCTTACCAGTCACTTCAGATGACCTCAGTGGGATGCCAGTCCATATAGACATAGACAGAGACACAGGTATGGAAATGGGTATGCCTTTCCATTCTACATCATATGGATCCAAAAACACATCACCCAACAATGGAATTGATGGAATGGTGCCCAGGTCTGATCCAGGTATGTGTGGCCGTTGTTTGCTTAATGGATGAGATTTCTCTTATTTACCCAACGGTGAATCCTGAACAGGTCAAGTCACACGTGGGATGTCTTTGAGGCAAGTACAGTCATATTTCATCTTTTTGTATTATTTAGAATGCTTGGCTGATGTGCAATTCTTGTAGCCAAGATGAATGGAGCCAGTTTATGGCTGAAGTAGATGATCTACTTCATTTACTCAATCACCCCACTGCTGGGCAATTATGATCTTGCGCATTAATGGATATTCTGCTCACAAGTGTACTTATGGACTAGTAGGTTCAGGTAACTGATGAAGCTAGCCCAAGCCGAGGTTATCATTTGACATTGAAACCAGTACACAAGATTATGATATTTAGATTGTGATATTTTTATCATGGTGATGATACCAAGAGCCTCAAGTACATAGAATATGATTGAATTGGAATAAATACTGAATGTACAGTATCAAGATTGTCCAGTGGAACGGTAACCAACCAACTGAAGTAGGTCATCTACTTTTCAGCCATAAACTGAGTCCAGTCAGTTTGACTAGGGGACTTTTATGAACATTAGAGCATGACAACAGATGAACAACTGTACTCACCTCGAGCAAAAGGAAGCCATACTTTGATATGCCATTCCACCCATTTCTTGGATGGATAACATGTCAGCATGTTCAGATACATTGGTCATAGAACCAGAAGGCATGTTCATATCTGTACCTCAATGAACCAGCATTCCACCGAGGTCATTTGAAGTGAGTGGTTAGACATTGGGATCAAGATTGGCATTGAAGAACTCTTACCCCAATGACTCTTCAGCTGAGAGGTTATATTGGGGTCAAGTTATTTCCTGTGAGCCCACATTTGGCCAGGAAGTCAATTCTTCTCCAACAAAATTGACAGGCATTGAATTTCCTTCATAGAGACTATGGGTGTGCTTCAAAGATGATAACTTCTCTATTGGAGGCAGCTGGCCAATGGAAATCACAGACAAGAGGATCTCCATTGTATGGTGGCTATGGTCAGTCTCTTTCCATATCCCACACAACATGCACCAATAATGACCAGCTGATTCAAACCTTTCCATAGACATCAGCTTCAAACTATTCCGAATTCATATGCCCTAGCAAAATTCTGCATATCTGTCTTCGTAGAGAGCCAGTATATCCAGGCACTTTTGTATGTCATTCATTTCTCTGGTTGCATTGAGGGGCATCTTCAACTGCATTCCATGCCAGAGGTTTGTTGAAAGAAAGATGGCACAGACAAATGGTAATGGCTCACAAAAAAATTACTTGTCAATCTAGCCAAAATTTCCAACATTTTTTTGGTAAGGGTTTGCCACTACATACCATGAGATGGGGAAATTGGATTTTGGATCTTTGGTGGTGGTCATGGAGAAGATGAACACAGGAGCAAGCGGTATTGGCACAAATGGCCAGTGAAGGAAACATCAGGATAGATTTCTGGCCAGGTTGAGAAATGAAAGGCCAATGAAATAGGCAGGTGGATAAACAGTAATTGTAGACCTTACTAATGAACAAACCTTGAATCTGAACCCAGTAAAACACTGCATAGAGCATTGCTGATTGATGGGCAAATACATTCTCTTTTTGATGAGGACTGTATTTCACTATGTAAAAATCATCAGCTTCAGTTATCACTGCCAGTTGTATTGTGTAATTACAGAAATCAGGCAATGCATTTAGCCATTTGTTTAAAGCTGAGTCAAGTTCAAAGACAGCCTTCTGGTTCCACTCTGCAGCTGAAAGAGTTGTTGGTCCCCATGGATCAAGGTGCCTTGCTGAGTAATGCAAAGTTCAACACTTGAATCTTAACAGGGTATGGGAAGACTCACAATTGAGTATTGAGTAAAACCAAGAATTCCAATGAGCTTGATGTGATGAGCCCAATATGCCAATTTTGACAGTGTGTTTTCAGGTTTCTTAAATGCATCATCTGGGTTGGGAGTTTCCCAGTACTCATCATTGCACATTATGGATAGTTCAAGGTCCAAACTGCCAGGAGCTAGCTGAATATGAGTGGAATGTAAAATTGCAAAATAACTCACTCGCTCATATTGGATAATCTTAGCCTTCCAAGGCCTATACCTAAGGCTGTATCAAGGATGATAAGCTGCCAGAATGCTTACTTCCACAACTCAACCTCTTTAGGATCTCTACCCTTGCCAAACCCTGATCAGTGCATGTCAATCATCTGTGCAAGGTGGATCCCATCTCCAATTAAGTTGCAGGATATCTCTGCTATGTGAGATGTACACAGAAAGATCTCAGACAGCTATAGGACTCAATAATCATCTGAATAGCAAGATGCAAGTGCACAATGGCAAGAACAGTAGAACCAAATGTCTGGTCATATAAGTGTAATTTGAATGTGAGGGATTTCTCAAAGGTAGGCTTATGAAGGATAGAAAGGATAATAATGCTCCCAGTACAAGGCCACTACACTCTCAAGTAGGTCATCAGGTGGGTATTCATAGGGTGTCAGCTCATACTGTGATGCAACATACCACTGAAAGGTGAAGTTTAAGCCTTGCACTGGGAGATAGACCAACTGACACAACTCAGTGGCTTCAAATCCCAAACTCACATCTTTTCAAATCCACAGAAATCCTTTCAATTTGCCCTCTGTTGTTAAAGTCATTTTAAGCATCAAGGATACTCCTAACAAGTGTCAGTTGAGAGGATTGTTGAAAATGACAGCCCCAATTATGACCCAAGGAAAGACCTTCTAGTCTGTTGCTCAAAGCTTCATCAAGATCTATCTCACTTCTAGAAGGACAATCTTCATCTGATGGAGTGAGCACTTAGGATGAAGCAGAGGCAGGTCCCCCTGTTAGAGAGTTTATACTAGTACAAAGTGAAGCTGTTTCCTTCACAAGTGCTTGTGAGTGTATAGCTAGGTCAATTAACATTCTTCAAACCACTTGAGTACTGGTAGACACACTAAATGCAGTAGGGGCAGCCAAAATATCAGAAATTAAAGATTGGACAAATTCTGAATTTGGAGGATCCAGGTGGTAGCACCACTTTGGGCCTCATTTCTGCAGCGCAGAAGTGAGTTTAGTAGAGTTTGCAAGATGGTTACTCTTTTTACAATATTTTGTGGGCATTGCATATTTAATTTTAAGTATTCAGAACACACATTTCCCGGTGTAGTGTCTCCATTGCCTATTAGGACATGTCATTGAAAGCTTTGAACAGATTTGCGCAGTCTTACAGCAAACTTTGCATCTATAACAACCATCACAAGCCTCTCATTTACCGAGACTAACTGAGGGCATTATTTCAGGATTTTACAGCTACTCATTGCAGGAAAGGAGGTTAAGTAATCGGATCCCATGTTACATGCATGCATGTAACAGAACATTACTCTTTCCTCTTTCCTCTAAGGTATATCCAATTCATTATAACATTGATCATTTAAAGTAAGTATTAGTTTATCGAACACATTCAAACTTCAATGGATGTGTTGATATGACATTATCGCAAAAATCTCTGCCAGACAAAACCAATAAAGTGGTGTTAACAATCCTCCCTCTCTCATGTCTGTTGCTCTGTCAGGCTGCTCTGGTTCAGCTTTAGCACAAAATGCTCTATGCCCTTTCTGTCTTTATCAAGTTATGGTTGTCCAACACTCAAAGCAACACTCTCCGCTCTCTTGACAGCTGTCACTCTCTTCAAAACACTTTCCTCCTTTACAGTCATTGTTGCAGCTCCCATCTACCCTTGCCCCTGTTCTGCCTCAACTTCTGTACAAGTCCATCCTGCTCATCTTCATCCTGGAGTCAACACCAAACATGGTATCACCTACAAGACCTGTCCTTTGCCATATTTCCAACACAGCAATCTCGTGGTTGTACAACTGGAGAGATACAGCTCCTGCCAACTTGCCAAAGGGAATCGAGTTTGTTCCTATGCAGTGGGGGAAGGATGAGGTTGATGGGTTTCAGAAAAAGGTCAGGGCATTGAGAGCAACATATGTTTTGGTCAGTTCATGTGCCCACCCCTCCTGGAAATTGCCCTGGGCTGTCACTCTAATGTCTACTTTCTCTATATCGCAGGGATTCAACAAGCCCAAATACTCAGACCAATCCCACATACCAGGAGTGGATGCTATCTCTCTCTTCAAGCAACACCTCACTCCTCTAAGATCCCAAGGGATCAAAGTCAGTGCTCCCGCCATTTCCTCTGCACTAGAAGGGCAAGCTTGGATCAAAGCTTTTCCTCAGCAATGTCCAGATTGCTTTGATCTCATTGTATGTCCTGGTTTTCTGCATCACATGAAACAAAAAGCTGAGGTGTTTTTTTCTTTGTTGTCAGAATTATTAGCCCCTCCACTGGTACAGCACAGGCTCAGCAAACTTTTTGGGTTATCTAGACACTGTGCCCAAGGTGACTGAGTTGGCAAAGTATCACAACCAAGTTTGGTGTTGCCACAATGAATGATCCTACCAGTGAGTGGAGCTTTCTTTCTTGCTCTTATTTGACTCACAATCTGTCCACCTCTGCAGCCATCAAGAATTTCCTCACAGATACAGTCAAAGTAATGGATAAACTCTCTTACATCAATTGACACTCTTGGTTTGAGTATTCAGTACATTGTAAGTAGAGGCTGTATGTTCTGACTTTCTTTTTTTTACTTTCACTATCTCCAAACATCAACTCCCAGTTTGCAAACCAGTGAGTACATAGTCACTCCTCTGGAGTGGGATATCCATCCTAACTGTTCTCTCTCCTTCTTTTTCCTGTCTGGTGATATAGATCTCCTCCACCCCAAAACTGGTGGCCTCAATGATCTCAAACATCATGTACATTGTGTGAATACTTTTTGGGCAATATGTAGAGTACTATGTAGACTAGGGATTCTGGACTTTGGGATTTGGACTCAAACTGATGTAATCTAGCTGTGCAGCATGTGTGTATGGTATGTCTTTCTTGGGTTGCATGTTCGATTAGAGTATGGATGCCATGTATGTATATTGTGTGTTTATGTCAAGGTAGAGCTTAGATTTGCAGGGAATTTCTACCCATTTATCCTAAGTATGTTGGGATGGAGGTAATTCCAGCTTCAACCCTTGCCTAATTTTAGATATAACTCACATGAAATTCCCCAACCAGTTACCAGCTCTCAATTCCCCTGGCTTACAAGTCCCTCTGTTGAGCATTGCTGCACCAACTTAAGTTTGCTGTCAGTTGCATGGGGTTTGGCTTGATCAATGTGTAGGAGCAGCAGGCATGTTGCCCAAGCCTCACCAGAGTTCATGCCACAATGCTGTTACACTTGCAAAGGGGACTTACTTTTATCCTGATGTCTTTCTATTGTGCAGAGGGAAATGTGACCACTTTTGTATTGATTTTCTGCTCATTTCTTAAGGTCCCTGGACTGAGGGCATCCCTTCACTACCATACAGTATGCTCAAGTATTACTAGTAGCTACAATGTCCCTTGTGGTCACTCCTGCACCAACCCCCTAGCAATTGGAACTCACCTAAATATTGCAGCTCTCCACTCCTTAGTACGGCAATGAGGTAAAAAAAAAAAAGAGTAACATGAGAGCGCCCAAAGCTAAACGGCAAGCAAACAGCCTCCTGCCACTCTGTCGGCAATCTTTGACCTCTTGTTTCATGATGAATATGTGGCACAAGGCATACCTGTGTATAGCGCAGGACCCAGTTAACTTTCCCTTCCTAACCTAGTGTGAATATTGACAAGCTTGAATCCTGAGATGACCCCCCCAGTTAGTACAGGTAAGAGAGAGGCTTGCAATAATTGTTTCAAATGCAAAGTTTGCTGTGGGTCTATTGCAAAGGTGTTTGAAGCATTTAATGACATGCCTTAATAGGTGATGGCAAGATTTCTCCAGGAAATGTGTGTTCCAAATGCTCAAAAATGAACTTCCAATGCACATGAGATATTGTAAAAAAAGTGAATGGCTCATCTTTTGCAAGCTCTGATAAACTCATTCCCACTCTACAGAAACAAGGTCCAAAGCTGCGCCACCTGCAGGCCCCTCTGGATCCAGAATCTACCTGATCTCTAATTTCCACTATTTTGGCTGCTCCCGCCACATTCAGTGTGCCCACCAGTACTCATGTGGTTTGAAAAATGCTAGTTGACTTGGCTTTACACTCACAAGCACTCGAGAAGGAATTGGCTTCCCTTCATGGTTTAAACTCTCTACCAGGTGAACCTGCTGGTACTTCATCCTCCCTCCCCACATCAGACAAAGATCCTCCTCCCAGAAATGAGATAGATCTTGACAAAGCTCTGAGTGATGGACTACAAGGTCTTTCCTTGAACCACTACCAAGGCTGCCATTTTGGACAATCCTCTCATTTCATGTTTCTTCGGACTGCCCTCGATGAATGGGATAAACTTGACAGAGGACACAGTGGAAGGAGTGTGAAAACATCCAAGCTCTGGGATCTGAAGCCTGTAAGTTTCATCTAAGTATCTGTCTATCTCTCAGTGTGAGGCTGACCTTGCTTTTCAGTGGCATGTTGCACCCCGGTATTGCCCAATGCACTATGAGTACCCACCTAGCGACCTCCTCAAGAGTCTGGTGATCTTGTATTGGGAACACTTTCACCCTTTCTATCCCTTGCTTCACAAGCCTTCATTCAAGAATTCTCTTGCAGCAGAATTACATTTGCATGATCAGGCATTTGGTTCTACTGTTCTCACTGTCTATGCCCTTGAATCTCATTACTCAGATGATCCTCAAGTCCTGTACAACAGTGATACAGCCTCAAAGCACTCTGCTGGCTGGAGATACTTCAATCAGATTGCATTTGTACTGAACAATGCTCTTGAATTTCCTTCTGTTTATGCATTACAAGTATACCCAGTAAGTATTTGAAGCTTTTTGCAATTTGACATGGGTAATAACCCAAAGTCAGCTGTCTGTGACCTTTATGCTTGGAACACACATGGTAGAGACAGCTTGGATGTTCATTGGAACTGGATTCCAGCTTGCACAAATGATCAGTGTACATCAATCCAGCTTTGGCAAGGGTAGAGAACCTAAAGAGGTCGAGTTGTGGAAGCGAGCATTCTGGCAGCTTATTATCTTTGATACAGCCTCAAGTATGGCTCTTGGAAGACCAAGATTGTCCAATACCAATGAGTGACTTATCTCATGGTTTCTGCATCCTGTCATATTCTGATTCTTCTCAGTCTCAACCTCAAACTACCTGTAATATGTGATGATGAATACTGGGAAGCTCCTAACCCAGATGATGCATTCAAGCAACCTGAAACTACACCATCAAAATTGACATTTTAGATTCACTACATCAAGCTCATGGAGATTGTTGGTTTTGTGCAATGCTCAATTATAAGTTCTTCAGCTTGAGGTGGTTCAAGTGTTGAACTTTGCAGTACTCAGCAAGACATTTAGATCCATGGGGACCAACAACCCTTTCAGATGAGAGTGGAATCAAAAGGCTGTCTTGGAACTTGACTCAGCTTTGAATGAGTGGATAGATGCACTGCCTGACTTCTGTAATTATGCCATACAGCTAGTCATGGTGGTGACTGAGGCTGACAATTTTCACCTAGTGAGATACAATCCTCATTAGAAAGACACTGTATTGGCTCATCAATCAGTGATGCTCCATGCGGGATTTTATTGGGCTCAGATACAAGGTTTTTTTTCTTTAATATTGAGACCCTACACAATCATAGCTAATATACCTGCCTAGTTCACAAACAATTCATGTCTTGGCCTGGTCAAAAATCTGCTCTGACAATCCATTCATTGGCCATCTGTGCAAATGCTGCTCATTCTTGTGTTCATCTTCTAGATCACCATCAACAATACAAGATTAGATTTGCACACCTTATAGTATGTACTTGCAATCCCTTACCCAAATTTTAGGGGAATCTTCAGCCACATTGATGAGCAATTTTCTTTTTCCCAGCCTCCAATCTTCTCCTGTGCTATTGTTCTTTTAATCAATCTTTGGCGTGGAATACAATTCAAAATGTCCCTCAATGTAACTCAAGAAATGAATGACATCCAGAAATGCCTGGATATGCTGACACTATACAAAGACAGGTATGTAGAGTTCCACTAGACCCTATCCTTGAAGCTGATGTGTACAGCAAGATTTGAACTGGCCAGTCAACTTTGGTGTGTATGTTGTAAAATATAACCTTTGGACTGACTGTGACCATCATGCTAGGGATATCCTCCTAGCTGTCATTTCTACTATTCCATTACCTCCACTGGAGCAGCTTCCATCTTTAAAGTGTACTTGTAGTCTCTACAAAGGGAATTTAATCTCTGCTGACTCTGTCGAGGGTGGATATACTTCCCAGCCAAACACAGGCTCTCAGCAAAGAGCTCCACCTCAGTATAATACCTCAATCAATACTGATTGGAGCTTACCGGTCACTTCAGATGACCTTGGTGGGATGCCAGTCCATATAGACATAGACAGAGACATAGGTATGGAGATGGGTATGCCTTTCCATTCTACACCATATGGATCCAAAAACACATTATCCAACCATGGAGTCGATGGAATGGTGCACAGGTTTAGTCCAGGTATGTGTGGCTATTATTTGCTTGTTGCCTGAGATTTCTCTTATTCACCCAGTGGTGAACACTGAACAGGCCAATTCATGAATGGGATGTCTTCGAGGTGAGTACAGTCATATAGGTTTTGTCCTTTTGTTTTGTTTAGAATGTTCAGCTGACATGCAACTCCTGAAGCCAAGAAGAATGGAGCCAGTTTATGGCTGAAGTAGATGAGCTACTTCAATTAATTAATTACCCTGCTGCTGGGCAATCATGATCTCGTGCATTAATATCTATTCTGTTCACAAGTATAATTATAATTATGGACTATTTAGGTTAGGATGATTGGCGAAGCTAGCCCAAGCCGGGATTACCGCTTGACATTGAAGCCGGTGTGCAAGATTATGATACTTTCACGATGACAGTACCCAGTGCATTTAGAAGGTGATATAAACTACATAGGATACTGCATACAGTACATTTGTAAAAGGAAGTGAAATAAATATTTTGAACATACAGTATCACCATTGTCCAGTGGAGCAGTAACTGACCAACTGGAGTACGTCATCTACTTCAGCCATAAACTGAGTCCAGTCAGTTTGACTAAGGCAATTTCATGAGCATTAGAGTATGTCGACAAATGAACAACTGCGCTTGCCTCGAAGAAAAGGAAGCCATATTTTCAAATACCATTCCACCCAGTCCTTGCTTGGATGACATGTCACTGTGTTCAGATACATCTGTTGTAGATGAAGAAGACACATTCATGTCTGTGCCTAAGTGAACTGGCATTCCACCAAGGTCATTTGAAGTGAGTCGTAAGACATTGGGATCGAAATTCCCTTTGAAGAACTCAAATGACTCTTCAGCTGAGGGGTTACTTTGGGATTGAGTTGTTTCCTGGGAGCCCACAGCTGGCTTGGGAGTAGATCCATCTTCAACAGACTTGGTAGGTGTTAAATTTCCTTTGTAGTAGAGACTACGAGTGTGTTTTAAAGATGGTAGCTTTTCTATTGGAGGCAGCTGGCTAACAGAAATTATGGACAAGAGGATGTCCCTTTTATGGTGATCACGGTCAGTCCCTATTCATATCGCACATGATACACACCGATAATGACCAGCCAATTCAAGCCTTTCTATACACATCAACTTTGAACAATTCCAAATCCAGATAGAGCCATACCTGTCTTCATAGAAAGCCAGTATATGCAGGCACTTTTGTATATCGTCCATTTCTTTAGTTGCATTGAGGGGCATCTTCAACTGCAATCCACACCAGAGGTTTATCAAAAGAATAATAGCACAGGAGAATGGTAAAGGCTGACAAAAGAAAATTACTGGTCAATCTAACCAAAATTCCTAATAGATCTTGGTAACAGTTTACAAGTACATACTACAAGATGGGGAATCAGTATCCTGTATTGTTGGTGGTGACCATCGAGAAGATGAATGCAGGAGCGAGCAGCATTGGCACAAATGGCCAATGAGGGAAACATCAGGATGGATTTCTGGCCAGGCCGAGGAATGAAAGGCTGATGAACTAGGCAGGTATGTCACTATGTGAATTGTAGGGGCTCACTAATGAATGAACCTTGAATATGAATCCAATATAATACTGCATAGAGCATTGCTGATTGATGAGCAAATGCACTATCTTTGCAGTGAGGATTGTATTTCACTAGGTAAAAAGCATCAGCCTCAGTCATTTCTAGTGCCATACAAGTTGTATGGTATAATTATGGAAATCAGGGAGTGCATTTATCCATTCATTCAAAGCTGAGTCAAGTTCCATGACAGCCTTCTGGTTCCACTCTGCAGCTGAAAGAGTTGTTGGTCCCCATGAGTCAAGGTGGCTGGCCGAATACTGCAAAATTCAATAATTGAATGCAAAGACTGATAGGACTTACAATCCGCTGTTGAGCGAGACTAACAATTTCCATGAGCTTGATGAGGTGAACCCAGAATGCCAATTTTGATGGTGTGTATTTGGGTTGCTTAAGTACATCATCAGGGTTGGAAGGTTCCCAGTACTCATCATCACACATTGCAGGTAACTCAAGGTCCAAGCTGCCATGAACTACTTGAATATGAGTGTAATCTAATTTCATGAATTTAACCCACTCTCTCATATTGGATAATCTTGGCCTTCCAAGGGCCATACTCCAGGTGGTATCAAGAATGATAAGCTGCCAGAATGCTCACTTCCATAACTCAATCTCTTGAGGATCTCTACCCTTGCCAAAGCCTGATCAATGCACACCAATTACCTGCACAAGGCAGATGCCATGTCCAATCAATATCCAGGATGTCTCCACCATGTGAGATCCATGCAGAAAGATTACAGACAGCTAACTTTCTATGATTACCCATGTTGAATTGCAAAACAAGTTTTGAATGCTTACTAGATACACTTGCAATGCATAAACAGAGAGTGGATCAACAAAGCTTTTTGGTATGGATTCAATTTGATTGAAGTATCTCCAGCCAGCAGAGTGCTTTGAGGTTGTACCATCATATGGGACTTGAGTATCATCTGAATGGCAAGATGCAAGGGCACATACAGCAAGAACAGTAGAGCCAAATGTCTGGTCACATAAGTGCATTTTGGCTGCAAGAGATTTCTCAAAAGTAGGCCTATGAAGCAAAGGGTGGAAAGGATGATAATGCTCCCAGTACAGTGCCACCAAGCTGTTGAGAAGGTCATTGGGTGGGTATTCATAGGGTATCAGCTGGTGAAAGAATTACAAATAATGACCAAGCTAGGAATTGAACCCAGGTCCCTGCCACTTTCCGGGGACAGTGTTCTAACCAACTGAGCTACTTGACCTTCTTAGTTCAATGGATGTGGCTTCACATTACACACATCTAACAGCTGGTACTGTGGTGCAACCTACCACTAGAGAGCAAAGGCTAGTAGGCCTTGAACTAGGAGATAGATAAATAGATGCAACCCACTGGTTTCAACTCCCAAAACTCAGATCTTTTCAAATCCACACAAATATTTTCAGTTTGTCCTCCATTAAGGTCATCTCGAGCATCAAGGACACTCTGAAGAAGCATCAGATGAGATGATTGTCCAAAATGATGACCCTGATAATGATTCAAGGAAAGACCTTGTAGTCTGTTGCTCAAAGCTTCATCAACATCTATCTCACTTCTGGAAGGACAATCTTCTTCTGAGGGAGCAAGGGAGGATGAGGCAGAGGCAGGTTCACTTGTTGCAGAGTTCATACTACGAAGGGAAGCTAATTCCTTCTCAAGTGTTTGTGAGTGTAAAGCTAGGTCGATTAATATTCTTCGAATCACTTGAGTACTGGAGGGCACACTGAATGTGGTGGGAGCGGCCAAAATCGCAGAAATTAAAGAGTGCACAGATTCTAATTCTGGGGGAGTCAGTGAGTAGCGTGGCTTTGGACCTCGTTTCTGCAGCGCAAGTATGAGTCTATTAGACTTCGCAAAAGGTAAAAGAGGTACTCTTTTTACGATATTCTGTGTGCATTGCAAATTCACTTTTGAGCATTCAGAACACGCATATCCTAGAGTAGCGTTCCCGTCACCTATCCAGGCATGTCATCGAAAGCTTCGAACAATTTTGCGCGCAGACTTACAGCGAACTTTGCGTCTATAACAACCATCGCAAGCTTCTCGTTTACCGAGACCAGCTGGGGGCATCATTTCAGGATTTAAACCTACTTGGTCGCAAGAAAGAAGATCAAATGGATCCTGTTCTACATCCCGACTTCTGTAACGGAACGTTACTCTTTACTTTTTGTTTTCGGTATATCTGATCGTTATCTAATATCTTATGGTCGATCATTCAGAGCGAGCTCGATGCTACTCTTATTTTGAAAGTTACCAGTTTTCATTAATCACTGAGAAGCACAAGATATGAAGAGAGATAGTGATAGTACAAAGAGCGTCGGATTCCAAATTCCAAGATTGGGTAATACAGCTAGTATAGTGTCAGGTTTCGCAATCAACGAAACCAAGATTTTAATTTAAAGCAAGCACAGCGCTTCTAAACAGTATTCAAGAAAATAATCAAATCAAGAGATGCAGGTGCCATGGTATAGAGATGGAAACGAGGATCCATCTCATCAATCGGTCGATAGGCAAGGTAGCTTGACTTCAAAAGTAAAGCTTGTCATCCCAATCATCTGCACAACAAAGGAGGTGGTGTTAACAAAGATACATCACTTGACAACACGGAAATATGGGCTCACCTTCTGTAATGCCTCGCCATCCTAAGAATACGAAGGCAACTGCAGCCGTCTCAAGTATCGTGGCGATGAACGAGCCATCAATTTTACTACCCGAGGCATTGCATAACACCTTTCCGAGTAGGAACCACGCCAATTGGCTGAAGATGAAGAGCACTGCAGCTAGAATGTAGTGCAGCGTAGGTCGTGCTTCCTTGAGCATGCCGAGGATGACATACAGCATGATACCGAAATATGCGACTGCAGCACTATGTATTTGTTTCCAAATAGAAAAGGATGGAAAGAAGCGGATGAGTACAATGTAAATGAAAGCGGAGATGAATTTTTTTTTTACGTACACGCCTGGCCAAAGGCTCGTCAAGATGAAGAGCGGGATACTTCTGAGCTCGCCAGGATCTGAGGAGGGTCCTAGAACATGAGTGAAGCCCAAGGCGACGTCCAAGGATATGTACAGCGTTGCTACGAATACGATGAGTGAAAAAATAAAGAAGGGCTAAATCATAGACAGAAGGAATAGTATCGGTGAACACGGCCTTGTGGAGCACGGGAGGGAAGAAGCGTACCGCTAGACTAGCCATGGTCCCATCTTCTACCACTTGCAATGAAACAAGAGCATTTGCCAGCAAAGCCCAAAAGAGGGTTGCTACAACAGCTGCGTGGATCGCAGTCAGAACCACCAAACCTGTAGAACCTTGCTCGAGCAGAGAGCCGTTGGTGAGGAGCTGTAAGGGAAGAGTGATCAAGTAGAGTACAAGCATGTTTCGTAGCTCCACGCGACCTTTTCAACATAACAAAACATTGAGCATCGTTAGGCCCGTCTTTCAGGTTATTATGCACTTACCGACAGCCGCTTTCCGTCTCTCGGTCAGAAAAAGCAGCCCAATCATTACGACCATGCTCAGAGCACAGACGATGATGTTGGCAATGTTCCCAATACTGCCATCAGTTCCAACTCTCGGAATTCCGCAGGAGAGATTGACCCCTACAGGTGCGGTATTGGAATCGGCAGAAAGGCCAGTGAGGAGGTGCGTGAGATTGGATTTGGGGTTTGAGAGTTGCCGATAAAAGAGATTGCACCAAGTATATGAAGGAGTGTTACTACAAATCTATATGGATTCGAAAAAAGTTACAAGGTGGTCAAGAAAGAATATCCCCGGATTTCAGGTTCGCATTACTTACGTCGCCAAAGTCACCGAAGCGAGACATCTTGTAGCATGAAGTTCAGTGAAACGCCTAGAGTGTGACTGGGATTGGCAGATATGCAGCAGGACTGAACAGCCCGCTGCTCGTCGTCAAGGTCGAAAGTGAAGGAATTCTGAATATGGAAGCTTCCGAGCGAGGTTGCTAAATTGGACACGTGCCGCCAAGAACTAAGTTCGGCAAGCGCCTAGCCTACAGTTTGGCGCTCGGCCCGAGCTTTTTAAGTACTAGCCAGCGCCCAGTCACTCTCCTCGTACGTTACTGGTGCCAGTGTGCATCGGCTGAGCTTGTTGCTCGGCTTGAGCACTACATATACCTGGTGAGATCTTGATTTTAAAATTTGGCAAGGAGCGATATTTTGACCCTTTGAAGTTTACGTTGCGAAAAACGGTGTTATGAATCCCCGAACCTACTCGAGAGTGGATAGCTAAGTGCTCTCATTAAGTAATGATAAGACAGGATGAAATGAACTTTCTGTCGACTCTTCAATTTCCAGGAATGTCCTCAACTCGTTGCAGCTCGAGATCATTTGACGAGGATTAAGTTCGAATCCTGGAGATTTAAGATGCGCCACTTACTTGTATTAATCAATCTGGACTGATAGCCGACGAATCAGCGAAAACAGGATTCACCGACCGAGTTAGTTGGCCTCCTGCGGTATGCGGGTTCATTGGTGGGTATCCTTAACTCCACGCAGAATTTCGAAGGCGAGAAAATTTACAAAAGAATAGGTGAGCAAGGTAGAGGTCGTCGGCAAGAGTGTCCAGCGCCCAGTACCAGCGCCATACTTGCTTCACTTTCACTCCCATCATTCGACCGTCAATCTGGATAATCGACTGTCTCCATCAATACTCACTTGACTACAAGCTGTACCGAGAGTTGTACCTTTCGAAACAGAAACTATGTGAATTACCACGAGGTTCCACGACTCCTTCACTGCTTTGGATAGACAGCCTCGGTAGCGAATAATCTCAATCTGTGGCGCATCTACTACCAGACACGGTCTCCAAATGGCCCGCAACTCATGATATCTTTGGACACAGATGCATATGATCACAAAGAGTGCTAGTCAGGCACTACCGAGCGCCTGCTTTCGTGACTGTTCTGAGTCTTCGCCGCTGCTCGTATCTTCACGTGTCGTGACCCCCTGCAAAGTTCTCATCTTCAGCAGTCGTGATTTAATGTCCGAGGCCGAGCTGCTTCGATAGCGATGATCATCAAAAAAATTGAATAGCGCAATTCAATGACTGCTGATAGACCATGGATTGCTCACCGGATCTTTGCCGCTGCTGATAAATATCGTGTTTTCTGGTCACGACTCTGGGGCTACTACGCTGAATAAACACATATCGTGCAAAGGAATATGTAGTCGACGCAACGGTGCACGGTGGACTTTCGTCTTCAAATATGGTTAAATCATACTCTGTCGTTGATGAGAAATATTTGTTGTTCTGAATCCCCTGTCGAGGATCTGTGCTTGATGGTAATTCTCGCACGAAAGATCGACTGTCAAAAAAATCTTTGTGGAGACACAAAAAATTATTCGGGCTGGCTTATCCACTGTGAGTTTGTTTGGAGCCTAGATCTTGTCAACTATGGCATATGCGGTGGTAAAATTTTGATATCCCACTCCAGTCTCCACAGGATAATGCAGATTTAAGTTTTTGTACTTCTCTAGAGGATATGTGATCTGAATACGTACAAGCAAATTCAACAAGTACTTCGGTACCCAGAGCTTCCAGCACGCCAGTATGTATCTGGAGGGCAAGTTTGTCCAACCACGATTTATAGCGCGGAAATGAAAATGTGGCCTTGAGATACCCCAAATTATCCCTGAGCTTGTCAATACGTGTACAATCGGGTAGGAAAAAAAAACAGATAACCATAACAGAGAACTGCAAGGTTTGGTACGACACAGGCAGGGAGCTTTCCTTGCTTTCCGCACTTGCCAGCAGCTCTGCCCCACTGAGTTACTATCAGCTCAGTGCAACGTTTTCTAGAATAAGTCTTTTTGAACTTTTTGAAACGGTATTTCGGGAACGGAGCCAGTACTCCTCCACATGGCCACCACCTCACGCGGTATTAATGTCTGTGAGACTGTATGTGAACCCATACATTGTTTTTCTGTGCGCATACATCCTGACATTTTTACATTTGCGCAAAAGTTAGTACAGTGATCGATCAATGTGTACACTGCAGACCACAGCAGGTTCTCGCTACAAATATAGCAATCATCTCGTTGTGTTTCGCGACTTTCCGCTCCCTTCAGGCCACCAGGTGGCAAGTAATAAGTACCCACCAACAATGAATCAAACGGAAATAAAATTTTTAATATCTTTGCCCTTTTTTCTTGTTGGAGTTTCAAAGCCATTGCCAATGTACTCCGAATTTCACAGATGATCCACATCATACTATGCTAAACCTACTTTTGACATTTGCTGGGAGGACCATACGCTTCGAATCCGGCTCCGACCGTCCTAAAAATAAGGAACAGGGCCGATGGGGCTAACCTCGGTACCAATGTTCATAATTGAATATCCAAGCCCAAAAGCATTCCCTCAAGCTGTTACACGAGAAGTGAAAAAGTCATGGCCATCAACGTCCCGATAAATAGCCGTAGCCGTAGCTATGAACAGGTGCTGAGAAGAAGCCGGAGGACCCTGATCGAATTCGACAACTCCAATGTAGGTTCGCGGGAAGTCATGTGAGGACCGTGAAAGTAATGAATGTAGGTGTGATATGAGGCCAGCATGGGCCGAACCAGCGGGGCGGAACGCCAGCGAGTCGAACGGCGTCTGAGAGGATATGAGCAGAATGAGAAATATTGCAGCCGGCTGGGTTCGTATGTCATGTAGGTAGCCTACCATTGTAGGAAAAAGAGGCCTAACACAGCGCCCGCGTTCATTGAACGCTCCAGAAAATGAGGGTGAGCCTTACGAGAGCATACATTAATGGATAAAGAAACAAAAAAATGAAAGCCTGAGTGTGTGAGGATTGAAAACGCTATTAATTGCCCTCAACTTTGTAAATTGACTCGCGGGGAGCCCCAACGCCAACGCCCATTGTATGCAGGCACGCCCCACGTACAGTACCGACACTCTCGAAAGGCACTCTGATCGACGTCTCTGTCTACGCATGTCGCCATTTTGCGTGCTCAGGAAATGGCCGTACTGTACAGGTGATATGGCTTCGTGCAGATATCCAAGATTTCTCGAACAGTAACGTTAAAGTTAATTTTAGAGAACTTTAAAAAAAAAATGAATAGATATAGTGAGTGAAAGTAACGCCACGGAAATCGAGGATTTTATTCTAGTTTTTGACTATTCCCTTTCAAGACAGCGGTACTCTGTACATATTTACTCGGCCGGTCTGGTTAATCATCCTCTTCAGTAGCGAGTAGATCATTGCAACGGCGTACATGCATATAATCACGCATCGGTAGTAAGAAGGTGATCATTTTTTATGTACGTTGTCACTCGTATAAAACACTCAGGCTCAGGGTCGACGGAGGAAGTTTACGGATAAATCTTCGAATTCGACAGGGAAGGAAAGGAGGAATGAAAGAATGGAAACAAATCAGTGTAAGCGGATAACAGATGTGAAAGACGACTGTAGCGGATGGAAAATTAAGAAGGAAGACTTAACGAAAAGGAAGAAATTGGATCCAAGGAGATGGCGCGTCAATGAGTTTGGAAATATCTTACCTACGGGTAATAAGTCGGCGAATTTTCGATTCCTATTAAGGAGAGGGTTAATAGTGGAATATTCGAGCAGGATGTAAGCGCTACTTACCTGTATGTGTCTACGCTTCCAGCTAGTCAATTTCGAGAGATAATAATGAGCTACGGTAGTACAAAGCTTCCGAGTATACGACGCAATAAGCCGAGTTGTGTCACCTCTAATGATCTGAACTGTAGTCAAGAGGTAACATTTCCACCAATAAGAGATCAGCTGGGTCTATAGAAGTTCTACGAATAGCTTCGCGCTCAGATGGACGTCCAAGTAGTGAATATCATGATGATGTTAGACTATAAACAATAGAAGCGTTAATTAAATGCAAACTTCACGAAAATTAGCAAATGTAGTGCCTCGGAGTATTTTAGAGGCGGGTTCACACACATACATGTACTGGCTTGTACTACATATGTGAACAAACTCCTTTGATGAAAGCGATGAAAGATTGAACCTAAGTAATCCCGTCAGCTTGTGGAGAGGTCATGCCATGGTATACAAGACTTGACTGACATTGCTATCCACCTGTTCCTGACCCAAAATAAGAGAAATCACAGAACGATGAGGATATGTCAGTGTTTCACCGAAGGAGCTATAGCAAGATTGGAGGTACGATATCGAGGAGGGCAATCAGTATGCAGTCTGTTATTCGGCCTGTAACAGAAAATTAGAGCCTTGAAGCCACTGTCGAAACGTCAAGCTGTTGAACGACCACAGATACGGCTGTATACATACTCTACACTGCCGTTCGACAGGAGGTGGTGATGGGTTGATGTCTTGATCATGGTACGAACAGTTGAAGCGATTATTAAGAGCATGGGAGTCAAATGGGGAGTTTGTGTGACTGTTTTTGATTGTCGAGACTCGGGGAGACAGACTGTATAGAATACGTATACGTACAGGGATGTTTCGTTGCGGATTGCAGTGCAATTGCCTCCCCCATTTCATTTCATTTCATTCAAGTGGTTGGAATGTCCGAGGAGAAATATCTTTGCAAAGTGAATTGGTTGAGGGTGATATTTCCTGTAAGAGCGAAAGGGAAGAGAGATGTGCCGCTTTATGTGCATCCATAGAATACAGGCAATGTGCGATAGGTGACCGGAAGGTGTCCATGCTGAAAGCTGTCTCTGTCGGGGAGCTGGGCGTACTTAGAATGGAGATTCGAGTATAATGAGTTTCGACCATGATGGAGAAAGAGTATGGGTAGCTTGATACAGCCTCAGGCTGACTCGATGGGAGTCTTTACGGTCGCAACAGCATGCATGCACCAACGTACGGGACCGTATTGCGCATTGTGTGCTTGTACACACCTCTTTTGCCTCTTACAACCCGCGGGGTTTGTATAGGATATAGTAATTGATTGGTATCTGGAGTCGAGATGACTCTTGAAGAGGTGAGAAAAATCATTTCGAGTATTGAAACTATGGGTTAGATATGAAGCGGCATCCAGGGACAAAAGAAGTAATAAGCGTAACAAAGTTCTGAGAGGGAGGGTTGGAAAGAAAAGTGGAGACTCGGAGCCGCATAGCTCTGAATACTGAGCACCAGTCAGATAGGGCGAGATACATAGATTCGTAGCGCGACGTAGCGGACAATAAGTTTTGGGAGTGATTCACCGGTTATCATATTGAGCCCAAAAGATAAGTGAATACCAAGTTCCTGAGCTACGTCACTTGGCTTCCTTGGAAGCCCAGCGCCGTATTCTACACACAGGGATCGAGACCTGTCGTTAATAGCAGCGAAGGGAAAAAAAGGACCTGCTATGCGACAACCTACTGACTTGCGTCGATCTTGGCTGTGAATATTAATTGAGACAGGGCACGGGGTGCCATGGGGAGACCACGCAGGATCATCGAAAAATTTCCTTACCGAGCATCTAGACTGAATCAAATGTCGAACGAAGGACCGCGGGAGGATGTATCGATGATAGATTTTTTTTCACCACTTGATTTTTTTTTCCTTGATTTTTGTTTAATTTCTCTCATTCCTTAACTGTGAGGAAGACTCGGAAACTGGAATAGAATTCCTGATGAGAGAGAGAGAAGAAAGCTGGCTGGAAGGAGTAAGCGGGGAAGTAGAGAATTTGAGAACTTGATTGATGGATTTACCGGCAGGCAAGGCAGAATCTAGATTTGTTTTTAATGTGTACCTGTTTTTGTATAGCCGAGTGTCGTGACCGAGCATTACTTGTCACAATACCGACTAGTCCCAAAAACAGAAGCAATTGGGTCTATCTTACCCGAACACTCGCTTTCTCTTCCAAACCACCACCTTCAATGGATTCTGATATCCCTCAAGGCCACTCAACGACGCCTTCAACGGCGGTAACGGCCCCGTACGTCTTCTTCATCATCCCGCTCCATCTCCTAATCAAAACTACAGCCAAATCCGGTCTCGAATTACGGTAGTTTGCGCAGAGGCAAGTCTCCAGCAGTATGGCTCACTTGGTTAAGTTTTTACAAATTTCACCAATAGTGCAAACGACTCAAGCTAAAATGCGACCGAAGAAATCCCTGTGGAAGTTGTCAGAAGCGCGATACTGTCGCCCGATGTATATACTCGCCAGCTGCTGCAGAAAAAGTGTAGGTCCAATTACTCGCTTACATCTCACAACATCTGACAGCTCAAACTTCAGAGACCTACATTCGCTCAATAACCGACTAATTCAAGTCGAGGCCACATTAGCCCAACTTACTTCCGGGCAATTCATGCCATCCTATCCCTTTTCGGCTCCTTCAAACTCGTCCAACGGACCTCCTCCTCCCTCATTATCCCTAAACGTGACTCTCAGTCCACCCACAATACAGCATTCGTCCCTCGCAATCCCGCTAGAAGAATTAGGCGGTACCTGGCTTAATGAAATCGACCTTGGATTTCCTCTACCAGCAGACTTTTCACGCAGCGCCCCCCGAGAACACGGTGGCGCAAACGTCAAAGTCGAGCCGCACACCGCAGAGCCCCTTTCGCTTTCCGGGGACTCAGATGACTTTGACATGGCAGACAGACCAAGCACGTCATCTTCATCTTCTTCCTCATCTGCCAATCATCACTCGACCTTCTCCCCAAACATCGCTTCGCTCTCTATATCATCAGCCATTGGTCATGCTCAGCTACCCCCCACCAGTATTTACTATACATCTTCAGCACCCTTTCCATCTACGTCAACAAGACCTCAGTTAACTCCTGGGCTAATCGCCCTACTGCCGTCCTTGAATTCCCATCCTCAGCAGTCTTCATTCGGAACTCTTATCAAGTTGGCAGAAGAGTCAGTTGCATACACCTATCCTTTCCTAAGCTGGAAAACTTTACGGGAACGAGGTCTAGAGATGTTGAACAATGCTCGTCCCAATGCATCCTCACCTGCCGCGAATGCTTGGGACAGGGAACTGGCTAGGGACAAGGAAAAAGAAAAGGAGAGGGAGAAGAAGGAGAGGGAGAGTGCTCAGGCAAGGCAGCTGTTTGGCTTAGGAGGATCAAACACACCTCGAGGTCGTCCCGTCTTTGGTGTCTCGGACGTAAATATGGAGGATAATGGGCATTTTTCAATTTCCAAGAGAACTGG
Source organism: Collybiopsis luxurians FD-317 M1 (assembly GCA_000827265.1). Lineage (NCBI taxonomy): Eukaryota > Fungi > Basidiomycota > Agaricomycetes > Agaricales > Omphalotaceae > Collybiopsis > Collybiopsis luxurians. The sequence continues at coordinate 187,207 of KN834805.1, read as the reverse complement.
AGATATACCTCTCTTCGCTACTCTTTGCGCAGCCATGGCTCTAGGAGCACTCGAGGAGGCGAGAAGGGCTTCCGGTGGGAAGGAAAGTACACAGAGACCTAGAAGCAAGTCTCTTCCGACCTTTGACTCGAAATACTGGTACTCCCTTAGCATTCAAGCTATCGAAGTATGGGAGTCTGCAATCGCTGGCACACCAGTATCTACTGATTCTACTAGCTCGTTTGAGCAGCAGGAAAGCGAGAAGGAGTTCAGACGAATAAAGGACGAACAACAGCATGAGATGGATTATATATCGGCGTGCTTACTTCAGTTGACCTTCTTGGCGAAGGACGGTCTGGGATCCGGTTCCACAGGGATCCTCGACAGTGCGGCAGACAAAAATGGACATGGTAGTCCGGGGCTCGCCAGAGACAAGTCCAAGAGCAAGAGTGCAAGAGGTGTAGCTGCAGTCATGTTCCCTCTCGTGAGTTTCACCTTAGAGGTCTCTACCTACGTCTACTAATCAATTTCCCAGGTTGGCAAACTCGTCAACTACGCCCGTCAAATGTCCCTGAACAAGGATCCCGAAGACATAGGACCTTTGCAATCGTCGGACTCCAGTTGTTCTCCTTCTCCTAGCTCGGCAACTAGTTCGAGTGGCGGTCTTCCCTCGGGAGCGAAGAAGGCTAAGAGCAACAATAAGCTTACTGACCCTTCTATGTTGGCGAACTTATCTGCTTCGAGGGCTGCGAGGGAATCGCGATTTACCTTGTACGAAGCCGAGATTAGACGCAGGGTTTGGTGGACGATAATGTATTTCGATCTGTATGTTTCACGGTATTTCAATTTTCATTCCTCACCGCTAACTGGATTTATTATTATAGCTTCCTGTCCGATATAATGAATCAACCACCTCTGATCGCTGACAATTCGTTTAATACGAAACGCCCGGTGGCGAATGTGGACGAGAAGGTGTTTGGACCCCTGTCGATCCGGATACCTCCTCCAGCGAGTGGCGGCGAAGATGGATCTGGATATTGCAAGGACGGAATGCGGTATTTCGAAATCCGATCTCGGTGAGTCCTACTGAATACTCTATGAATTCAAAATTGAATTCCATTTATTGAAGTCTTACATTGCTGGTTCGAAGCATCAAGAGGAGAATGAACACTCCCGAGTTTGGTCATGCACCCCAGGTTCGCACATCATACTATGGCTCTTCGCCGAATAGCAACTGCTATTCGATAGACCAGGCAGCGTCAATGGAAACGGAAGTCCGTGCATGGTTAAATGACCTACCTTCATACTACCAGCTGGATCATGAAGCTGCTCAGGAAGGCGAGAACGAGCCAACGCTCGTCGCTCAGCGCTGCGAAGTTGCAATGACTGCGCATCGGCTCATTCTGAGAGTGTATCTGCCTTTCTTGAAGAAACACGCCGCCGGTGTACCGCATCAAGCCAGTCTAGGTAGTATCAACGCCGCACATGGGATCATGAAGGCTGCCAAAGCGCTTTCGGAGCTATGGAGATCGCAAGAAGGTGGACCTATCCCGGCCTGTCTTTCGCCGGGCCTGTTCGACTTTTACCCTCTCCCTCGAGCTATCTTTGACGCTGCCGTGGTATGTGCTCATGCAGTCATAAAACAGCCCTCGACGATGTGGGCTGCAGTCGCTATGGAAGACGTCGATGTTGCGCTGGAGATTCTGAAAAGTGTCGCCGATTCTAAATTCGGCTCCGCTATAGGCGCGACATTCGTTATTAATTCCAAAGACTCCATTCGGATTATTGAGGCACTGAAGCATAGGGCTGAAACTGGCAGCGGTTCGCGCAGAGGCGGAGGTTCGGCAAGTCCAAACGTTCCGTCGAAACGTAAACATCACGAATTGGACGAGCTTAGCCGTTCGCCTGTAACGTCTGCTCCTGCATATGTCTATCCGACTATTCCGCCAGCACCCACGACGGCCCCTTCTCCTGGTTCACAAGATTTTGCGTCAGCTCCAGGGGTTGGGGTTTCTTCTTCTCAGCCTCTGCCACCTTCAAAGCGGCCGCCTCCGTTCCCTACAGTTAATGGCGCAGCTGACAAACCCAAGCATGAGCCGTTGAGCGTGAATACGTCACCTAAAGGCAATGACAAGGACAAGAAACAAAAGAAACCCTATCCTGCTGTTGGCGTGAGGAAACGTCCAGCTAAGGATGGATCACCTCTTACGTCGAGTCCCGCGACAACCCAGCCTCCGACAAGTGTTTCTACGCCGGTTCCAAGCAGGCGACAATCTGTGAGCGTCGCCAGCGCAGCTACCGCAAGTGCGAATGGTACACCGGTCATGGAGAAACCTTCAAACGCGGGTGGGAGATCTATGTTCACCCTTCCTCAGCAGTCCCAGTCCCAGGCGTCTCCTGCTACCCCTCACCCTTCGTTACCCTTCCAGTCCCCTACGATCCCGCAACTTCAAGCCGCCGCTGCCCAGGAACAGTTCGCATATCGTTCTCGCTCGTCCTCGCTCTCTCAGGATCCTCGTCTGCATGTTCAGAGACCAAGGCGAGATTCGACGTTGTCTTCGTCCACCCCTGCGGATTATCCAATGGCCAACTATGAGGAGCAACAACAATCCATGGAAATGGCCTCTCCTCAAGCTGTCAGCGGTCCCTCGATTTCGTCTAGGCAACACAACCATAACCTTCAGCAGACGTACGTCGACTCTCCGACCTCCTACGACGCTACACCAGAAGCGGCAACTTCGTACGATTTCCAATTCAATCAGACGCCAGGGACAGGTGTTGACGGCTTCAATGGTCCATTTTCGTCGTCGCCGTCATCGAGTCCGTATGGTACGGCTGGCTCTTCGAACGGAGGTGGACCTGCCAACTCCCCGTACAGTACACCAACGTTCGGAACGCAATCCCACCCTCACCAGCCCAGTCCTCCGTCCTTCCCTCAGACGCAGAAACAAAGTACTGCTCCACATCTCCCATCTCCACAAGAATATTACAATAATGCAGGAGCAGCGGTGATGTTCGACGGCTACGATCCTTCCGGTTCGGGTGGGATGCACGGAGACATGGTGAATGTTCAGTCTGTGATCAACGGAGTTATGGATGATCCGATGATATTCGACACGGTTTCGTACGATGTCAAGCCTTCGATGGAGGAATTGCAACAGCAGCAGCAGCAGCACGGGTCACAGGCGTACGGCGCGTATAATGCTCACCCTTCTCATCCCGCTCACAACGGCGCGGGCGATCACCACTCTGCGCCGTCGTCGACGCAGGTCTGGACGACGCTTTCCTCCCAGCACCAGCATGATAACTCGTATTGGGGCGATCCGACTTCATCTCATGATAATCATAACCAGTACTATCAGACATAGATATTTTTTCTCCAGGGCTGGCTTCAACGAAGAATGTATGACGATATCTATTAGAGATTTGGTCTAATTTATTTCATGACGACTGATACCAGCTTCATCTCTGTTTTTCCCTCTGTTTTTCCTTTTTTGTCTTTGTCTTTGTCTCTCCTCCTTGCTTTGTGATTGTTTCGTTTTTGCTTTCTGTAACTTTGTACTATGTAGCCTGTGTCTTTCTTTCATTCTCGTTCTGTTTCTCACTCCCTTCCTTCTCTCAACTTCCCTTTCGCTCATTCGTATTCTCTTTTGTCTGGACTTGAAAAGCTAGTGTCCACCACTACCCACCACTACCTCTTCCCCCTCCTCCCCCTTTGATGACGGATGTATCTCTATCAACATTTCACTCGAGTACAGTACTCAAACTTTACGATTTTTTGGATTGGTTTGGAATTTGTTCAACGCCACTCTCGTTTTCAATCTCTTTGTTTCCTCTCGACTTTGTCTTTTTACATAGATAGATAGAATCAATGCAAACTCAATCTGACATGGAGATCGAAAGGCAGGGAGTAACGAACGATGCTATATCTACATCAAGGCGAAAGCGCCATGCGTTGAAACCGAATTAGCTGAGTGGCTGCTGCCCTTGCGAGGCTATTAAGCGCTCGTTCAGGGGAACCGTATCCGCAGCAGCAGCGCTTTGCATCTATTTTCAGGACAAGATACCAGCCGCTCTTGGACCATGTTCAGGATGCAGTCGGAGCTTCTGGCGGGGATATTGAATGGCTGGCAGCTGCCTTCTTGCTGTCTTGCGCCCGCTCTGTAAATTACTCCGCTCCGTTCATAAGCGCCCTGATCAATACCAAAACGACGACGACGACCTTGTGCAGACGACCCTCGCGACCAACAGGGGACCAAACCTGACAATCTTTTTCCACTCACTCTTTTCCTTTTTACTCTCATGTCTCGTACAGAATTTACCAAATCTCAGAGTCATTTGAGAAATAGGTCCAGCGCCTCCCGTTTTGGTCTCGGTTTTGGTAGCCAGTCGCAGTCGCAGTTGGCGGATTCCTCTCCTTTGGTCGTTGGAAAAACGACTCCATATCATGTAACAGATGCGGATAGAACAAAATTTCAGTCGTTCAAGTTTCCTCGTAGCCCAAGTACGGGCTCGAGTACGAGCACGACTCGTACTCGCTCGCCTTCGTCATCCAGTTCACCCCGTTCATTCATTTCATGCGACACCGCCAATGTAAACGCAAATGTATCTAATATCGTCGGTTTACACGGTCTTCCTACTCCCCCTCCTTCCGCCAGTGACTCCCCAAACTCTAGCTTGTCGCCACAAACTCCCAACTCAAACCTAAATTATTCCCCTTCACCCATCGTCTATCCGTCCCTACCCCAGCGTTTTAAGAAACAACGACACATTGACGACTCTTTCTCCGCATACTCCACGTCCAAAAATGCCTCCGTTGATCTTCGAAATATGGAAGAGACGTTTATCGAGGATGATAGTCTTCTTACTTCTGAAGATTTGGACCCGTACAGAGGGAGGGATTCGGTGGATTCGACTCGTTCTCGTTTCGATGGTCCAGGGTGGTACTCGTACCGTTGGCCTTCTTCAGCTTCGCATTCTGAATCGTCCTCGTCTTCGTCTCCATTTCGCGAGGATCGCGTTGGATATTCGAGTTCAAATTCCAATTCCAATTCCAAAAGTCCGGGGTACCTTCACAACACCTTCCGTATCAAGCGGGGAGTTGTTTTTAGGAGTGGCCTCCCTTCGACGACGGTGATGCGCATGTTGCTTTGGGGGAGTTGGGCGGCTATGGGTGTGCTCATTGTCCTGGCTGTCTTTTTCATATTCAAGCTATGAGCTGCAACGGTCCATCAGTTTACGGCGGCTTCATTGGAATTCTTTTCCTGATTCTCTCCTTATATAACGCCCCGATCCTTTTCCCATGATGCATTCTTTCCTGATTTTCTTTTTCACGCCGTGTTGCTCTCATTTTGCTTCCCCGCTCGCCCCTCGTTTGACGGTTTTTTCTTGGGCCTATATATCACTGCTGTGTGTTTTACTGTGTATCCTTCACTGGCCACAATGATTTTTCACGATTGCAAGGTACTTCTTTTGCTGTACCATCCTTCCTTCTCTCTCTCCCTCTCCCTCTCCCTCTCTTTTTTTGGTGTGTGTCGGTACCCCGCACACGCTCGACGTGACGCGAAAATTGGCTCTTGTTCTACATTATTTAATTTCAGGTAGTGCTTGCTGTAAGTAAGTATGTGTACCCTAGTATTATTATTTTACCAATCAAACACGACTGGCTACCAAAATGGCCTTGAAAGGCACTCCATCAACCGGTCCGCGGCTCGCCCCGGTAGCTTTTCAGGCTTCATCGATATCAGCCATGACAGGTCCGACTCCAACAATTACTTCGGGTTAACACAAAGAACTTAGTGCTTGTTCAATCCAATCAGTGACTAGCCGCATGCCACTGCCGACCAAGAAACTCATCTTAGTCGTCGGCGCAACCGGAGCTCAAGGGAGACCTGTCGTTTCTTCTCTCCTGGCACCCCAAGACGATGGAACGCCATCTCCGTATTCAGTTAGGGCATTAACACGCGATCCGACGAGCGAAGAGGCGCAAGGGCTTGCTGCATTGGGTGCGGAGTTGTTTCAAGGTCTGCTTTTCAGACATCATTTTCCCTCGGATGAACCTCAAACTTGCGTGCACCAGGTACATTCGACGATATGGATAGCGTCGCGGCTGCGTATGAAGGGTGTTACGGGGTATTTGTCAATACGGATACGTTTTCAGTTGGGGAGAAGGGAGAGATTTACGCTGGGATCAAGATGTTTGAACAGGCACATCGTGCTTCTCAGATGAAGCATTTTATTTGGAGTTCGCTAGATTATGGTAGCAAGGTACGCTGGGTCTTCATAAACCAAATTATCCCTATACTATCGAGGCCTTAATTCCTGTTTGGTCCCGGCTAGCTAGGGAATTACGATCCAAAATACCATGCTGTTCATCTGGATGCGAAAGGCGTCGTCAGCGATTATCTACGCTCGCAGCCCTCGAGTCCTGACGGTGATTCGTTAACATGGACAATCATAACCTGCGGCCCATATATAGAAAATCTCCGTGGTGTATGTCCAATCCTTCATCTTGCAATCGCGTTCATCCCATCTCAAACATTACTTTACTCTCCCCAGACACTCCTAGGACCCCTTACAGAACGCGAAAACGGTGCAGTCGTCTTCGCCATTCCAGTCGGAGATGGACACATACCCGCTATCAGCGTCGAAGACATTGGGTGGTGGACCCGATACACTTTTGATCACCGCTCCCAAACCTCCGGCCAAGACCTCAAGGTCGCCACAGAATTCATGACCGTCGACCAACTCGTCGAGACCTTCACCCGCGTCACAGGGATCCCTGCAGTTCGGAAACAGCTTTCCATCGAGGAGTACCGTAAGCTGTACCCGATGCATTATGAACGACCTATTATTAAGATTGAGCCGGAGGGCCCTACGGTGGGGGATACATTTGCGGGGATGTGGAGGGTTTGGGGGGACGGTTTGGTGACGAGGGATATGGAGTGGAATAGGAGGGTGCATCCGACTGGGTATACACTGGAGAGTTGGATGAGGGAAAAGGCGTACGATGGGTCTGCTTTCAGTTACAAGTTGTATAAAAGCACTCCGGCTACGGCGCACAAGTAGATTGGCTGTTGTTATTACCGGACATTGCTGGCTATATGGATTGCTAGCATAATTTGAACTTGAAGTTTAGAGGGAAAAAAGAAGATTTGATTTTGACTAATTGGTTTCCTTGGGTGGGTGATGTTTTAGGGACATTTAGTCCTATATGAGTTGTTAGCGTGAACGTGGAGTTCAGAGGGATGAGAGACTCGATTTTGATTAGCTGGTTCTTTCAGGTCGATTCGTTCTAGTTCGTTAGAGCGGGAGTTCTGCAGATCGGCCGCCCCAACTTTCATTTTTGGGCAAGCTGGAGTCCGCAAAAGGAAGGACTAAGCAGACCTATGCACTAAAACTTCAAGGAAAATAAACCGTAAAGATCTTAGGGCTTTACGGTACAGAAGCTTCAAGAAAGGTTAGAATGCCATAAGACCGGGAAGTGGGGCGCTCTCCACCAATTCCTCCGCCTCCATTTATGTCGTCACAGTTTGCACAAAAGAAAATTTTCGCAGACTGCATGTGCATACTCGCTCGGAGTCGTATATCCACGTCACAATTGGAGCGAATGCATCGCGTCTATCCGTCTTGGATGCTAGTAAAAGTAAAGTAAAGGCACGTCCGCGAACAGCACGTTTATGGAAAAGTTGACACTGTCACCGTCATGCCGCCACTTTTGACAGAGGAGGACTGTAACGCTCCTTACAGAGAGGAGGAGCCGATGGGTGAAGCACCCATTCTCTTGTTTCATTGCTCAGCTATCCACTCCTGCATGTACTCACTCAACTACGAACTACTGCTCCGGACTTCAGTCTACCTTCCCCGCCGGTGCGCGCGCTGAGGGTTGCACAACGGTCCGGCTGTTCTCACACGAGATCCCTTTATCTATCTATCCATCTATCATCCGCTGTTAGTACTGATATGGTTCAAGGAGGAATTACGCCGCATAGAGATATTTTTTACCACTCGCCATACAAGAGACATAAATACCAGTGTCTGTTCACTCGAAATCGAAACCAAACACAGCCTCAGTTACTATCCAATGTCATCTGCAGACAAGAAGCGTTTACTTGTCATCGGTGCCACAGGTACTCAAGGCAAGGTCGTCGTCGCTGCTTTACTTGCCCCACAGGATGATGGGACACCATCTCCGTATTCGGTGAGAGCACTTACCCGGGACCCGAAGACCGAAAAAGCCCAAGCCGTTGAGGCTTTGGGTGCTGAATTGTTCGAAGGTTGGTCTTATGTCGCCCCACGTCGATGATCCTCTTATCAGTCAAAGTCTAATTTTCCGCTCGTATGCAGGTCATTTTGACAACCTCAGCGACATCGCCTCTGCACTTGAAGGCTGCTACGGAGTTTTCGTCAACACCGACACATTTACAGTCGGCGAAAAGAACGAAATCTACGCTGCTGTAAAGATATTCGAACAAGCGCACCGAGCACAATTGAAGCATTTTATTTGGAGCGGTCTTGATTATGCTAGCAAGGTCGGACTCTTCTTCAACTGTATCTTTTTTGGCAACAGATTCTAATAGTACGTAGCTTGGAAATTTCAATCCGAAATACCATACTATCCATTATGATGGGAAGGGTACCTTTGGCGACTTTTTGCAAGTCCAGCCTTCGAGCCCCAACGGGGATTCGTTAACATGGACTATCATTACAACTGGCCCCTATCTGGAGAACCTGGAAGGTGAAGCGCGGTGCTCTCTTCAATTCCGAATGATTCATTGACTATATGCGCCTGCAGACACTTCTCGGGCCTCTCCCACAGCGACGCAACGGTGTTGTCGTCTGGGCGATTCCGACAGGAGATGGTCACATCCCCGCAATCAGTCTCGAAGACATTGGCTGGTGGGCTCGCTACACTTTCGACCATCGTTCAGAGACTTCAGCTTAGGATCTCAAGATTGCTACTGAATTCATGACCATCGATCAACTCGTCGAGACGTTCACGCGCGTGACGGGAATACCTGCTGTCCACGAACGGATTTCCGTCGAAGAGTATTTGGGTGTTCATGAAGATTACTTCAAGCTTCCGATGGTCCGAGGTCGGCCGGAGGGACCTTCCATTCGAGATACAGTCGCAGGAATGTACAGAATCTGGGGAGACGATCTTTTGACAAGGGATATGGAGTGGATTAGGCGCGTTCATCCAACTGGGTACACGCTCGAGAGCTTCATAAGAAAGAAAAAAATCAACGGTACAATCTTTCCTTCGGTGGCGTACAAGTACCAACCAACTCAGTAGAAACGAAGTTCGGAGAGAAACAAAGTCTTGAAATCTTAGTTGGTTTCCTTGGGTGGGTGTGTCTGGGGCGTTGGTGTCATATGCTATCTATCTATCATGCCTGCTGTCAGTGCTGATAAGTTCAATCCTCTTCATTTTCAACAACTTAAGGTAGATCCTAGCCCAGATCTCGTTAATCAAAGGGTTGCAATGCTCTTCGTGCATGCTGCTGAACTTTGTCCTTCAAGTTAGCCGCGTTAGCGCTCGGAACTTCTCCGTTAATCAAAACATTCAGGTACTTACCGAAATGAAAGGGCGGTTAATCTTAGCTGTATGAGAAGCTGATTGGGTGTTCCAGCAAAACTCGATTGATTCTGAAAGTGACTCGCCGATGAGTCTTGTCCTGATGACCACACCTTCGTATGAAAGATTCTTGATGCAGTGCTAGGGAGCTGCGTTTACAGGCTTGATGCATTGAATGAAATGCTGCACGCGCGAGGCAAGCCCTAAAGAAGCTCGGCAAAATGACAAGCTATTGGGTGGGTAGGTAGAATCAAGATAATGCAACGGTTTTTTAGATACATAGAGTAGGGTAAGAAGCTGACTACAAACATACGACACCAGATATACAGAGTGTAGAAATCAAACGAGACGCCGAATCTGAGAAAAAATATATCAAGTCCAAAATTCGTGAAAGATCCCGTGAAGTTGTCATGGCCTTTAGAAGCCAAATTGAAGAGCGCCCTGTTGCAAAGTAGCGGAAAACATCTCGAGGAGACGAGCCTGGGTTTGTGCACGGCGAACACTTGCCGCAACGAGCTCGCGCTCCAGCAAGATCTCCGCCCGTTCCTGGAACCTTGCGATGGCGGAAGCGCTGATTCCTACTATCGTCGATTGCATATGCTTGTCGCATGCTTCGACGATTCGGCCTTGCATTGGGCCGACGACAGACTCGGTATATTTCACGGAAACATCCTCTATTGCCGCATTTACCATCTTTTTGCAGGCTGTGAGGACGGTCTTCTTGGCAACCGAAAAGGCTTCCTCGATCTCAGCAGAGATTTTGTCTTCAATGTTAGTCCACACGGCGTTAGAGAATTCCTCGGTCATCTGTGTCTTCACTTCGTTTTCCATCATATCCTTGAGATACACATTGGCCGATTCATAGAATTCCTGCGTAATCTCGGCATCGATATGCTTGGATGACGCTTCAGCTAGAGAACTGAAAGCAGTTTTGAAAGCGGCTCCCTCTCCGACTGCTCCAAGAACTCCGTCCGAATTAGTCTCGGTGACAACTGCATAGAATCGTTAACAAACAATATTCGCCAATTAAAAAAAGCTAGCCTACCTTTGACCTTCATCCACGGTGCTTCAGTGAAGAACTTTGTCAAGTCGGTTGTGTCCGTGTGCACCTTGACACCGAGCATGCCGTCGTACACGTAGAGATAGCGCGCGAGGTCTAAGGTTGATGTAACCTTCTTTGCATCGACTTCGCACTCGGCGTGGAGAAGAAACTCTTCAAGCCTGACGCTTTGGCAGGCTGAAAAGAATCCCTCGCGTCCCCACACGAGCTTGCCATTGACGATGCCGATGTAAGAATTGAGATCCAACGTGGAAGATGGGCAGGGTTTTCCATTCGCGTCTCGGCATTCAGCAGAAAGAATGGATTTCGTCAGGCGCAACGTCGTTCCTACGCTGATCTTGAAGAATAACGAAGATTGTTCTGAATAAGTCATCCTAGGAACTTGTTAAGACATTTCAGCATACTGGTGTGTGAATGCAAAGACTTACTGTTGGTGGGTTGACTTATACGTTTTGAACTCTTGAAAGAAACTAGCCTGGTATGATGGGGGCGGATCACTAGACGATCTCATTTAACGTCATTTCCATCACGAATCAGGAAGACCTACGCAGAAGGAGAAACGGCCCGAGAGGAATCACGCTTCACAGGTTTGGGAGAAGGGGTCCTGGTGGCTACGTATACAAGTTTGCCTCCCTTGACTTGAATGTTTGTACTCAGGTCGAGGTAGACTGTTACCGATTTCCCTTGAAATTCTAATTCTCCACTGAAGTCCGATCCACTGAGGGACTGGTTCTGCAGAGCCGAGAAACCACCACGGCCTCCCCAGATAAGTTTGCCATTGGCGACGCTTAGGCATGAGTCGAGGTCCAGCGTTACATTCTTGCCAGCATATTTAACGGTCAGAAAGCTGTTGATGAGATGAGGATTCTGCCAGGAGCTGTGGAAAGGCATGTTTCTAGACAAATAATGAGACAACACTGGGGACTAGACTGTGAAAACTAACGGAGTATGCTAGTTCGAAAATGTAGTGAGAAGAGCAAGGCTGAGGGGAAAGAACTCAAAAAAAACTTCCTTTTATCTGATTTGGAGAGCTGAACACCTGGTCTTTAGATATCTTTCTGAGACAAGTACGGTAAGAGCCTGTGGCCAAGGTTTATGATACTTGCAGCGCGTATGAAATCGCGAAATGAAATCGCGAAATTCATGGACAAACGAGTGAATCGCAGGTAGATTCACGCCGATTGTCGATCAAGCGCGCGCCTATTTCGACATTCCATCTTCTTTCTTTTTCTCATCGGAGTCTCATTACTATATACTTTTCCAATTAATTTCCTTTACGCCAGTGTCCTCCTACATGCTCCGTGAACACAAAACCCTACACGGATCCCTTATCAGGTTAAATTTTCTAGCGATGTCCCTGTAATTACAAACAGAGAGCGTGACAAAGCTATAAAGCACTGCTGTACTCGCAAAAGCATGTTCTGAGTCTAGGCCGCGATCCTGGAGAGTGGAGGTGTTCGGACATTTAGGTATGTCCGTTGCACTCGCATTCTTTATTGCCCACAACTTGGGATTCCTTACGGCGAGGCCAGAAAATGACCCTTTTGCGCCATTGATCTTCAATGGGCTGGCTCGATGAGGTTCATGTTGACACGCTGAATGACTTTCGTACGAGCTCATCTTCAGAAGTTGATGAGCTTTGTTCGCCACTTCGATTGGGCGAAGTCATTTTGAAAGTGCAGACAAGCGAGGGAATGAGTTACTCTTTCCCCTCGGGCAATGAAGATTGAAGACTTGCACTCCCATTTCCGTCAAACTCGGCTCTTGTACATGCTCAGTAGGTGTGGAAGGCTCTAAATTGCAGTGAGAAACAAGAATGTACGCTATTAAACTCTCCCACTGTGCTGCGTTCTTTGAACCAGCCATTAAAAGATATGTCCATCAAGCATCTTCTCGAAGATCCATATTCATCTTGATTCTGAATTACAGACAGAGACAAAGCTCCAATTTCTACAACGCACCGCAAAAGCATGTTGGTGTGTCCGTCGTCTTCGCATTCCTTCTATCCTACAGCTTGGGGTTTCTTACGGTCGAGGCCGGCTCGATGAGGTCCATGTTGACACGCTGGAACAATTCTCATGCGAGCTCATCTTCAGAAATCGATGAGCTTTGTTCGACACTCTGATTTAGGGTAGTCGCCTTGAAATTTCAGACAAGTGAGGGAATGAGTCAACTGCTCTCCCTCGATTCTCCAGTATCACCTCTACCGGTACCCTCTCCAACTGTTGAACTTACATGAGGTTCAAGCATGCGATGCGAATCCAATGAAGCTAGAAGGCTTTTATTTCTATCTCTGTCAAACTCGGCTCTTGTACATGCCCAGTAGGTGTGGACGTTTCCAAATTGCGATGAGCACTCAGAATGTAATGCTATCAAATGATCACACTGCGCTGCCTTCTCTGGACCAAGAAACATATGTACATCGAGCATCTCCTCGAATATCTATATGTATCTTAAAATTGAAACACCGCGGCCTCACGCCCGTTCCTTCTGAATCTTTGCTCTGCAATCGCAATCCTCATATATACATACTCACTCGGAGTCGTATATGCTCGTCGCGACCGGAGCGTATGTATCGCGTCTACCCGTCTTGGGTGCTAGTAAAGGCAAAGCAAAGGCACGTTCCGCGAACAGTGCGTTTATGGAAAAGTCGACATCATGCCGCCACTCCGACGGAGGAGCATTGGGACGTTCCTTACAGAAAGGAGGGGCCAATGGATGTTGTGTCAATACTGGTTCTCTGATTCTTGGATCTGAAATCTGATTGCTCAGCTATGGGCTCTTGCATGTATTGCCCCGGACCTCATTCTGCCTTCCCTATCCCGGTGCGCACGCTGAGGGGTGGGCAGTAGTCCGGGCTGTTCTCACGAGACCCTTTATCTATCCGTCTATCATCCATTGTAAGTACTGATATGGTTCAAGGAGGAATTACGCCGCATAGAGACATTAACGCGCGTAACGGGAATACCTGCTATCCAGGGACGAATTTCTGTCGAAGAGTTTTTGGATGTTCATGAAGATTACTTCAAGCTCCCGATGGTTAGAGGTCGGCCGGATGGACCTACCATTCGAGATACTTTCGCAGAGATGTATAGAATCTAGGGAGACGATCTTTTGACATGGGATATGGAGTGGATTAGGCGTGTCCATCCCACTGGATACACGCTTGAGAACTTCATAAGGAGGAAAAAAATAAACGATGCGATCTCTTCGTTGGCGTACAAGAACAAACCGATTCAGTATAATAGAATATACATATCAAATAAGAATTAGCACGAAGTTAATGATAGTTTATGATAGTTTACGACTTGGCCGTTTCTAAAATGATTATACTATATATTTTAACGGCCTAATTTCAAGACCGTCCGCATATGAAGGTGTGTCATGCATATGTACTCTACGCGGGATGTAACGTGGTCGACGTGCCATAACGCGTTTAGTTAAGACTCGAATCAACATTTATCATGAACTGCCTCCTACTATCTCCAGTTGCAAATTAGTTTGGAAGTATCGGGGCTTGACCTTACTTAGGACGGCATTCCGTGCTTTTCTGTAGAATTAGGTACCGTCAATATCGGTGACCTAACCTGCCGAACGAATGGATGAGTGCTGTGATACCTGCCCGTCCATATCCGTCCCTACTACTTACCGTCCGACATTTTTTATAGCTCCTGGTAATCCGTGAAGGTCTATTCAATCCTTTCAGTCAGCATTACACATGTTGTTCCTTATTCTACATTTATGATTTCTAATCTACATGATTCTAAGGGTATCTCTGAGTAATCTCGGTCGAGCTCTGAAATCGTACCCTTCTTCACTCCCTGTGAAGGTGAGAATCTTTGAGAAGGGTGAAATCACCGTCCCTAGATCCATCGATTCCTTTCTGCTTGATGAAGCTCTCCAATGTATATCCAGTAGGGTGGGTCCGCCTAATCCATTCCATATCCCGAGTCAGAAGACCGCCACCCCAGATCCCGTACAACCCACGATACGCCTCTCCGATGGTATACCCGTTTGGCTGAGCTTTCACTACAGGTTTACTGCAGCGAGCTGGATTCTTAGCCAGATGTTCTTCTATGGAGATTCGTTTGTAGATAGCCGGTATCCCCGTTACACGGGTGAAGGTCTCAACCAATTGATCAATGTTCATCATTTCGCTCGCCACTTTGAGCTCTTGACCAGAAGTTTCTGCGCGGTGGTCAAACATATAGCGAGCCCACCAACCAATATCTTCGACGCTGATGGCAGGAAAGCGACCATCTCCAAGAGGAAGTGACCAGACGACGGCTCCGTTTTCTTTTTCTGGGAGAGGACCTAGTAATGGCTGTAGAATTTATGCTGAAGAAATAAACGAGATCAACTGAGATAGGAGAACGGCGTACACCACGAAGATTCTCCAAATACGGGCCAGTTGAGAGGATAGACCAGGTCAACGAGTCTCCGCTTGGACTTGATGGTTGTAATTGAAGATACTGACCAACGATAGCTTTGGCATGATAGTGAACTGCTTGATCATACTTGGGATCAAAACCTCCAAGCTTCGAATAGGGGGGAGATCAGCGAACATTCCAGAAGAAGAATTCAAGCGTCACCTCTGACCTTGCTAGCATAGTCTAACCCGCTCCATATAAAGTGTTTTATTCCAGCACGATGTGCTTGTTCGAACAGCTTGATACCGGTGTAAATTTCGGTCTGGGTACCCACAGAAAAAGTATCGATGTTGACGAAAACGCCGTGACATCCTTCCAACGCTGCGGCTATGCTTTTTGCATCCTCAATTTGGCCTGAACAAGTTGAGGTCAGATCACCGGTGAACGAAGACTAGGAAAAGGACCATAAAGGATGCACCCTTAAACAATTCAACACCCCAAGAGGCAAGGAGTCGTGCATGCTCGTTGTTTGGATCTCGAGTCAGTGCTCGCACGGAGTAGGGAGACGGAGACCCATCATCTTGTGGCCTCAGGAGAGAGGAAATAACTGGTCTCCCTTGGGCACCAGTAGCGCCGATGACCAAGATAAGCATTTTGGCTGACATTTGACTTTGTGATAAGGTTGAACTCGGTCAGAATTGCTGCGGTAAGAAACAGGTAGGCATCACTAGAAAGCATATTTATACCAAATCTCGAAGTGTAGGCAGTCATTCCAAAACGGCTGTTCGCTACCATGCCCAGGTACATTACGGATATCTATCTATCACTGGTGTCTGACACACAACAGCGATTTGCACGCTTCCCAGCGTTTACTTGTGTTTGCCGCTGCTTAATTTTTGAGCTATGAAACTCGGATTCGATGCTTGATCGGTAACCGTCCAAATCAATAAGGGTAGGACAATCATGCAGTTAGCGGCTTCCTTATTGAAGATGTGATTATTTATTCACCGCTCTTGCACTGCTCCGTCTAGCGTTGATTCAGTATTTCATCTGAAGGTGAATGAAGGTGGGTTAAAATTGCTTACCCTACGCCACAGAAATTTTTGAAGCATACAAGAAAAGAATAACGAAATTTGATTAAAAGTGAAAGAGATAAGTGAGCAAACCTGAGCTCGGTGGACAGCGCTAGATTATAGGAAATAGGCGCCGGGTTGCCTTATATGGAAAACCAAGATCCATATACGGAAAGTGTTGTTTCTTTACTGAATTTCGCTATATCCATATCGCCGTTGAAAGTCAGACCATGTCTTCCCGTATCATTCTGTATGCTATATATTAGCACAAAATATAACAATTTCTCACCACCGGCTAGAACGAGAGACGCGTAGATAGTATCTGCTTAACAACATTTAAATTAGTACTGATGTCGAAGAATGTTCCATGGTGAATTGATTTTTCTCCGAGTTGAAGTCGGCTTCCATCATGCCGGAGACGCAAAGTTAATAGAAGCCCGTGAATATAAAGACGATTTGAAAACTTACGCCTCAATTCGAAGTAGTTGAATGAGGAGTCCAAACACTTACTCAAGTAAAATGTGCGTCTTCGTCGGGTCCTCTTACCACGCGAATCCCCGAAGAAGTGGGTGGTATATCGGGTTAGACGAGGTTAGGCTTTCTCATAAATGCCGGAGCTGGGAATGAATGTATCGGTAAGAAAGTCTGTGGGCGTAGTAGGAGGAGGTACCAGCCGGTTTTAGACCGGAAAAAAGATATGTAAACAGCGAACCCCGGGTACAGCGCTATTCTTAGTCATTCATTTACCACAACGTCATCGCCAATGCAGAAGAGACGTATACTGGTTATTGGTGCTACTGGCGTCCAAGGCAAGCCTGTAGTCGCATCTCTCTTGGCTCCGCAGCAAGACGGATCACCATCACCATATTCCGTGAGAGCGTTAACAAGAGATCCAACCAGTGAACAAGCGCAAAGTCTGAAGGTTTTGGGAGCAGAATTGTTCAAAGGTGTGGAATATTTGAAGCGCTCGGTTGCAATTTCGTCGCTTTTGTTCTGATTCGGAACTCTGCGTATGTAGGTCGTTTCGATGATATCGGTAGTATCACCGCGGCACTGGAAGATTGCTACGGTGTTTTCGTCAACACGGATACATTCTCTGTTGGTGAACGAGGGGAGATTCCCGCTGCTATCGAGATCTTCCAGAAAGCACATCGCATCTCACAGCTAAAGCATTTTGTTTGGAGTGGCCTCGATTATGGTAGTAAGGTATGTCATTTTCGTTCTCTGTTTTGTACTTCACGGGTCATCTATCCCGTTTGCCGTCGCATAGATCGGGAAGTTCGATCCCAAGTATCATACAGTCCATCATGATGCCAAGGGTGCAGTGAGCGACTTTTTGCGTGTACAACCTTCGAGTGCCACTGGCGACTCCTTGACGTGGTCCATCATAACCACCGGTCCGTATTTAGAAAATCTGGGTGGCGTACGTGCTCTTCCCGCCCTTCGATATCTTTCGCTTACAGAAATCATATGGCTATCCAGCCTCTTCTTGGAGCCCTTCCAAGACGAGAGAACAGTGCGGTAGTATTTGCCGTTCCTACTGGAGACGGACACATCCCTGCCATTTGTCTGGAAGACATTGGCTGGTGGGTTCGATACACTTTTGATCACCGCGCAGAGACATCTGGTCAAGAGCTCAAGATTGCTACTGAGATGATGACCGGGGATCAGCTTGTGGAGACATTTACTCGTGTCACAGGTATTCCCGCCATCCGTAGAAAGATGAGCGTCGAGGAATACGTGTCAATATATCAGCCCAGGTTGAGCAGATCCATTGTTAAAGGACAATCGGGGCCGTCTGTTGCGGAGACATATTCTAGCATGTGGAGAATGTACACTGATGACCTACTCACGAGGGATATGGAATGGATTCGACGCACTCATCCAACTGGATATACTCTGGAGAGCTGGATCAGGGAGAAGGGGTATGACGGAACCTTTGGTCCTGATAGTAGGTTCTGGGAATCGAAGACGGAAACTCCAAAAGCATCACTGTGAATGGTGGTTTTCCAAAACGTTATTATTCAGATCGTAAAATAATATGTACTTAGAAAAGAGATAAGGAAGCTTGAACAGAAAGAAACAAGACGGGTGTAAGGATAGATCAAGGGAGATTACATGAAATGATTCAGATATCAGGCACAGATACAGGAGCAAGAGGAGCTGTCGACTTTATGGACGGGTCTATTCGTCGGGAACACCAATTGTGCATGCTGGTTAGAAACGTTCTGCGTTGAGGAACGGTAGAGAGTAAAGGGATCCAAACATCTGGTCTGTAAAAACGCCACAAAATACCATCTCGAGGATCTTTCAACCAAAACGTATTTCTGTAAAACGAAGGGAAAGACGTACTGTGCAATCGACTTCTCTTGAGCGTCGGGCATGCGGAGGCCCAAGAGAGAATCGTGACTTCGTCCTGATCCCAATTGACCACAAAAGAACGGGAGCGCGGAGGGCGAACAGCGCCGAAAGGATGATGATCCATATCCAAATATTCAAGATACGTGAAACGAGATAACGCATTCTGAGTTGCAGACTGCGACTCAGTCAGTATAGAAAGACCGGAATAGAGAGCAGAGGAACTGACTAAATTGGCGTCTAGTTGAACACCATTTAAACCAAGCGTCGTGATATGAGGAAGTTTATCACAAATAACGGAAAGTATCTGGAGATTACACCCAGTTTGTCTAAAGAGATTGCGATACACGGCAAACTCCTTCAAAGTAGAGGAACAATGACTCGCTAGAGAATCCAAAGCTTGTTCGAGAGCTTGCATGTTTCGGCGATCGAAATTCCAATTGATATGTACAGTAGCCAAAGGTGCGTGTTCAGCGAATAGCTTGACTACCTGCGGATTCCCGGTCAAGTGTTGCAGATGGGGCAGAGCGATGCTAAGTTCGTTGAATTTCAAGTCGGATCGAAAAGGGATGTAGCTATCTAATGACAACCTAACGATGGCTATAGTTCGTGATAGAAAAGAAACCAAGGGTTGGGTGATAGGCATCGCGTAGGAAAATACCCGCAAAAGTGGAAAGTGACATTCAGGTAGTGCTTGGGTATAGATGGCGCTAAATGGCGGAACAGAGAGATTTCGTAGATTGGATAGTAATGGCAGCACGGAGGCAGCTCTGACATCTGCTGTGGATTTATTGAACAGCCTGAGTAATGCGTAAGGGGATTCCGAGGCCGATTTCAAAGAAAAACTTACAGTGCCTCTGAACTTGAAGAATTTTCTCTTAGCCAATTACACACAACATCCAACTCGATGTTAATCTGGGCAGGAAGAGTTAGATTCCTGACAGCTTTTGCGTTTTGAACGTTGGAAGCGAGCGTGTTGAAGCATTGAGTCTTGTTGGTATGGATATTTTTGTATAAAATGTCGATACAAACTGAATGAAAATCCTTGCAAACTAGACAGAGAGAGAGGATGTCTTTGACTTCAAGTAAAACGACAATCTCGCGAACGAGTTCTACAGGGAAATATTGAAAAAAGGCGTTGGTGAATGGGCGGGGTGTCGCGGAGGTCATGGTTCGTAAAGGCCAGGGAGTTCACACGCACAATTTCTCACTTTGCAAAATAAAAAATTATAAGAAAGAGTTGGCCCGCAACCTGGTACATCATGTGATGCCACTCAAAATGAAGAAAAAGCTATCTACAACTCGACGCTTTCGAAAATCAAAAATCAGGCTCAGAGGATCTTTGCGGAGGGGCTTTCCCAAGAGTTCCTCAGAGCCATATTTTTACTTTTTGGATTTTTCAAAGCAGAGATAGATTTTCTTTATTTCAGCGGCATCATGTGATGCACCGGGTTGCGGATCAACTCTATCTTACTATATATGGTTCGCAGGGATATGAAATATTCTTTATACTGAAACAATCAGTAGGTATCTCAAAAATCTAAATAGAACAATCAAAGCCTACCACTTGAAAACTCCTAGTCTGAATTTATGGTATTTTTCTTGAATTTACTTGTCGTGCCGGGCAGTGACCGAGCAAAAATAGGGATATTCACATAAAGCCGAACAGCGGCAGATCGGCATAATCGGCGTAATTAACGTTAGAAGCTCAGTGCTTACGCAATGGGTGCCGATCTCATTTCAATGCCGCAGTGCGCGGCACAAGCCCTTGTCACATCAGAGTACTCTTTTTTTTGTTTTGTCTGCGGATTGCACTGTGCCCCATATTTTGCTTAGAAAATTTAGAATTAATCCCTTGCTATCATATCTCATGTTTGTCTCTCCCAATCCCTCCTGTTTCTATTCACATTCTTATGTTCCTGAGAATTTGATGGGGGTATGCACCTCAATCTCGTCGAAGTTCAGTCCACCATAGTCACTGGTATCGAAAAACAGCTCTGTAAAGTATCTGAGATTCATAAATACTACTTGATTAATTTATCAAAAAATCGTGGAAGGCACCCGATAGCAGGAACCATGTTAAAAACACATTTTTTCACAATATTTCATATCCCTGTCCCTCTCATATCCCTGCGAACCATAGTAAGTAATAGCTTGTATTCGAGAGATAGTCATGTAATACTTTCGTCACATAGTGGTAGAGCTACGATCTGATGGAATAGTGGGCATGCAGGAGATCCATAGACGAGATGCCAAACTGTAGAGTAGTGCAATATACACCGAACAAACAAATTGCAGGAAAGCAAAAAGTCGTAACAAATTACTCTCCATTCGAACCAAGCGTCGCCAACATTGCGTTACCCTGAAAATGATAAGCCCTTAGAAAGTAATGGTGGACACGGCCGGGGGACTTACGTCGGCAGACATGTTCTGATACACTTCTAGCGATAAATTTCGATCTGGGGATTGTAGCTCTTCCGCTACAAGCAATGGCTCACTCGCATACGCATGAGCACTGTCTCTACTATTTGATATCTAATGGTGGAAGGAAAGAGGACTCAAATGAAACTTCCGTTCTAAGTAGAGAGAAAATTCACACGCCTTGGGATTTGCAGCAGGAGTGTCAAGCCCAGGCTGATGTTGGACCGGAAGGACCTGCTCCATAAGGGGTGCGGGAACCGAGTTAGGTGGACCACTGTCGTTGATTTGATGCCCGGCGATAACAATTCCATCTGCAGAGACTTCTGGCGGACATTGAGCGGAAAGCTCTTGGACTGCGCTGGGGGCGGGTAGTGTCCGCGAGCTCACGGCTGCTTCATCAGCGACGCTCTGAGAAATGTCATCGGAACTTCCTGGGTCTTTCTGAACCGCTGGGCCTGTACCGGGTCCACCAACTGCTAACGGATGTTCAACTGGGGACACTGGTTCTTCCGCAATAGGTGATGGCTCATTCACATATGTATGAGCACTGTCTCCACCAGTTGATGTCTGATATTAGCAACAAGTATCACTAGCCAGAATAGAGCATCACTGGTATGAGCGTACCAGCAAAATTGTTGTGAGCAAATTGGATGACTCCGCTCCACCACGATTATCCGAGAATGAACGCGATTCGATAGGAAGATGGGACAGAGGTTCGACATTCAAATCATAGGTTGTCTCGAAATAAGAACAACGTTAGCGTCAGTCCCTCGACCCTCAAAACTTACACCAGAATGCTTACACGTCTTCTCAATGGCCCTCCAGTGCCAACAAACGACTGAGCCTCTGTAGAATAGTTCGTGGATCGCTCTTCGGATGAGAGCTCAACGTTTTCGGTGATTGGGGGTGAATTTCCTTGTTGTGCAGCTGAAGATGAGCTTGCTAACGCTGAAGCAGTTTGCAAGGAGCTGGCTTCAGTTTTGTGGGTAGGCAAGAGTTCTTTGCGATCCTCAATGTGGTGGGGTGAAAGAGACCTGTAAAATCTGACCGGCGCAGGTGATATCGCTAACAATAATGCGCGCGCAACCTTGCTCCATTCCTTTGGGTCCTTAATGCTTGATTTCGAAGGAATCATGTAAATGACACAACTCAAGATCACGGGAATGGTCGAGAAAGAGGCAAGCATCTGTAAAAGCAGTTAGCTAGTATAGAGAATGAGTGTCGTTAGAAGATGTGCCAACTTGACCGTATGTCGGACTGAAGTCAGGCTCTATTTCGAATACACCCAGGGTATCGACAAACTGTAAAAAGAAAAAGAATTTCGGTATAACCCAGTGCCCTGGATGAACACGGTCTTGTGCGTTGCTGCTTGGAGAGATATGTTTAGAGATAATGTAAGGCTGCTCATTAAAGGCCACTGACTTTAGGAACTCATTCCATTTACTAGGGAATCGAGATATATTTAGCTCAAAAACGTAACTATGAGATATGCACTTACATGAATTCCTTTATTGGCCAGAAAACGCTAGGCAAGCGAGGGGCACCTGCATTTGCTGCATGGACGCAATCAGACGTCAGGTCTTCTGAACAAGCTTGGAAGGCCCACCAAGATAGACAAGGGCTGGTAATAGGGGCGTCACTATACCTAGAGGACCTTGCACAAGTACAAAAAGATACACCATGTCACCAATCGAGAGCAGGGTAGTCATGAATCGAAGTGCAAAAATAGTACGACGACCGATATCTGCATATCAACGGACAGGTCAGCAAGATCTCGACGAAATCTAATTTTTGATGAGTTCTACCATTTCGTTCCTGGTAAACTTTAACGCAAATAGTCGTAGTCCAGGTTAAGCACAGGGTTTGAACCCTGTGGAGAAAGATGAAAGCAACCAACGGATAGAAGAAAGTGCCATAACTTGGTATCCACAGAATATAATTTAAGGAATCAACGATCGCTTTGTACCCCGAATTATTCACCATAACCATCAGCATTGCGAAAAGAGCGATCCCAAGTCCTATTATATTTACGAAGTCTGCACCACCATAATCTGCTTGTATGATAAAGCATTGGGAGTCGGAGACTTCAGCTAGGAACTGCTTGCAGAAGTCGACATATATGACCACAGAACCAAGAAAGAGTATCACGACAACCATGTCGTAAATGCCTTCCGTTTTTTTCCAGGTGTGATCGCGAACAAGTCTTTTCAAAGACGGAAACTGCGAAATGAGCTCGAAGTAGATTGGTGAGAGCATGACCGTCAGAGAAAATGTAGCGTCGGTTATATAGATAGATTTTGTGAGACCCCAAGTGGCAAGCAGGCTGATAATGATAGGAAAATTCTGAAACACGATGGGCAAAAAGCAGGTGTCGTAAAGTTCTTTCTTCTTCTCCTTTAATGGAACAGAGGCCAAAAAAGCTAGATGGGATAATCATAAGAGAAGAGCAGGAAAAAGTCATCGATACTTAGGCACAGACCTGTGCATACGTGTGTAACACAAACTGCGAGACAGAGATGTGAATCAATTCTCGCTGAGGTTGCCTGAAACTTACTTGCCAAACGAACACAGTAGCCCTGTATGTCGGGGTTGGGACCGACTCCTCTTTCACAATGGGATGGCATATAATGGATGAGGAGATGGAAGGCTTCTACCGGCTTTTATAGGGCATAACTGTTAGAAAGAGCGTGTTGATTGCACTGCACAAGGGGTACATCGATAGTACATGGTTTGTGCTAGACCTTTGACATCGGAGTTCTAAGTCCCGATTTGGACTTTCTTCTGGATGATAAGAGGACAGAGTCGATGGGTATTATTCGATCCTATCAAAAGAAGCACGGAGGTGTCGGATTGCCGTTCATCCTTCCATTTGAGGGTATCCGCAACTTCTAGCACATTCTTGGCATCTCTTTGATGCCTCTCCGCTTATGGATAACATTCTGGAGAGCTTCCGGATGTATTAGCGCTCGGGCGATTCGTGTCGCGTGATGCGTTGTGAAATTGTAGCACGACACCTAAAGCGACGCGTTAAAAACACGCCGAACGCGTCAATACTGCTGTAGCTGGTGAACTGAATGTATTTTGGCATTTTGAAGTTTGCAGGTATCTGAACTGCCATATGATGCGGTCGGAGATGTGTCATTCCTTCTTGTTAGCCTTGCCGTATGGATATTCGAGGTAGGTGCAGTTGCAACAGGCTCTACGGTCCACATGTGCACGCATTCTCTATGCATCTAGAATACAAATGAGCTACTTATATTTGGACCACATTGAGATTGTTATGAACAAGTCAGTAAGTCTTTTGACTCAAGCGACACTGGAAGATGTTAGGTGCATCATTGTATGAGTCTGAATGCATCGATGCATTAGTGTCTTCAACCTACCGGTATCACCAGGGTTCAACGATGGTTGGAAAGAGATCTACACGGGGATTTGACATTGAGATTAATGTGTTCAATTATCTCTAGAATCGCGCTTGATGGTTTCGATATAACCTTGCAGAATGGAAGAGGAATGTAGCGTCCACCTCGTTCACTTTGGTTTGTCTTCTCTCACACTGGATGGGCAGAGCAACCAAGAGACTACAAAAAATGGGTATTTGTGAAACTACAGTACTACTTAGAGCTTGGGTCCAAACTGTTCTGACTATGCGAGGGTTTTCTGTGTTGGTTGATCTTGATTTTATTATCTAGCTTCAGCCTTCTGATTCATTGAACCCATCGCACTGGGAAGTTACAAAACCAGTTTACCTTTAGGCATCCGATGCCTCGAATTAGGTGAAAGTAGTCTCTACAAATTATTATCTGGATAACCAACAAGTCACCACTGACAGAATATACAGCAGCTACCATTAGTCAACAATTCCATGTATTGAAGGAATGCAAGAAACAGTTCAAGATACAAGTCAATATGGTACATCAAATGCCTCGCAGCATAACTGAGCTCACAACCATACTTCAAATAGCTCACCCTTGGCTAAACTCGAAGTTCATCCACTATCACCAGACGGTGTCATTAGGCCCTTGGATTCAGGATACGCGACAGGGTTTTCGGATAGTACAACTGCCTCAGTATCACCCTTCATTGAGCTCAATCGAAATATAGCGGCATTCGCTGCCAATCCTTCTAGGCTCTCAACTATTCACATCTTTATTTTGCTTCAAGGCCACTTCCAAATTCAATTTAGTATCTGAAAGCTCTTATCGGAGCATCCAACTTACTGCACGCCTCCCGTAGCCGGATGTGATAGGACACAGGGGAGTTGCTTGTCAATGACCGGAAATTACCCTATTTTCATGCAATAGCAGAACTGAGTCTCTGAAGAACATATATTAGGGAAGTAAAGATTCGCCGTAGCGCTCATTAATGTTATTACGGAGGGGAACCGGCGAGGGTTAGCGAAGATATCGGACTGGGGTTGATCAATTAACACTGTATGTCGGGGTTAGGACCGTCTCCTCTTTCACAATGGGATGGGCATATAATGGATGAGGAGATGGAAGGCTTCTACCGGCTTTTATAGGGCATAACTATTAGGAAGAACGTGTTGATTGCATTGCACAAGGGGTACATCGATAGTACATGGTTTGTACTAGACCTTTGACATCGGAGTTCTAAGTCCTGATTTGGACTTTCTTCTGGATGATAACCCAAAATGGGTTTAGATTACATGAGTTAGATTCCTAACCACGAGAATGAGCTAGGTAATTTAATTAAGTTATATGAAAGTCTAACTTCAGGTTTGTTCAATTGTTGGGATGGATCAAAATTAAAATCGAATCTCGACCAATTCGCCTACCCCAGCTGACAGCTTTTGCCTTCCGAACGTTGGAAGCGAGCGTGTTGAAGCATTGAGCCTTGTTGGTGTGGATATTTCTGTACAAGATGTCGATACAACGTGAGTGGAAATCCTTGGAAACTAGACAAAAAGAGAGGATGTCTTTGACTTCAAGCAATGCGATGATTTCGCGAACAAGTTCTACAGGCAAGTGTTTCAGAGAAAAGACGTTGGGGAATGGGCGAGGTGTCGCGGAGATCATGGTTCGCAAAAAGCCAGGGAGTTCACGCGCAGAATCTGTTTTCTCACTTGGCAACAGGATGCAAAAAAAAAAAAAATTATTATAACAGCTTGTATTCGAGAGATAGTCATGTAGTACTTCGTCACATAGGTGGTAGAGATATGATCTGAGGCTAGCTCGATGGAACAGAGTGCATGCAGGACGTCCATAGATGGGATGCCAAACTGTAGAGTAGTGTGAAGGAGGTCGAAAGAGCGGATAGTTTAACAGACACATTACAAACAAATAGCAAGCAAGCAAAAAAAGTCGAAATATATAAATTATTCTCCATCTGAAAGTAAACCAAGCGTTGCCAACATTGCATTACCCTATAACAAGTCCTTAGCACCGGAAGCCTCGAAACCAGAAAGAACAGGTAGGACACAGTCACTTACGTCGGCAGACATGCTCTGATACACTTCTGTCAAACCAGACTGATCAGGCATAGATAAAGGTCGACCGGGAGTGCCAGGTCGACTGGTAATGGCAGAAGAACCTCGATTAGATTCTTCTTCTTCTTTTGTTTTCCGGCGTGCTCGTTCAATGACAGACTGCGACCGACGCGGTCTGACTTCACTCGAGGGAATACCGAGCATATCGCAGAGTTCTTCATAAATTGCCCGGGTTTCAGTGTTCGGGGTGGGACCGTCCGTGGAAAGCGCCTACAGCGCAAAAAAAGATCAGTATAGGAAAAGGATTCAGGGTTGAGACCCACCATAAATGATCTCGTAGAAGGCAAGTCTGTGGCGATATCCATCGGTCTATTGTATCGTCGTGGCCTCGGTATTGGAGGAACAGGCGGAACATCCTCAATCGAGAACGCGGACTTGACACCTGTAGAGAATGACGCCGAGCTGAGTCTATGTGTACTGCTCATCGAAGATCTCGTGGATCTCAGCCCAGCTTTCGAAAACCTAATACTCGACTTTCGCAGCGCCGTAACCCGACTTGAGCGATTACTTGAAGCGGCCGACGGAGCATCCCCCTGCTCAACCACCACTTTTTCATTGAGCTTATCAAAATCAGACGCAACCCTCTCCGCTTGCTTCCACGCATCATCCCTCTCAGCTTCCAACGCCATGACTTGGGTCCTAAGGTCCTCGCAAACCGCAATCTGCTTGAGAAAGCTTGCGTTAAGTTTCCGTATAGCCATGGCAAGCGCACTGGCGTCGTGAATATCTCTCAAACTGTTCATCTGCGAGATCTGTTCATCCACACTGTGCAGTTCCTCTGCCAGGCGATCGAGGGTGGAACAAATATCCCCGAGGTCGTTGATGATTCTCACCACTATACTCGGATCGTCATTGTGCACCGTCCCATCGACACGCTCCGTCAATTGTGTCAGCATCTCCGCTCTCTTCCTCGTCATGACCTTATATCTCGTCTTGATATCCGTCCTCTGCATCTCCAACCTATGCAACTCCAGTGGAATGTCAGTTTCCACCGTCTCCAGTCTTAACAACCTAATCGCAGTCGCCTCCGCGCTTTGCTTTATTGCCCTCGAAACGATAGCCTGTAGCTGAGCAGAGGTAAAAGTCCACTTTGCCGCGTCCATCGTATAACCGCGCCATTTCGGACCTGGTGTTTGGAACCGAGGGGAGTGTGGGGCATTGGAGACGGTGCGCGTTAGCTTCGAGGTTGAGTGAGAGCTATGGTGACCGCCTGTATACGAGGCACCGGTTGGGTTGCTATTGAGAGACGAGATGGACCCGTTGCGTTGTCGGCCATTGCTGTAACCAGAGCCTTGTGTATTGTGACTAGGCCGTCGAGGTCCCAGCGGTAACGGAGGTCGACTTCGTCCACGCCTCGCTCCACCGATACTACTGGTTGACTGTCTAGACGAATCGGCACGGCCAGTCGAAGGGGTGTTTGGGCTAATGATATTGGAGCCTCCGGACGTAGGAGTAGGATTATCTGTATGCAAGCCTCCCTGACCCGGACTTGGATGACTCTGGTCAAATACAAGGGTATAATACGGCGGAGGCGATCCTAAGGAGGCAGTGATGAAAGCACCCATCTCTGAAGATGAATGCTCTGAATCGTCCGAGCCTGAACGATGCTGTAGTGGATGTGCTGCAGTTGGAGTGGGAGCAACAGGAGTGTAAATCACGGTGTGGGGAGACACCGGTGGTTGAGGAGAGGGTAGTGTTGGATAAGGAGACGGTAAAGTGAAGCCTGGCAGCATTAAATGCGAGCGAAGTGACTCCTGTGATGAAACTGCATCGGAATGGGGGGGAGGAGGAACATTGAGGGATGTCGTGGAACCCCATCCTGCTTGTTCATGTGGCGGAGGTAGTGGACTATGCAGAGATGGGTTGGAGTTGGAGTGATTACCTGTAAAGGGTGAAGACTGGATGCCAAAGATCGAAGGACTCGGAGGTAGTGGCGGAAGTCCTCGTACAGCTGTAAGTGACGTCTGAGACGAGTTCAACGGTAAGTTGCCCTCCTGGCTGACGGACACGTCACCGTCTCCAGACTCTTCAGGTATGGGATGCTGTGGCTGGAACGTAGATGACTGTCCTGGCCAGTGTGACGATGAACTTTCGAATCCCGGGCTCGTAGTCGTGTCACTCCTCATCGACTCGCCATCAGAACTGGGGAACTTTTGGGTGACCCAAGATGGATACGCCGTCTTTCTGTGCGATTCTTCCTCGGCTTCCTCCTCGACCATGGACTCTGGACGGTCCGTAGACGTACTCCCCTCACCAGCTCCATTTCCCTCCCTCGATGTATCAGCATCGATGGTCTGCTGAGGCTGCGGGGTGATAGCAATTGTTCTTGCCCGCTCTCGATTCCCACTCGGTTGCCTCGAATGCCTAGCTCCTCTTACTGACGATGCAGCTCTTGCAAGCATATGTTGGGCAAGCGCCGGCATGGGCTCTCCCGCTGTCATTGGGGTCGGAGGTACTGCAATCAATATCTGGTCCATCGATACTCTTCCATTCCCCGGTGGCGCTCCTGGACTTGACAATCCAGCACTCCACATCGGACTGAAGGCATGCGGAGTCTCGGGAAACGTTTGTTTGACATAGTCTTGCGGACCATATTCTGGACTACTGGGGGAACTCGAGCTAGAAGTCGGACGTGTTGAAATAATATTATATGATGTTAGATCTTGCGAGTCTCGAACAATTTTGATGGGATTGGGAGCGCTTCCTGATCTCTGGCGATTGAAAAGACCGAATACGTTTGGAGGAACGAGAGAAGAAGCGGAATCTGGAATAGCTGACACTGGGGAAGTAGGTGCAACTGGAGACGTGATTTTCGATCCGTCGGACTGCCAACAAACAATTAGGACTTGAAGGTAAACATCCAATGATAACACAAACCTGTGAATTTTCTCCAATTGCTAACAACTTCACCGGTCCTCTTGGCCCGTTTGGAGAACCTGTACCTGGTCCGGTCTTCGTGTTTCTTCTGGAATCACGTCTGTAAGGCGTAGGCGGAGACAGTTGTGAGCTAGATTCTTCTGTTATAGGCGAAAATGGTGGACGGAAATGTGCTCCGTCAATGGCAATGGGTATCATTCCTCCTACACTTCCAGCACTCGAGGCTGAACCTGGTGTGTCGGGACTAGCAGGAGACACGGGGATAGTATGAGAGTAGTAATCGTCCACCAGCATATTATCCGAGGATGTAGATGATATGGGTCGGGTGGGTGATGGACCGGAGGATGAGGCAGCATCGTAGTTGGCAGAGGCTGGGCGCTCTGCTGCTGAGGCGGGCGAAAGGAACGGCGAAGGTGTGTATAGGGAGGAAGAGGATGCTTCGTTCTGAGCGCTGGCGGGCATAGACGGGCTATTGGTGGAGTCGGCTTCCGATATGCGCGAAATTCGTCGCGCTTGCTTTGAGTCCTCCGGTGGTCCAATGCTACTTGGACGAGCTAACGAAGATGGTCCCCCTTCCTGATCGTTATTACGCTGATGTATACTACCAGTACTCTGCCTCTTCTTTCGTGGATTTTTCGGGGGAATATAGACCGCATCTGCATTGGCTGGTAATGGCACGGAATCGGATGCATGAGAAAAGGGAGAGGGTGAATGGAGGAAGGGATTGTTGTCGTCGCGAGGAAGGGTGGCAGAGTCTGAGCGCGTTAGAACTGAGCCCCCACTGCGATAGCGCGAAGTACGGTCATCGCTTGAGAGCACGAAAGAGTTCCCTATGAGGGCTCGAGCAAGAGTTGTGCCTGATACAGCGCTGGCGGAGTAGTCTTCCCCAGAGTGCAAGGATTCTGGTCTTGACGATGGAAAACCTGTTGAAGAAGTACCCTTGGAAGTGCCTGAGGATCTCAATACTTGTACTTTTGGACCGTGAAAGTTTGGATTGGGTATTTTGATTGGTGAGGGCGCTGTTTTTTTGAATGCCGGGGCTCCTCGAGTTCTCACAAAATTTGTAGCCTGAAATCAAAAGAGTTGATGACAGTCAATGAATAATGGAATTAGTACGCACATCCATAGCTTGCAAGTTCGCAAGAACTCTGGCATGGTCGTCAGTTGACGTTGGTGAATAGTTCCCATTCTCATAAACGCTTGCGTCGTCGTCGCCATCTTCATCTAGAATTTCTTCCTCCTTGCCCACCGATCCTCCAGCTTCCTGCTCCAATCTAGGTTCTTCCGGCACCTTACTACTGCCAGCGCCGGGGGACTGAAAATCTTGATGTCCATTATATACCTTTGCATCCAACAAATGCGAAGGAATCCAATCCGACATTGAATCCGAAGGAAGCTCTACGTCGAGCTTTTGAGGTGGTGTCGAAGGTCGGACGGGTGTCATCTGTGGACTGCTGTGGTGACCGGACGACCAATCCTCCTCCTCCTCTACAACAGACTCTACAACAGAACTACTAGATTCCGGCGGCGACTGGAGCGGGAACTCTGCAGAAGAAAGTCGATCCTGGTCTTCATTAGAACTTTGGAAACTTTGATTGGGAGTAATATGAACAATGTTATCCGGAGACGCGTAGGGATGTTGACTGGGTGAATTTGGAGACTCGAAGCGTCGGAGGTTTGTGAATCCCTTTGGCTTCCGCAAAGCTTTGCGGTAAGGGATAAAGGATGAGAAGGTGGGCATAGTTGGAGGTCTGCCCGCAGTCTCGATAAGATCGTTTCAGAAGTTGGCCAAAAGAGATACTAGGACTACAACGAGCGAAGGAGCTGAAAGCTAGAAAAGAAACACAAAGCCGGAAGAAATTAGAAAAGAGTTACGGTCTAAGCCTAAGGAACGGGTTGCGAACCGCCCAGCATCATCAGTCAGTCCCACACACTGGCCATCACCGGATGAACGGAGGTTAAACTTTACAGCCACCACCTTTTATCCCCATTTAACCGAACCGAGCTGTGGTTGAGCTCCGCATTGTCTGATAGCGTTGCACATCTCAAAGCTTAGCCTCCATTCCGTAGCAAAATCTTTCTCTCAGTAAATGGAGCGTAAATTATCTCAATGGAGGGTGCCCGCCGGAACGGAGCATCGTCAATTCTGAAGGGCGTTTCATGTATTTGTACCTCACACTGCCCGATTTCAACCTGTTTCCAAACGAAACTGCCCTCGCCTCAACTTTCTCGGCTAAAGTTTAGGTCATTCTGCAGCTGCATACCGGCAGACTCAGTCCGAACGGCCGTACGAACCAATGAGACGAAGAATAACACGCTGCAAATCCCACCAAACATGTACTAGTCTTCCCTGTCGCGAGAAAGTTGAATGGAACAACCTGTCACTGAAACAGCCCATGACGTGTACAAGAAGACAGCATATCTGTCTCTGTCCTTTTCTCGACGGTCCTATCCTCCCGTATCAACTTACAGCCGGTAGAGTCGGCCAAGCTCCCAGGGCGTTTTCATCAAATGAAGAAGCCACTTATATGTACCTGCGCGATATTAACCTCGTCATTAGACTCCGGAAACCAAACAAGTGACCGAAACGTTCGACATGGACTTTGCGACTAGCCTGTCCGAAACCAGCGCTATCGAAAACCCCGGCCAGGGGTCTTTCGATACACTAGAAAATAAACTTGCTTAGTAAAAGTTACGAATTTTGGAGTTCAAGCCACCCAGAATGGTTAGCTGAGCTTATCTTCCGCGCGGCTCAGTCGACGCTGAGTGCCAACTGCCTGGAAACTGGAACGCAAATCCAATGTCAGGAAGTCAAGTCTTAACATAGGGGATAGCTGGCACCTACATCAAGTTGCACCAGTTCTATCCACGCACGCATATATGCAAGATCAGATACGGTAATCACATGGAAGGACAGCATCTGCAACACATCGTCAAGTGAGCATGTAGCAACTAAATGTAAGTACATGCCGTCGAGTTGATACAGAATGGAAGCTCGAGGGTCTCGAACTTTACAGCGATGAAACTTGAACCATGTTTGGGCGGTGGGTAGAGCGCAATGTGCACACTATACTGAAATAATGTCATTCGTGTGATGTCTAGAGAGAATCGCATTCACTTGCATCAAAGTTGGAATCATTCTCCTAAGTCAAGTTTGACATATCGTAGGAGTCGACCTGAATCCTCGCTCGGAGTTGACGCATTTGGACACACATGAGAAAATGAAATCCAGAGTATGTGTTCAAATCCGGGCTCGGGAAGAGTCCTAGGGAATATTGCCATACCAGCAAAGTTGCAAAGATGATACACAAATGGTATCCAAATCACTGGCGCAAGCCTTCCCAAGGAGATGGCTGACCGAGATGCTGACTCGTCTCGTTCAAAGTGCTATGGAGCCTGCGAGGGAGCTTCTATGATCACAGGTTTCAGGTTTGGTTTTGATCACAGTAGCAACGCTGACGGTCTGGGCTCAGTGAATATCCCTTGCACGTCGCTCCGAGGAAGTGAGATACAATATACCTCAGCCCTATCCGTCTATCCCCCCACATACTTGAATAATGACAGATGCCGTGTCGCCGGCCTGTAGCGGGAGGTATTGCTGCAATTTATGACGGGTTTCGGTGAAACGGCTAATGAGGACTAAATCATTCCAATCTGGTATAAGAGATCCGAGGCGTAACAGTTGGAAGGCGAATTAAAATCAGTACGATCGGCGCCTCAATACTGACTACAAACATACTGCACGAAATTCGGGAATAATCATCCTCTTGAGGTGGACCACGTTAAACGATCAAAGATAGGTCGCTCTAACCCCGACTAAGCGATTCCTGTGCTAAAGTCCGCTATAGAGCGTTGCCGCAGTCTTATTTGTATGGTGAACGCTGTAATGGCTTGACAAACTGCTACTGCAGGACATCGAACGCCAAAAACATCGATCTAGGTTAGAAGCGTGACTAAAGTGTGATCGTGACGTAATTAGACGCCCACACTCAAGCTCCCTCAATATCACGGCTTTCTGAAGTTGGTCCTCAGCTAGTCATGCGGTAGGCTTTATCCGCTCAATATGACCAATAGGTGTTGACTGTGGTCTGCAGCTGCCCTTACTACACTGGTGCCGAATATCACCTACAAATCACGCCCGGAGCTGGCTTTCCAGCTCCCGCTATCATCAACGTGAAAGTCAGAGTTCTTGAGGTATTCGAACCCATCACGATATCACCGGTGCTCAAAGTCGCACTAGCAACCGAACCACTTTCGACCGATCTCCCACCCGTCTTGGTCCTGAAAGTCTACGACAGACGCTACGCGAAGGACTTGCGCGCATTCTATGATATCCCGGACCCATCTGCAGAGACTGAAGAGGCTTTCCGCACGTGGGCGTCTTCGGGACCGGGATCGCAACGCACTCTGGACGAATGGGAGAGAAAACGTCGCGCCGATGATGAACTTGATATCGAACCATCTACGGAAGAGACGGAAGCATACCTCGCCGCACTCCTCGCGTCATATCACGAGAATGAGGTTCATATCTATGAGCGCATGGTATCAATGCAGGGAAACGAGATCCCTCGTTTTTTCGGTCGCACGCGGTTCATCATTGAAACGGACAAGGCTCAATCGGACGAAATAACTGATGCAGAAGTCCCTGGTATTCTCGTGGAGTACGTGGAGGGTACGAGGCTGGACAATCTTTCGATCG
Organism: Collybiopsis luxurians FD-317 M1; assembly: GCA_000827265.1. Lineage (NCBI taxonomy): Eukaryota > Fungi > Basidiomycota > Agaricomycetes > Agaricales > Omphalotaceae > Collybiopsis > Collybiopsis luxurians. The sequence continues at coordinate 153,284 of KN834805.1, read as the reverse complement.
ATGCACTGTCGCCGGCCCTGTGCCAGAAATGTGTGGACATTGTGCTGGCATTTGGGGATAGAGGCGTGCTGAACCGGGATGTGCGTTTGGAGAACTTTATTGTGCCCTCATCTCCCGAGGTTTCGACTTCTGGTTCGGAGATCCGCCGCGACGTAGTCATGATTGACTTTGCTCAGGCGCGATTGAGAGGAGAAGATGAAGACGATGAACGGTGGAAGGGAGAGAAATGGTCAACAGACGAAGAGGGTGCCATTGGCTATGTCCTTCAAAAGAAGTGCGGTTGGGATTATAAGCCAACCTTTCGATACTTGGTACCGGCAGAGGATTGAGCAAACGCCAGAAGAATGATGTAGTGGGATTCTGGGCAATGGACAAAGAGAAGTCAGTGCGATGCACCCTGGTCATTGGCTGTAAATATAATGTAAAGATAGTACTCAGGCCTTGGGCTTCTTGAATGAGACTCGCCGGAGGATCAATCGCCAGGACTCTGACCAACTTCCACCTACCTCAACGATGCGATTCGTGAGCTGAAGGCAGCATAGAGAGCGTTGCCGCTGCTTTCTGAGGTGTACAGGACAAATATGTAACGTTCAGTCAGAGGCGAAGTTGAAGCTTCGCCAAAAATTAACGCGCGCGAGAAAAGCGCTAAGCGTGACCGCGGTGCAGCCGTGATTAGGGTCGCTCGACGCTCCTTAACAATGACGGGGATCGTGCCAACCCTAGGCGCTCTTCCAACATCAATGTATAAAAGGGCTCTTGATGACTCAATGTTCGGCCAAGTGTGGAGGAACCACTAGAATAGAGATCTCGAGATGGATGGCAAAATCCTCCGGGTCCCTGAAAGTCTCTTGGGACGAGGAATGAATCGTATTTTGGTATTGGACGATTACCCGAACTTGGTCACAAAAATCTGCAATGACATGCAGAAGGGGTCTCCTGGGTGTATGATTATTGGTACTCCAGGTATCGGTACGTTATTTCTTCCTTCTCCTTTTCAATAGAGAAATGGTTCCTTCAGGCAAGAGCACTTTTTTGCCCTATCTGCTTCTGCAAATGCTTTCTCAGGGTCTATCGGCGGTTTATTTCTATGAACAGTGCCATATTTTCACATCAGATGGCGTTTATACATCTATTGGAAATGGCACTTCAGTATTCCTGGACCCTCTCTTCAATGGTATTCCCGCCCTTGTTGATGTGGACAACCCAAACGCAGTCAACACATTTTCGGATGCCAAAGTGAAGGTTTATACCGTCTTGGTATCATCCCCTAAGGATGGTATCATCAACAAATACCAAAAACAACGGCATGCAGCCACGTTCATTCCGAAATCCCCTTCTCACCATGAAGCCTTTATTGTGTGGGTTTTCACTTTGTAGGTATATCACTCTTATCTGACATTCAAGCAGGTGGAACTTACGCTTTGGAGAAGAAGATGTGAAGCTGCTCGAGGCTGAACTGAAAGCCGCTTGGAGACATTACGGCCCAGATTTTCGACTTGGCAATAGCATGATTTCTGATCACCAAACACTAGAGGAACATCACGACGAAGTGAGAAAGGACATCACCGAGCTAGAGTGGAAGGATATCCGGAGTCCCAGCCACAACTACATCGAGACTTATTTTTTGCCCTCGAGACCCAATGTACCTATCCATCGTCTACGCTCACGTACCATCTTGCGGATGTTTATCGCGGCGATCACGGTTCACGAGCTGCGGGAAAGACGGGAGATGTATCGTCTATTTCATTCTACCGGTCGGTTGAGTGCTTCTCGTGGCTACCTCTTCGAGGTAATGGCCGATGAAATTCTATCCCAAGGATATGATGCTATCCTACAACCGGAAGACGGTAGTACCACAATACCCTTCACACTTAGGCCACACCAAATTGAACTCTTCTCCAACATGAATAAAGCAAACACTACCACGAACAGGTCCAAATTTTATGTTCCACTCCAGGGTAATAATCCAACCTATGATGCCTTCTGTTACCAGGATGGGATTGGCATTGCATTCCAAGACACCATCTGTTTCAAACATAAATTTTCTCTCAAAGGCTTCCGTGACTTGAACGCGCGTTTCAACGCCGCTGGTGTGACACAAAAATACTTTATTTTTGTCATACCCATTGGCAATGTATTCAAGTATCCTGTGCTTCCAGTTTTTCGCGCAGGCTGGCAGTTCTTTGTTCTTGAACTGGATGCCGCACAACTTGGTATGTTCTTGCGGCAGCCAGTTAACTTACTATGATCTCTTCCAGACGCACAAGCTGCCAAGCACTTGTCTTCTGAGTCTGGGATGCCTGACCGTGACGAAGAACAATCCGATGAAGAGGATGACGACAGTGACTATAACATGGGAGATTGAGACGTTTTCTGTGTTGTATTTGCGATCATTTCATTTCGACCGATTGTACATTATATCAATGATTCTTAGGTGTACTATTTGACTGCGTCCATATATTCATACTGAAATCTACCCATTGTGATAAGAAGTTCTCATTCTCCTGGTACTGTCGAGCAAACGCGACGGTTAAATCCATCAAAAAGAATTTCCAAAAGGTTCCTCGTTCGACAGGGGAGTCAGATATTTTACCGGAGGGTTAATCGCCAGGACTCTGGCCAACTTCCACCTACCCCAATGACGTGATTCGTGAGCTGAAGAAGGCATAGAGAGTGTTGTCGCTGCAGCAAAGTCACGCACGTGAGAAGCGCGCTAAGCATCAAGTGACCGCTGATCAAGCTGTGATCGTGATTAGGCACGCGCGTCCGAGTCGCGCCGAAGTACTTGCCTGTAAGTAATTGTACATTCTTGGTTATAACTTGAAGGATTGTGGAAATTTGACATTGATATCTGAGAGCAAGGTATATACAGAACAGAATAGAGACGGACCAGTACGGGGCGGCGGTTGTCAGTCGGTAATTGTCGCATATTCTACTTAAATATTAGCCGACGACCTATCAGCGTGGATCATCCACAGTGGGTTGACCTCCCCCTGATAATTTTTCTTCCGTATCCAACTTTCCAGCGTGTATCCAGTTGGATGAGTTTTCCTAATCCACTCCATATCCCGGACAAAAAGATCATCGCCCCAACAGCTCCACATTCCACGAAATACATCACCAATAGTTTGCGCGTCCTGTTTTCCTCTAACAGCAGGCATTTTGTAAAGATCCGGGTAGAATTTGAGGTATTCTTCGACGGTGTATCGTTTGCGGACGACTGGAATTCCCGTTACTCGTGTAAAAGTTTCAGTCAATTCGTCGAGGGTCATCCATTCCGTAGCGACCTTGAGCTCTTTGCCAGATGTTTCCGAACGATGGTCGAAAGTGTATCGGGCCCACCAACCAATGTCTTCGACGCTGTTTGCGGGGATGTGACCATCCCCAACTGGGATTCCGAAGACTACAGCGCCATTTTCGCGTTCTGGGAGTGGCCCAAGAAGTGTCTGAAGGAATAATGTAATGAATTCGAAATGAAGAATAAGTAGAGAGGAACGTACGCCGTGAAGGTTCTCCAAGTATGGACCAGTGGTAACAATAGACCATGTTAATGAGTCTCCGCTGGGGCTTGAAGGCTGGATTTTCAGAAACTCGGTGACGGTACCCTTGCCATCCAGGTGAATAGCTTTGTATTTTGGAACGTAGTTCCCCAGCTTGAACGCTTTAGAATCCATAACAGAAAGGAACCGAAAGATGCTCCTCACCTTGGTACCATAATCAAGGCCACTCCATACATAATGCCTCAATTGCGGAGCACGATGTGCTTGCTCAAATATCTTGATACCAGCATAAATCTCTCCATCTTCACCGGAAGTAAACGTATCTGTATTAACGAAAGCTCCGTAACATCCTTCAAGAGCCAAGGCGACATCGCGTGAATTGTCATATTGACCTGAGCAAACGATGTAAGAATAATTCCAGTAAGGATTGATACGCCGTCACCTTCAAACAGTTCGGCCCCCATGGCGGCGAGAGCCTGCGCCTGTTCACTTTGAGGATTACGTGTCAGTGCCCTCACCGAATATGGAGACGGCGTCCCATCATCCTGTGGTGCTAGTAAAGCAGAAACGACTGGCATCCCTTGAACTCCAGTAGCACCGATGACTAGGATAAGTTTTTTCGCCGACATGCTCGCTGGGTGCTAGCAGAGGTGACACAAGAGGTTGAGGTGAGAAAGATGCGCCACCTCGTAAGATCTCTGGATAAATAGTGGACGTTTTACCGTCCCCGAAGCCACTGACCAATGCCGATAAGGACGAAAACAAAGTTTTCTTCGTGAGAAATAAGGACTATTGTACGATGGCTTCCTTCAATCTCCGATTATCATCGCAAAGAGCCTCTTATGGCTGGTATCTAATAGTGAAAAGAGTGCAATTTCAATTATGATTCTGCATGTGTTGATGATGGTCCCTGAATATTAAACGATAACGAGAACCGAGAGCTACTGTTGCAAACGGAGATTAGTTGTTATAGACGTTGCGGTCAAAGCGTCTATTATTTCAATATCAGAAGACCTAGGGAAGAGATAGCGGCTCCGGTCAAAGAACTGCTTACCTCACACTTTGGAAAAAGAGCTACTGCTAAGTTCGAAAGACAGATTTCCTCTTCTAGGGAGACTCTTCCACGTTTCGGCGCTCAGAGTCGTTCTGGAGTCAATAAAAAAAGGCTTGCCGCTTCGAGTAAATAACGTACAGACGCGGGACCGGCCCGACTCGGAGTTGATATCTCACTATGCACATTACTGATACCGACCACAAGGCTTTTCGCAAAAGTACGAACGTCTATACAGTACATACGCAGGTAGATGTCCACTCGTCCACATTCTACTCGCTCTTGTCTGAAGTAGCTCCGGATTCGCATTCAACAACTTTCAGTGGATGTTGATTGGCCGACGCCGATGCCGATGCTGATTCTTTGGCAAGTCGCTTAGCCCTTGCGAAAATTCCAACCTCTTGATCTCGTATGAAATTGACTATAACCATTGGCCAAGAAGGATGAGAAGGGAGAGTATCGTAATATTCGGGGGCCAGAGCCCGAAGAGCTGGTAATCGCGTCCAGGCTACTGAAGGGAAGTCGTGATGCTCGTTGTGATATCCAACCTGTCAAATTTCAATCAGTCGCCTATCGTTTGATTGTTGGCCAATTAATAGAAGGGCAGTGAATGAGCCCTCCTGGATGGACGGCAGAGGAGGGTGACGAGAGTACATAACAGCAATCGAAAACGTACATTATAAGCCAACAAGTTCAAGGGACCATAATAGCTGAATGTCTCCTGCTCCAAACCGTCCCAGAGATAATGTTCTGCAATAAAATGGCCTGCACATGGATGCAGACTACCAGCAAAGAAACTGCTGGCGAGAAGATAGATCAGTGGCTTCAAGCCGTACATTTTTACTAGTAAGTAGTCAATAGTGAGCTGGACTACGAAATTTGACAGATGCCACATTGTCAATCTCTGGGATCGAACGAATCCCGGTCGTAACGCGTAGAAAAAGATTTGGAAAGTGCTAACAGAACAGTTAGTGTAGAACATACGGCCAAAGCGGATAACTGACGCGAAGAAAACCTTGCCAAGCACGTTATTCAACAGCAAGAGTTCTATTCGGGTAGGCAAGTCGGTATCAATACCATCCTGGCCCAAAAATTTGTGATGCTCAATGTGATATCTCTACGGGAATCGTAAGGTACGCGAAATGATACGAGACGAAATTTGGGACTACCTTGAACATGGCGGAATAAGGAATGCCTATTGGTATATTCGCAAAGACTGCGAGAGCTTTGTTAGGCCAAACACCGGGGAATGCAAGGTTGTGTGTGATTTCATGGATGGCAAGGAATAAATTGTGGTTAGCTGTCCCGCCAATGGCATAGGCACAGAAGATGAACCACATTGAAAAGATCGGGGTATGGCGAAGTAGAATTGCGGTTATCAATTGCAGCGAAACGACACCAACGACGATATATTTTGTCAGTGGTTCATACCCCATTAGTTTGGTAACCTAAAATCCAATTTATTATATGATATGTCAATGTTATTCAGTATGAACCTGCCTCTGGATGCGCTTTCATAATTGCAGTCCTCCGCGAACGATGAGGTTCTTCTGTCATTAACCACAAGAAGTCATTTGGATCTTGAGGGGGCCCAGGATGAGACTTTCCGTCATCTTGAGCAGTTGGAGTAGTGACTGTCGTTCGACGTGGAGTACGTTTGCCTTCCCAAAGTGTCTCCGCCCCACCATACAGACTGAAGTCTACGTCCACAGCATCAGCCTAGATTGAAGACCAAGACCTACATCGAGCAAACCTGCTTTATGAGCCTCGTGTTTCGACATGACCGCCCAAACGTTGAGGGATGAGGTGGGTGCAAAGAATGAGGAGAGGATGTAAACTGCGGGCTGGCGTCTAAATAGCTAAATGGCAATTTACCCACGCTGAGGCTAGAGCGCTCGCGAACCAAAATTGGCCAATGTTTTTCCGCTCATCCATGTCCCGCCCATACATGTTCTTCCCTTCTACCGTATCCCATGCACCCAGTATGCCTTGTCGATGGCTGGGACGTCTGGTTATTTATACTTGGGGGTTTCCTGATTAATATTATGCTCGACCCTTCGAAAGTGCGGCAGCTTGATGCTTACCGCAATTCATTCGTGCACCCGACGATTATGTTGTCCACGACAGCGCACTGGCGACAGCGCGGTCAGAATCATACGGGAATCGTTGCTACATTTCCTGCCACCGTGTCAGATTCTCATACTGTTACCCTTCTGGACCCGATAGGCCTGACCGGCGGTGATGCTTTCTTCGAGCCTTCCCTGTTCGAGGATTCACTATTCGAAGCTCTCTAAAACTCAATTTCTCTCGCTCTGCATAACGATCAGAAAAGTGACAGACCAGTGTGGGGGCCGACGGGTCGTAGAACATTGTCATCTCTGTATCGTCATACATCGTTGCTCATGATCACTTCTAACGACTTTGTGGAGACTTTTCGATCGGTAAGTTTTTGTCTCCTTCACTCACAGTCGTCCAAAATTCAAGACGTCCTTAGTACCTCTTTTATCTCAGTAGTAAACCACATTGGGCAAGTTAGGCTTGGCAGCTGGTATGTTGCCCTGGCCGTAGTGTATTCCCCGTGTATTCCCCGACCTTCAACGGAATCAATCCTGGAGGATTGGTGGATCGCGTGTGTCCGTTCAGGGAAGATGCAATGTATTTCAACGTTCATATACTACTCCCCACTCTTTCCAAAACCGGCCTGTTCTATGTATAAGAAATTGCCACTTTACCGGAGGCCACGGACAGATGATACGATGAAGGTTATGTCTCGTCGCTCTGTATCCTCGCCGTCGGAAACCATATAAGTGGAGCTTGTTCCCAGATGGCATCCTAATTTTTTTGCCATGAATACGCCACCTTTGACTCAGCTTACAACTCTTCCACAGCTTCTACGATTCCACTACGAACACAACGCGGAGCAAGCAATTTATGTTTATGCGGAGGATGAAAATCCTGATTTGCTTCTGGAGATGAAGTATCTCGAATTCGTCAGAGCCTCTCATCGTGCTGCTCATATCCTTCGACCCCATCGTGCTGGACTGGATGGCCAAGTGGTTGCTATTGCAGCCTTATTGGATACTTTTGCGTATACAGCACTGGTGGCGGGATTAATGGAGGCGGGCTTTATTGTAAGTACACGCACTCAGACTCTGATAAAGATCGCTAACATAACTCATCATATAGCCTTTACCGATTTCTCCCCGTAACACGGTTGCGGCGGTGGTGAACCTGCTCAAGAAAACCGGCTGCCGTCGTCTCCTCGCTACACAATCGACATTGCAGGAGCTGATCCGGAATGTACAGACAGAATTGGCGTCTTCCGACTACAAAGCCGTCATCGAAGAGGCCCCTACGCTGAAGGATCTGTATCCAAAGTTTGGAGCAGAGACATCGGAAGACCCTTTCGAGCCCTATCCCTTCCCTTCAAGCTATCCTCATTCGGGTGATACTGCGGTAATCTTGCATTCGTCGGGAAGTACTGGCTTTCCTAAACCTATTCCGATTACATACGAGGCTCTTCTCAAAAGCTGGGCTTTGAGTCGTAAGCTTGTATCAACTGACCTACTGCGTCTGTTCTGACCTCCTATCCATAGCGTCTGGGCGTCAGTTCCGGACCCATAATCTACGCCTAGGGACTATGTCACTTCCCACTTTCCATGTCATGGGCTTCACCGCTCAGCTCATCTTTCCTGTGTATCTTGGAATCACAGTGGCCGTTTATCCTCCTTGTGTTACTAGACCAGAAGCATTGCCACTCACTCCAACACCAGATAATATTATCGATCATTTTCGGCGGACGCATGCAGATTCATGTATCGCTATACCAGCTATGCTTCAGATCTGGTCGCAATCAGCTTTGAGCGTGGATACGCTACGATCAATGAGGGTAGTGGTGAGTTCAACGGCTCGTCTTTGGCGAAACACAGAGCTGATATGCATGCTAGATGACGGGTGGAGGGCCTTTAGCCCCTGCGACGGGTGACTATCTCGTTTCGTGCGGTGTCAAGCTGCGTTCCCTCTACGGAGGAACTGAATTCGGATCTATCGAGGTTTGGGACATACACGATAGTTGCGAAGATTGGTCATGGCATAGATTCCCAGATGGCTCCAGTGTCAGGTGGATGCCTCAGGGAGATGGAACTTTTGAGCTCCAATGTTTAGTGCGTACTGACTCGAAATACTTTTCCGACTTCATCTCACGACAATCTTGATCTTAGAATACGGAAAGTTATTGCGTATCGGTAGAAAATCTCTCCGATACCCGGGGGTATGCAACAGCCGACCTCTGGATTTCTCACCCGTCGAAACCAAATTTATGGTCAATGTGAGAATCTAAGATCTTCCTTGCGAGGTATTTGTAACTAAATGACGTTCCAGAGTTGGACGAGTAGACGATGTCTTGATTCATTCCTCTGGCGAAAAAACCGTCCCCGGACCCTTCGAAGAATTCGTCAGCAAGAGCCCCTGGTGAGTCTACTGATCCAAGTGAAGGCTCGAGCTTATGCGTTACAGTATCATCGGGGCCGTTATGTTCGGCCGACAGCGCGACCAGCCGGGAGTTCTGCTCGAACCTTCAGCCGAACATCAGATTGACGTCAAGGACGAATCACAAGTGGCAGCTTTCCGCAACAAGATATGGTATGCCGCCTAGTACAAGGTCAACCTAGTTTGTTGCTCAAAATGCGTCTGTTTTTAGGCCAGTGATTGAAGAGGCAAACAAGTTGATGCCTACTTTCAGTAAAGTCTACAAGGAAATGATCCTTGCAGCTTCGCCTTCCAAGCCCCTTCCCCGAGCCGGTAAAGGCACAGTTCTGCGCAAGGCGGCATATGAACAATATCAGGAGGAAATCAATCAGATGTATGCCGATTTTATTCCATATCTGTTTTAATTTCTGACTGTCTATAGATATGACGCTGTCGAATCAACTCTTGTTGATACTATAGAGCCGCCTTCAGATTGGGAATCTAATGCGGTGCAGCGCTGGCTCAAGATTCAGATTGAGGATCTCTGCCACAATTCCGTAGGCTTTTCCGAAGATATCTTTGAACATGGATTTGATAGGTGAGTTCGTGTGTATCTCGATCAGGATCCCGGGTTAAAGTTGCACCTAGTTTATGCGCAACTATACTTCGACGACGTATGATGAATGCACTGCGGGAAGGCGGCCAACCTGCTGCTTCACGTCTTATCTCGCAGAATGTGGTATACAATCATCCCACTATCACCAAACTTGCCGACTTCATTGTCAGGCTGGTTCAGCACCCAACTGAGAATGGTTCCGCTGACAAGAGCCATGAGACGGCAATGGAAGACATGATTTCGTTATACTCTCAAGGGTTGGATGCTCCGATTACCTCCTGTACCAAAATCGCGTCAAAAACTGTGGTCCTCCTCACAGGATCAACCGGAAACCTAGGCGCCCAAATACTTGCCTCACTCCTCGAAAATGACTCCGTCGGTCTTGTTTACACCTTGAATCGGTCTTCTTCCCGGATTTCTATCCAACAGCGACATCTGGAACGATTTGAGGATAAAGGACTCGATATCAACCTTCTAAAATCCGATAGACTCATCCATCTCGAAGGTGAAAGCTCGCAATCAAGGTTAGGCTTAGCAGGCGATGTTTTCAATAAAGTATGGGGTGATTCACTTCCTTCACAATTCACGAGTCGCTTACTTCTTCCAGCTCCGAAATACTTTGACGGTAGTCATACATAATGCATGGCGTCTGGACTTCAATCTGTCCCTGTCTTCTTTCGAACCTCACGTTCGCGGCACTCGGAATCTCATCGATTTGGCTCGTTCTTCCCGACATTCATCGACGCTACGTTTTCTGTTTACTTCGTCCATCGGCTCTGCGCAGTCGTGGAATTCAAACTCCTTGGGACCCTACCCAGAGAGAGTCGTCTTGGATCCCCAGTATGCAGTTGGATCCGGTTATGGAGAGAGTAAATACGTATCAGAGCGGGTTCGTGCTCTTTCACGTTTCTTAGAGCTTTGCTGACTCCTTGTGCACGTAGATTCTAGCAAAGAGTGGATTGCATGTGTCATCCTTCCGTATCGGCCAGATTACAGGCTCGAGTCCGACCGGCGCTTGGGCTATGAGCGACTGGCTTCCGATGATGATCAAGTCGAGTTTGGCTCTAGGGGTGCTACCCGATGCAGAGGGAGTGGGTATAATGTCTTTTGAAATCACGTTCTCGCACTGACAATTTGTGAATTCTCTCTTAGCCCGTCTCTTGGGCGCCAATGGACGCCATTGCGGAAGCCATTCTGGACGTTGCTTTCGCGAAAGACTACGCTCCTCTGGCTATCAATCTCGTACATCCTCATCCTGTTTCCTGGACGAGTGTAATGGAAGCAATACGACAGTCTCTGATCTCGTATAAGCAGCTGTCATCCGAGTCATTACAGCTGGTTCCCTTCCAAACCTGGGTTTCAACCTTGCAGAAACACGCGGCTAGTGCATCGGCAGATAAAGTGGTCAATGAGATTGTGAGCGTTCATCGGTACTATGTAGAGTTCAAGTTATTGATCCACCTTGCAGCCTGCTATGAAAATCATTGAATTCCTTCGTGCGATGGGCCAACGTAGCGAAGGCGAGAACCGAAATGTGGAAGCATTAGGAGGAACTGTGCTCGAAACAGAGAACGTCCAACGCTTCAGCGAGCGAATGAAGAATTTGGATCATCTGGGTCGTCCTGACGCTGAGCTTTGGGTCAAATATTGGGTTAGACATGGGCTTTGAAGGGTTCGATTTTGATTAATTAAAGGTTGTACATTACCGCCTATTTATTTTTGCGAGCTAGGGGTAGATCTACATAGACGGCAGCATTATTTTAGCTATCCAAAACTTTTTTGTTGTATCTGCGTCGTGGCATCTACATAATAGTATGTATTAAACTCTTTCTTCTATGACACGTTTGACGAGCTCAACCTCGGGACCCTGAACATCGATTACGCGTTTTTCTTTTTGTAAAAGCCCATTGAACTCCTCCGGCATGACCTGCGTATCAAAATCGAATTCTGGAGAGTTTTTGAGTGCAGCCGAGACGGCTTCGGAGAATTTGGCAGGATGAGCGGTAGAGAGGATGATTTGCTTCATGGATGCCGGGCTGCAAGATAACTGTTGAGGCTGGTTGGGAACAATCAAATAAAGAGGAATACGTACTTGTGCTGCGCCATCCGCATTGCAGCATTCAGACCAACCGCGGTGTGGGGATCAACAATGTAAGAAGGCTCGCCAAGGAAATGTGATCGAATGGTTTCGAGAGTCTTTCCGGCCCGTGTCAGAAGCAGTCGTGAAATTGAAAAACTCGAAAAAACTAACCTGTTCATCGCTAACCCTCTCCGCACAAAAGTCCCGCCGAGCACTTTCCAGTACAGCGACAGGAACTTCTACTCTCCCATCGCTCTTCATCTTACCCATCCATTCAGCTACGGTCTTCCCAGCTTTACCTCGACGATCTGTTTCACCTTCTGGGACGTTTTCAAACGCTAGATACCACAGCAACCTCTCAAAGTTGCTAGAAACCAGGATATCCATTGCTGGACTTAGAGTCTCTTTGACTCCACCGGCATCCTGCGTCGCTTGTTTACCGTCGGACGAACCAGCTGCTGGTTCCATAGCAAGAGGTGCGGCAGCATTCGACGCAGAAGAGTCTGCTTTTTCATATCGACCCGTCTTCCAGAATCGAGCGAGAATGTCGTTGGCGTTGGTCGCGACGCCCAGTTTACCAGCCATCGGTAAACCCATCTTTTTGGCATAATAGCCGGCAAGGATATCGCCAAAATTACCCGTGGGGACGACAAACTGCACCTCCAGGTCTTGGTCTTCACCGACATAATGACGCAGACTGAAGTAAGCGAGGAAGTAGTATACAGTTTGAGCGAGAATACGAGCCCAGTTGATTGAATTTACAGCCCCGAGTCGGTGTTTTGCGTTGAATTCGGTATCTGCAAATAGGGCTTTGACTATGTCCTGCGAGTGGGAGATCAGCGCGATAATGACAAGCGACAGGAAATATGCTTACCTGACAATCATCAAACGTTCCTTTGACTGCCAGATTATGCACGTTCGCGTCCGTGACAGTGGTCATTTGCGCCTCTTGAATGGGAGATACGCGACCTTTTGGGTGGAGAATGAAGATGGAGATGTTCGCTTTATTTCGAAGACCGTAAATCGCAGCGCTAGGGTGATATCAAGGAATTATAAAAATATCCCATCTAAGGAGAAGATTCGTACCTCCCAGTATCCCCACTAGTGGCTCCTACAACAGTCAATTTTTCTTTCTTGTCCGGATTCCTCTCATTCCTCCTTTTCAAGAAAAACTCGAAAAGGTTACCCAATAGCTGCAAAGCCACATCTTTAAATGCCCACGTAGGCCCATGCCAAAGCTCCAACACGTATTTCTTATCTCCGAGCTTTTTCAACGGCGTAACCTCCGGATGGCGAAAGCTCGCGTACGATCTTTCGACTAGACTGCGCAGTTCTGATTCTGAGAGCTCATCTCGGGAGATGTAAAGTGATAGTACAGCGACGGAAAGATCTACGAAAGAGTAATCCTTCCAATCGTTCTTCCAGTTTTCAGGTAGTTTCGGAATGGAGGTAGGAATGTAAAGGCCGCCGTCGGGAGCAAGGCCAGTAAGGACGGTCTGTAAACACAGTTAAAGATTGAATCTGGGTGCAAGGGTGAGAAAACCGACATCCTCGAAGGAGAGTTCTTCAGATCCTCCTCGAGTCGAGAAATACTTCATGGCTGTAAGAAATTAAAGTAATGACTCCGATACAGCTGAAGATAAGATTAGAGATATCAATGCCTTATCAAAGATCGATCTCGGGCGCCTACTCGAAGGGCTGTCTTCTGAATCTAATTGTAATAATTTGAGTATTCTTATTGACCGTACTACACGACAGACTCTAAATATACATTACATATAATGTCCAGCAACGGGGTAGTTTACCAACTGGAGTAGCTCATCTACCTCGGCCATAAACTGACTCCATTCAACTTGGCTGAGAGAATTGCGCGTCGGTTCCAAGAAGCGAAATATTTGAACCGGACTTGCCTGGAAGATGTCCTATTCATAAGCTGGCCTGTTTAAAGAATGCAAATGACTAAATAAAACGCTTCAAGCCAATGATAGCCATACCTGGATCAAACTCAAATGCCATTCCATTCAAAGAATCGAAAGGCGCAACCATGTCGGGGTCTATGTCTATATGGACAGGCATCCCACCAAAGTCATTTGATACTGGTAAGCTATAATCGGGATTGAGCCCATGATTGAAGGAATTGAATGACGCATCAGTTGAAGTATTGTACTGTGATCGAGCTCTTTGCTGAGAGCCTGCGTTTAGCCTGCATTCATCTTCAATGAAGTCGGATGGGAGTGGACTTTCCTCGTAGAATCTATGGGTATTCTTTGAGGGTGGAGGCTGTTCTACTGGAGGTAGTTGAGAGACGGAAATCACAGACAGGAGGATGTCCCTAGCATGACATGATTCACAAAAAGGCCAAGATTACTCTCTCGATGTACACACCGAAGTCGACCAGCTATCTCGAACCTTTCGATACACATAAGCCTCACTGTCAAAGACAAATCGAATCGTAGCACCATTGCACATACCTGTCCTCATAGAGAGCCAGCAAATCTAGGCACTTTTGTATATTGTTCATTTCTCCAGCTGCGTTCGAAGATATTTGAGATTGTATTCCACGCCAAAGGTTTATACAAAGAGTGGTAGCACAGGTGAAGATTCGAGGCTGGCAAAAGAAAATTATTCGGCGATCTGAATGAAGATCTCTCATAGATCTAATTTCCGAATACGAACGATGAAGTATGTCAGCTTAATCTTGAATCGCTGATGGTAGTCATCGATAAGATGAATACAGGAACGAGCAGCATTAGCACAGATGACCAACGGATGGGATGTCGGTATAGATTCCCGGTCAATGCGAGAAATAAAATGTTTATGGACTTGCAAGTACATGAGCAATGATTGTAGAACCTCACTAGCGAACAAACCTTGTATCCGAGCCCAGTAAAATTCTGCATAGAGCACCGTTGATTGACGAGCGAATACACTGTCTTTTCGATGAGGATCATATTTCACTAGATAAGTAGAAACCATCAGTTCCAGTCACCACTGCTTGGTGGCAGTGACTAATCACAGAAGTCGGGCAGCGCATGTATCCACTTGTTCAAAGCCGAGTCAAGTTCCATGACCGCCTTCCGATTCCATTCTTCAGCCGAAAGAGTCGACGGTCCCCATGGGTCTAGATGTCTTGCCGAGTACTGCAAAGTTCAATATTTGATTACAAAGAATGACGGGACTTACAATCGAGCGTTGAGTAAAACCAACAATCTCCATGAGCTTGATGAGGTGAACCCAGAATACAAGTTTTGACGGTGTGTTATCAGGTTGCTTGAATGCATCATCTGGGTTGGGAGTTTCCCAGTATTCATCATCGCACATTGCGGGTAGTTCGAGGTCCAAGCTTCCAGGAATTACAATCAATGAGGGCCAGAAACCAGAAATAACTCACTCATTAGCACTGGATGATATTGGCCTTCCAAGACCCATACTCAGGGCTGTATCCAAGATGAAAAGCTGCCAGAATGCTCGCTTCCACAACTCGACCTCTTTGGGATCTCTGCCCTTGCCAAAACCCGAACGGTGTACGCCGATCATTTGCGCAAGCTGGATACCGGGTCCAATCAATACCCAGGATGCCTCCACCATGTTTGTTGCAAGCATAAAAGTTACAGAGAGCTGACTTTGCGCTATTATCCGTCTTAAATTACGGAAAGATTCGAAAACTTACCACATATACTTGTAATACATAAACAGAAGGAGATTCTATAAAGCTCTTTGGTGTGAATTTAATCTGATTCAAGTATTTCCAGCCAGCAGAGTTAGTCGAGGTTGTACCGTCGTATAAGACTCGAGGATCATCTGAATGGCGAGATGCGAGTGCACACACAGCGAGAACTGTAGAACCGAATGTCTGGTCGTACAAGTGTAATTTAGCTGCAAGGGATTCCTCAAAAGTAGGCTTATGAAGCAAAGGATAGAAAGGATGGAGGTGCTCCCAATACAAGGCCAACAGGCTTTGAAGAAGGTCATCGGGTGGGTATTCGTAGGGCATCGGCTCGTATTGCGGTGCAACATGCCACTGAAGAAGAGCGAAGTACAAGTAAGCACCATATCGAGAGATAGATAGAGAGATGAAACCCGCAGGCTTTAATTCCCAAAACTCGGATCTTTTCATGTTGGCAGAAATCCTTCTGCCGTGTCCTCCATTCAGTTCATCTTGAGCATCAAGGGCTGTCCGAAGAAACATAAAATGAGAGGATTGTCCAAAATGATGGCCTTGATAATGATGTAAGGAAAGACCTTGCAGTCGATCGCGTAATGCATCGGCAGGATCTATCTCATTGGTGGGAGGATCCTCGTCCAATTTGGGGACTGAGGATGGAATAGCGACAGGTTCACTTGGCAGAGAATTTATACTATCCAATTCCTTCTCAAGGGCTTGTGAATGTAAAGCCAGATCGACTAGCATTCTTCGAACCACATGGGTACTGGTAGGAACACTAAACGTGGTGGGAGCAGCCAAAATAGCAGAAATGAGAGATTGCACAGGTTCTGGAGGAGCCTGCGGGAAGCGCGGCTTTGGACCTCGTTTCTGCAAAGCGGGAATAAGTCTATCAGAATTTGCAAAATGTTAATCAACTACTCTTTTCACGACGTTCCGGGTGCATTGCAGATTCTGTTTTGAGCATTCAGAACATACATTTCCTGGCGCATTGTCCCCGTCACCTATTGAAGCATGTCACTCGAATGCTTTGAGCGGATCCAGGACAGACATACAGCGAACTTTGCGTTTATAACAATTATCGCAAGCCTCTCGCTTACCGAGACTAACTGGGGGCGTCATTTCAGGAGGCCGAATACGTAGCTCAGATTCAAGAAGGTAGCGAAGTCCCACGCTACACAGTCTCGACCAGCGTTTCTTGTATTGTATCGCCGAGAGAGCGGCAGGATTCTTGGTTCACATCTTTACTCTACTTCTGAGTGATTGACGGTTTAAAACATTGTGAGGTGATAAATTCCCACGCGTAGAAGTGCTCGCTGCGTGCGTGTATGTACGACATGGTTTTTGACCGTACTACATAACAGACTCTGAATATCCATAATTCATTGTAACAACAGGATAGTCAACCAACTGGAGTAGCTCATCTACCTCAGCCATAAACTGACTCCATTCATTTTGGCTGAGAGAATTGTGCGTCGGTTGAGTAAATGATTAGAGCACATCAAGCGAAATATTTGAACTGGACTTGCCTTGAATATGCCCTATTCATGGACTGGCCTGTTTAAAGGATGCAAATTACTCAATAAAATGCTTCTAGTCAATGATAGCCATACCTGGATCAAACCCATATGCCATTTCATCCAGCCCCTGGTCGGGTGCTGTATTTCCGGATCCGTAAGTCAAAGAATTGAAAGGTGCAACCATGTCCATGTCCATGTCTATATGAACCGGCATCCCACCGAGGTCATTCGAAGTGACTGGTAAGCTCAGCTCGGGATAGGACTCAATAGAGGAATTAAGCGACGCTATATTTGAAAGATTGAATTGCGATTGCAGTTTTCCGGGATTCGACTGGGAACTCGATTTATCTTCTACGGATCCAGCGAGGTTTGAATTTCCTTCAAAACGACTACAGGTACGCTTAAAAGATGGGGGCTTCTCTATTTGAGGTAGCTGAGTAACGGAAATAACAGAGAGGACGTCCCTGGCATGACGGACACGGTCAGCTCCGGAAGGTTGTATTTTGCAGATACATACCTGAGCCGACCAGCCTTTTCAATCCTTTTAATACACATTAGCATTAGTGGAGAATTGTAATAGTGCCCAGATAGAACTATGCCTACTTACCTATCCTCATAGAGGGCCAGCATATCCAAGCACTTTTGTATGTCGTTCATTTCTTTGGTAGCATTTAGGGATATCTTTAATTGTATTCCACGCCAAAGGTTAATTAAAAGAACGATAGCACAGGAGAAGATTGGAGGCTAGATGGTAGAAAAAGACACTTATTCGTCAATCCGATCGAAAATGCTCCATAGATCTGGTAAGGGGCTGCGAGTGCTTACGACGAGGTGAACAAATCGAATCTTGTATCGTTAATGGTGGCCGTCGAGAAGGTGAACGCATGAACGAGCGGCATTAGCACAGATAGCCAACGAAGGAAATGTCAGCATAGATTTCTGACCAGGCCAAGACATAAACCGTTGATGAACTAAGCAGGTACATGAGCAGTGGTTGTACGATCTCGATAGCGAACGAACCTTGTATCCGAACCCAGTAAAATTCTGCGTAAAGCATTATCGATTGGTGAGCAAATATACTGTCTTTTCGATGAGGATTATATTTCACTGGGTAGAGATCGTCAGCCTCAGTCACCCCTGGTTATGGGGCACAGTCACGGAAGTCAGGAAGCGCATCTATCCACTGGTTCAAAGCAGAGTCAAGTTCCATAACGGCCTTTTGATTCCATTCTGCGGTGGAAAGAGTTGTTGGCCCCCATGGATCTAGGCGTCTCGCCGAATACTGCGAAATTCAATGCTTGAATTGCAGAAAACGACAGGGCGACTTACAATTGAGCGATGAGCAAAACCAAGAATCTCTGTAAGCTTGATGCGGTGGATCCTAAATGCCAGTTTCGATGGCGTGTTTTCGGGCTGCGTAAATGCATCATCTGGATTTGGGGCTTCCCAATATTCATCGTCGCACATTACAGGTAGTTCGAGGTCCAAGCTGCCAAAATTTAGAATGTAAATAACCGTAATCCAAAACTGCAAAATAACTCACTCGTTAGTATTGGATGATCTCGGTCTGCCAAGACCCATACTCGTGACTGTGTCAAAGAGGATAAGCTGCCAGAATGCTCGCTTCCACAGCTCAACCTCTTTGGGATCTCTACCCTTGCCAAAACCTGATCGATGCACGCCAATCATTTGCGCAAGCCGGATGCCAGTTCCAATCATTACCCAAGCTGTCTCCACCATGTGCGTTGTATGCATAAAGATAACAGCGAGCTAACTTAGTGTGTTATCACCGATATTAGATTGTAGTAACCTTCGAAGGCTCACCGGATACACTTGTAGTGCGCAGACAGTGGGAGAATAGAGAAAGCTTTTTGGTATGAGTTCAATTTGATTGAAGTATTTCCACCCAGCAGAGTGCTTCGAGGTCGTATGATTGTACAGGACTCGAGGGTCATCGGAAAGGCGAGAAGCAATTGCACAAACAGCGAGAACAGTAGAGCCAAATGTCCGATCATACAAGTGTAATTTGGCTGCGAGAGATTTCTGGAAAGTTGACTGGTGAAGGAAAGGATAGAATGGATGATAATTCTCCCAGTACAATGCCACCAAACTCTTGAGCAGGTCCTTAGGTGGGTACACATAGGGTATCGGCTCGTACTCCGGTGCAGCATGCCACTGGAGAGTAAAGTATGAGCCTCGCGTCGGGGAGACAGACAGACAGACTCACAGGCTTTGGATCCCAAAATCCAGATCTTTTTAAAGCCACGGAAATTTTCTCGGATCTTCCTCCTTTGAGGTCATCTCGAGCATCAAGGGCAGTCTGGAGAAGCATAAAATGAGAGGATTGTCCAAAATGGTGGCCCTGATAATGGTCCAAGGAAAGACCTTGTAATCGATCACTCAAGGCTTCCTCAAGATCTATCTCATTTCTGGAAGGAGGACCTTTGTCTGACATAGGAAGGAAGATTGATTCACCTGGTAGACTTTTCATACTACGAAGTGAAGTTAATTCCTTCTCAAGTGCTTGTGAATATAAAGTCAAGTTGACTAGCATTTTTCGAACCGCGTGGGTACTGGTAGGCACATTGAACGCGGTGGGAGCAGCTAAAATGGCGGAAATTAGAGATTGGATAGATTCTACATCTGGAGGATCCTGCGAGTAGCGCCCCTTTGGACCTCGTTTCTGCAGAGTGAAAATGAGTTTATAAGAGTTTACAAAAGCATATCATTTACTCTTTTAACGATGTCCCGTGTGCATTGGAGGCTCGATTTTGAGCATTCAGAACACACGTTTCCGGGTGTCTTCTCTCCGTCACCTTTACAAGAGCGTTAATGAATGCTTTGGACTGATGTGTACACAGACATACAGCGAACTTTGCGTCTAAAGCAATTATCGCAAGCCTCTCGCTTACTGAGACTAATTGGGGGAGTCATTTCGGATATGAGAATCGAATTGGAGAAGGTTCCCGGGTCCCACGCTACACATCAAGCTTCAAGCGCCACTAGCGTTTCTATCCATAACAAGTTGGGAAAAAAAGGCAGGAGTCGCCGACTCTGGCGGGGATCCCAGTTCACCTCTAGGGTGATTGACGGCTTGAAACATTAGGGGGTGAGTTCGATAAGATTCCTAAGCTCATAAACTTGAAATTGCTCGCCGAATGTATGCTTAGCGGGTCAGGGAGTAAGGGGTTAGTGGCTAGGGGCGTGTGAAATGTGTTGAAAAACTCGACTCAGGTTTTTGCGACCTTTTAAGGACCCCAGAGTTTTGCTAGAGTCGATTACGAGCAGAATTTGCTTTGCATCTGACAATGAATGAGGGGGCAAGAGAGACACAAGTATGTTCTACACCACTTATATACCATAATTACCAGCCACACCTAGGGGAAAATATTCGTAGACGAACACCCGAGCACAGCATGCGACGGTTACGCGTTCCGCTCAATGGCCTCAATACGTACATAAGGTATGATAAAGAGACTCGTTTAGATCCTGAAAGCCTCAAGCCTATTGCTTAGGACATAAAATATCGGCCAGAGCATTCAACCCGCAACCCCGACTCCCATCCGTCCCAGAAACAAAAATATCACACTCACGACCAATCTGTTCCATGTCCTCGTGCAGATCTTCAGTTGTTCGATGAATGTACGCCGTCTTGATTCCTCTACATGATGATGGCGCGAGTAAGAAACGACAAAAAAAAATCAACCAACAAACAATAAAAGACGCTAGTCACAATTTCGCAGCGGCGCGCAAATCATAGGCATGAGCAGCGACCATGATACAATCTTCAGCCTCGAGTTGCATAAGCTCTAGTGCTTTCTGATAAATTTTAGGATCTGGCTGTTGTTGACATATTCATATCAGTAACTTGACGACGAGCAGCAGGGGTCATTGGCTCCTGCCTTAGTAAGACCGAGGAGCTGTGAAGAAAAGAGGGAATGAAACGGCAATTGCGATGATTGGATCAGGTCGAGCTGCAGACGGGTTGTTCCATTAGCTAGAACGACTCTGTAAAAAACATAAGCCATCCAAATCACTGAGTCAATGAATGCCTGCCGAATAAGAGAACCACCGCCACTTACACGAAGAATTGCTGTTTAAGTCTCTGCAAGCCGTCGATAGCATCCGGCCAGGCTGTGACGTATCCATGGCTGAGTCAAGCAAAACAGCCAGAAAAGAAAACAGTGCATCACGTCGTCGCGTCGCAGGTTATACTCACCCACTTGATGATGCCAGCTCTGCACCAATCCCATCCTGATATCATCCCCCCAGATATCCATGGTCACTAAAGTCTCCGGCCGAGACAGAAGCTGGTCCAGTACTCTGCGATGAGTGATATCAATGTCCTCTTGAGGCTCCCCGTTTTCGAATCGTTGATGAATTTCACGGAAGAATCCAGTCCTCCAGTTTGACGCAAAAGACTCCAAATCAGCGTCCGACTGCAAATTTGGCAGTGAACTGGGGGTGTTGGCGCACTGTTTTCGCAGTGCAGTCACGATGGATTGCGACCAGTTGGTGCAGGTGCCCATCAAATCAAAGATGAGAGCTCGAGGGACCTTGGAGGTGCTCGTATCTATGCTCATTGTCGTCGTCGTTAGAGGGATATGGCAGCAATGGCGGTCCGTAACAGGGCCGAACCTGGTTCCGGGCTCAGTTGGGCGTCTGTTGTATTTCCCGAGTGCATCGGTATATATCACTCGACGCGTCGACGTGTTCAGACGTGAGATTTAGCTTTTTTCTTGGATACAGATTTTTTTTGCCAATGCCGCTGAGCTCGACTGAGCCTGTGTTGACCATGAACGGTACCCACTAGTCTATCTTGCGGCGTAGATGCAAACTGCGCCCACTGTCTTGGTAGAGCCTTCTCAAACACCAGCCAAGATTCATAAACTCCCACTGTTCCTTCCTACCGAAGTTTCATATCAATTCTCGCGGGATAACTTGCCCATTTCCTGATAGATTCAATGATCCTAACGTCGGAAATCTCCAATTTTTTCCCTTTGTACTGTACTGTCATTGACTGTTGCTGAATCCCGCTGTCACTGTGTAGATGATGATGTTCCTTCTAACAACTTCGAGGCGTTGATTTCGTATGTATCATCATTTTCCCTCCGTACCCACACACAATTTAACAACTTTGGCCCAGAGACCAGTTGACAGAGCCCTCCCGCAAATCAAAGATGGGGGAAATGGAGTAAGATAGAGATAAAGAATCAAAGCAGTCACTCGCGCGCAGAACGGTTTCGAGATTATTTTACAATAGGTAACAGACTACGGTATAAGTATACACTTGGGTCAAAATACTTCCAAGATCGTGGTCATCAGCAGCGGCAAGAAATCATTTGGTTCACCAAAGAATTAGGTCAGAGATACCTATTTGCGAGCAGTGAATTTGTTCCGTAAACATCCAGAGCGTCGGCCACCGACAAGTACAAAGTATGCCCTGATTCCATGAATGCCTTGATGCAGGGGGGAGTTTGCTAAGACCCCAATGAGTACGAGGAAAGCACAGAGCAAGTAAAGATGACGACGCACCGAAGGTCTTCTATTCTGCTGTAGCCAGCGCAAGATATCGAGGCAATCTGCTTGCAATCTCGCCCATATTAACACGAAGAAAGTAAGACTGGGTTCGGTGGTGAGAATCTCCTCTGACACCAAGCTTGAGATAGCTATCCGCGTGGTGGTCGCTATATCGGTTTGACGATGGGACACTTTGCAGTTGTAAAGAACATGGGCTATCCCATTTTCCGTTTCTAGTAATGCAAGAGTAAGCTAGTGTTCTCGAGGTCAGAAAAAAAACTCTGTCGCCTACGTTCCAAGTCCTCGTAGAGCTTCTTGACCGCGCTCAACTCAGGACCGGGCAGCATCTACATTGCACGCGGTCAGCTTTTCAGGCAAAGCAAATACGGGGGGCGGGCATATCTAACCAACTGCCTATGAGATAATTTTGTCCGCTTGCGGCTTGTGGAAGGTATCCGAAGTGCTGAGAATGCAAGCAATGTTACGTCCGGTTCCGTCACCTGCCCATTCTGAAGAATTCTCTTCAGTTGAATAGAAACGGCTTGTAAGGGTTTCAAAAACCTACGACAAGATAGATCCTGAAAATCCATGGTAAGCGGAGATGAAAGATGCGATGGCGATGAGAAACATCCTCCAAGCAAGATACGTACTGACGGATAGTCTTCTCCAGCTCGGCCATTTTGGGCATGAGGTCTTGCAGGACCTTTCGGTCTACTGCTCTGCGATTGGATGCCTCCATGAATTCGGTATGGAAAGAGGTAAGGTCTGCGTTGAGCTTGAGCTGGGTTTCTACAAGGGCCCGCGTGTTGCACATGGTATCTGATGATATCTAAAGGTTATATCAGCCCTCACAATCGACGCAGGACAGCGGTGTCAGTGTCCAACGAACATTCATAAATGATTGTAATATTTGAGCGGTCTCCTGACAATACCTCGATTCATCTTGACCGGAACTCCGAAGAGTGAGAGGTAAAATGACTGTACAAAACACTGGAAAATGAAAGGTGATCAGGACCAGGAGACAGCAAAGGAGAGCTAAGAATAACGACTTTTCAAACGCCCAGAGATTATCCCCGCATTCGCCCTGTGTTGCTCGATAATTTCCGAAAAGTCCTGCGGCATCGGAAAAACTCCCAAGGTTAGAAACACGCATTTGAAAGAAACGAGGCTTTTGAACCTTTTGATAAGCTTCCCATCGAGGTGCCAGAGGCTCGACTGGAGGAGATGTGGACTGCTTATCGAAGGCATGAAGCTGGGCGGATATAGATTCAAAGGTTTTCAAGAGTGCTGTACCGGATTGCGACAGCTTCTGGCATGCCTCCTTCAAGTTTTGCATAACATCGTCGTCGTTAAAGACTCGGATGGCATCGGGGTAGGACAGAGGTTTTGGTTTTCCGTAAGGAAGCGAGGTCGACATTCGTATGTATGTATGGGGGAATTAGGATACAATGTCCAGCTATAACTTGATTTATATATTAAGTAGCAACTTTAAGATGCATGAGCGGCTACCGTCAGATCTGATTTCAATAAATGCTACTGTACAACAGAGCTGTCAAGAGTTCAAGATCTCCTGGGTTCCCTATCAAGTTGCCGGTTCCGAAGCTGTCACGGTTTGGGAATGGGTTGCAACTGATTCTAATTTTGATGCACCCCCCATGCCCAAATAGAGAACAAAGTCAAGGTTCTTGGTCGGTTCAAGGTGGGTCATTGCCTTCTGCGCTGACAACCAGACTGGGATCGTAGGGAAGAGGTAACCGACGGTAACCTTTCGGAGATGCAGCGTTCAACGAGCAAAAATCCAACATTTTTCATGAAATCCCAACTCAATGCTTATGATGGTAGCCATATTCCGGGTGTTGGAAACACCGGAGATTGAGGTACAATGTGTGGTCAATGGACGGTTTGCAGGATGTTTGAGCAATGCCTCAGGCTGGGCTGAAGTAAGCTTAAGCCGTGGGAATGCTCGGCAAAGGCTCAGTCTTACCCGCAACCCGTAACACGGCGAAATTTGTGCTCAGAGTTTTTGCGACACCGCCAAAGCACCGCAGGTTCCAACTTCTCAAACTGAAGCTAGCACGCTCGTTGGAGCATTCATTCTCTCTGTCGTTGTCTGTCTAACCCCTCGTTTCCGGTTATCAGCTTGAACGCCAATGGACGACGGGCAACGTCCTATTCCAGCCCTGTATTCTTCGGTCATTTTCTCTTCCGTCGTTTTTTTCTATGTGCTACCCATGACATTAGGCATATAAGGACACATAGAAGCATTTATGAATGAAGGCCCATTGGCAAGGTTCAAATATATCCGTAAAAGTAGCTATGTACTTCCGCCCAATGAAAATTTGACCTTCCCGGGACAGATCTTCGTCGCCACTTGACCATCGCCGTGACTTCTTCATCTTAGGTTATTCTCTCGATTCTCCTCTACAAATCCCAGACCTGTACATTCCACCTTATTTGATTTCTAGGTGTCAGGCCAACCAATAGCAACGCCCTAGTAGCAAGTAGTAAGTACGGAAGGAGATCTTCGCACTTTTTCTTCCGTACATCCCTCTCAGTACTCCCATCTTAGCGAGCTTGCAATGGCTCTGTCATGACAAAGTCTTCGGACTAACTTGATCTCTCCCTTCTCATCCAAACTCTAACCACTTACTCCACCTCCCTCGCTTATTTCCAACTTGAAATACCTTTAGACGAATTCCCCAATACGCTCCGCTCCATTTCTCTCGGAGTGCCCTTATCGTGACGCAGAGCGTCCCGAATCTTCAGTCTAATCTATCTAACCGTCAAGCTTTCCAGCACTGGGATGATTCAGGTCAAAGGACTTTACGGCGAGCACGGACATATTTGACGCGTGGCATGCAGATTGTGCCTTGCGCCCCACTTTGACTTGTGTGTGTGGCCATGTAGATCCATATAGCTAGCTAATGTTACATTCAGTCAGTGAGTGGCGTACGGTAAAAAAAAAAAAACAAGTTACAACCTACATACAATGAAGAAAGATACAAGAAAAATATGTGTGCAAGAAAGCATGAAACGAATGTATACAGAAAGAACGATTGAGAAATTCCAATTAGATTCAAATTCAGTAATAGAGCAGGAAATAAAATGCGAGATGAGTCGAAAAAGGAATAGAGGCGCCAACGAAAAGATGATCAGGGTCCAGTCGCAGTTGAAATCAAAAAAGCAACCTAAAGGAAAAGATGGACATTCTCCAACCCACGAGAGAAATCTGCAACGACAATGTTGTGGTCGTGAGACGTACTGCAAACAGACATAAGTAACCAACATTCAGACGGTCATTTTTAGCGACCAGGCAACAAGGCGGGGGAGTACACGTACCTGACGATCCTTCCAAGATCAAATTTGACATCAAAGATGTGGCTCGTATGAGCGTTCTTGAACACCCTCAACAAACTCTTGTCTACCTCCCTCACGCCACCTCCATTAGCCGCACCTTCGCCCGCATTCCCATTCAATAACACATCCCTAACATCCCACACCCTCACACTCTTGTCATAACTCGCACTAACCAAAATCCCACTGGAGGGGTCGAAAGCTAGCGCTCGGACAAGCGCCTCGTGCCCTTGAAGAGTCCGAAGGCACTTGCCGGTGTACGCGGACCAAATCTTGATTTTCCAGTCGTTGGATCCAGATATGATGAGGCCGTTCTGTATGTTATGTTTAGAAAAAGAGACGAAGACGCCGGTCAGAAAGTCAATCATACGTCCGATGATAGATTGAAAGAATGAAGGGAAAGACGCGGGGTCGCAGAAATGTTGGGAAGCAGAGGATACTCACACTATACTCGATACACGCCAAACCGCGATCGTGCCCTTCAAACGTCCTCAACCGTTCGCCACTGCTCGCGTCCCACAAAATCATCTTTCCATCTCCACTTGCGCTTACAACTCTGCCATCCTCCATCCCAACGGCATTCACAGGCCCCTCATGTCCTCGCAGAATTCGATGTGCTTCTAGTGTTCGTCGGTTCCAAACTCGGATCGTGGTATCTTTAGAACTGGAAAGACCGACCATTAATCACCGACGATACAAAAAAGGAAGCAGAGAAACATCCTCACCAGCTAACGATCCAGTTATCATCAATCCTCAGATCCAGAACACCTCCTGTATGACCACGAAGAACAGTCCGAGTGCGAGCGTCCACCTCGAACTTGGGATCTTGATTCTGAGCCTGCGCTAAATATACCATCCGAACATCCCACACGCGAATCGTACAATCGCTCGAGCCGGAGAACATCATTCCCCTCCGAACAACAGTGTCTTCCGCATCCACCTGACCGTCTGAAACACCTTCATTTTCTTCATTCTGCCCTTCTAACCAAATAAACTTCAGACAGAGTACGCTTCCACCGTGTCCTTCTATCACTTCCGCGCCCTGCGGACTGGCGTTAACAGCAGTTGCCGATTTCCCTCGTCCCCAAGTACCTATACACTTTCCCGTATTCGCACTCCACATCTTGATTGTTCGATCTCGAGAACCGGTAACGAATATTCTGTCAGCCGCAAATGTTGTTGAAGATGGGAGCTCGATGCAGTAGACACTAGAAGAACCATACGGATCTCAAAATTAGTATGAGAAAGTGATGCAATTGGGACGCCACGAACCTATCGCCATGCCCGCTAAGTTTCATGACATCTGGTTCCCATTTATCCCGATATTCCGTCAATTGGTTAGTAACGGGTATCGGTAGAGAGTGCGTGGAGTCAATGCTGCCCATTATTGTGGAGGCGGAAGAAGACGACTGCAACCTCAAGGAGAAGGAGGAGGACATGGCGGGTGATGGGAGGGAAACATCTGCTCCGTAGAGTGGTGTGAGAGATGATGAACGTGAAGTCGGGATGGTGGGATTGATACTGGAGTCTTCTGGAGAAAAAGGTGAAGCAGAGCACAGGCGCTTGATAAATGCGGTACCCGCCCAACGTCGCTCTAGTTCCAACCGGTCTTGATACAGGGTGAAATAGTCGAGAGCTAAACTTTCGGAAGAGATTTGACAAGGGTTAACATCACCTGGTAGGGCAGGAAGGTCTTTATCTCGTCCAGTCGCGGTCTTCTTTCGATTCAGCAGATACTTTTGGATTTCCACAGAATCCTTCGTCACGCCACCACCACACTCGCCGTTACCCCAGCGAGACTGGAATAGGGTCCGCCATACAGCGTTGTCCAGCGCGAGTTGACGCCATGTCTTAGATACGGATGCACATATAAGAATGTTTTGAAGGCTCTGTTCGGGGGTCTCATGATGATAGAGTGACTGGGATGTCCGAGATGCTCGTAGATGTGAAGATCCATAAGCGAGAAATGCAACAATGTGTAGAGCAACTTCCGTAGGCAACATGCTCAGGATATCTATTCCAGTGACGACTCGAGCCCTGCTGTAGCTAGTCTTGACGCCTCGCCAGGTAGTACCACCATACTGGAAGTGGTCTGCGGGGAGGAAACAGGCCTCGTCATCGACGTCGATTAACTCTCCTTCTTCACCGTCCAACGGCGGAAGGTCGGAGAAGTCGATGTAAGAGTACTGAGACGAAATGGAGTGTCTCATGGTAGAACGATCGAAGCTGTCGTCGTGCGTCCAAAAGTCAGTGCTGCTACCCTCTGTGTGCGCTTTGTAATGACCGCTATTAGTAGCCCTGCTTTTACCTTTAGCAAGACGGTTAGGAGTTGGTGAAACTGAGCGAGGAGAATAACTGGGAAACATGGAATGTCGGTGGGTATCGGAAAAGTCGTTGGGTGGGATATATGTACGGGCGGTGATTGGGGAACGGGTAGAGGAAATGATATTCTTGGTGGGGGATGATATCAAGACATCCCAGATGCGAGGAAACAGGGCCTTGAGTGAAGATCCGGGGGAAGCATTATTGGCTTGCGCCACGCCAGAACTGCTTGGGGAAGAAGGAAAGGGTATATAGGAAGCGAAATGATTTAAGGTTGGGGTAGAGTAAATGGCTGCCCTTCTGCCAAAGGACCCGAAACCTTTATAGGGAGTACTGGTGTTATAGCTCCAGAAACTGTAGTCTGCATAATCGTTTGAATCCGCTTCTTCTGTTGCAATGAGTGAAAACTCTGAATTACTGCTAGGAGAAGGAGATTTCGGCCGCTGAATTGAATAAGCCGTGGAAGCTGGGGCAACAGAGAAAGGGCTGGATGTCGTACGAGGAGGTGTAGAGGGTCCAGACATGAGTTATTCCAGAAAAAGCCCAACCAGCTCGATAAATTCTTCCAGCAATACCCGTGTAATGAGCCCTTTGTGAGAGAATAGAAGAAAAAGGGATATTAGCTTGTTGTCGTGACGGCCGTTGAGTGGTTCTCAACAATTGACTCTGGGCGCTTAATCACTAATGTCACGCTCTCGTGGGCGCTTGAAGCTGATGGTACGAATAGGGGCTATCTCCCGCACGAATCGCATATGTGCGACTTGTCTTTCCTTCCATGTGGTATATAACTCAAGTTTCTACTTTACAACTCACCAATTTGCTCATCTATCGAGTCCTTAGTGGACAGCCAATTGCGCGTACGAGTGGCCGGCGTTGATGAACCTATGCCGGATAAATGATAAATAGAACCGGGCTGAAAGCTTTAGCAGACGAAAATCAGGGCAATCCCATCAAACCATAGAATTTTGGTACACAAGAGTCTTTGCGTAGGTCATCGATGCGCGGTCGAACCTACCTCGCACAGGTCGTACCAGTAGTACGTCCTCCGTGTCCAGTGTCGGCTCCCAATTGATGAAGGACCAGCCTGCTGTGAGTGCTGAGATCTCCTAGCACTTTTGCAATTCTAACGACAGTACTTCTCAATTTATGCAGTGGCTTGGGAAATTTATCTCCAAAAGACTCACCGACGCAGATAAGAAGGTTTTCGGTTAGTGTCATGCCAGCCTTGTCTCATCGGTCGTGGGCGTATATATCTTACGCCATTGCAGATGAAGTATTGGATGGAAAATCACAAGACCTTAAATTCTCCGGAGTTCTGTCCCAGGCAGGCACCTTCGCTGGCATCTACAAAGTTGAAAAGTACGCAAAAGCCACTGGTCCCGCCGCCCATGGCCCCCTGGTTGCCAAAGTGTATCGAGCAACTGTGGAGGAAATACAGCACTCGCCTGATGAGATCGAGAACAACGCCGCAGAGGTCAAAATCAAGAAACTGCTCGGCGAGTACGCCGGTTCGGGGACGCTATCTCAGTCTAGCGGCAAGAAGCATCACTTCTTCATTATGAAGCAGCTTTCTGGGACGGTCCTTTCGAAAACGCCCCAGCTTAAGTCTACCAAGAATAAGGAGGCGCTGTTGAAAACCCTCAGAGAGAAATATTGTGCATGGTCTGCTAAGACTGCGATTCAGCACAAAGTTATGACTCTGTCAGTAACGTGCATGTGTTCTCTGATGCTTTCTAGTGCTGACTCGACTGTCTCTCTTTGTGCTTGCAGAGATACACATGAGGACAACATCCTCGTTGAGTTTGAAGGTAACACGGAGAACGTCAAATCCATCCTCACTCCTGATTGGGACGAAGGTCAAGAAATCATCGGCACCCCATCCGAGAAGGAAGTGGTAAGTAGCTCAAACATTTGCGAGTTCCTTACAAGTGGCTGAAATGATGAACGATTTTCAGCATGATTTCAGCATGAAATACATCATGTTCTAGTTTTTCTTTGAACGGATTGTCACTCGAGTAGAAGTACATAGTAGAAACAAATAAAATTTGTATCGGATTGATACTCAAAGGGAAAGAAAAGGGTCTTTCCTGCACTCTTTCTTCACTGTTCTCGACCCTGTAGAAGCTCCTCTTCTACGCTCTTCCGCGCTCTGATATCCTATTATATAAGTTCGCTTGAAAGTGAAAATTGTACCAATGGCGTTTATGTATACTCCTGTGCGGTAATACAAGGGCGGAGGCAAGGCTTTACGTCCCGTAGACGTTGTATATGGTATATCAGACCTCGACAAGTGCCCGGGCCAAGGCATTGCTTTTAGAACTGAATTTTGTTCAATGCCGTCAGTCCACTGGGGGCCAAATTGAATCTGATCTCCAAATAAACTCTACAGTCTCGCTCTAGTCTCCGACGAAAGCTCCTTCAAAAATACTCCAATTTGTTTCCCTAGCGCATCCGGCTTTTCTTGAACGATGAGATGCCCTGCACCGTCAATACGAATGTTACTTGCATTCTCTGGTCGAAGCCAAACGCGCTGTTGCGATGTATTATCCCGACTATCCAATCTTGTCAAGAATTAATTGACACTAGAGCAGAATGACAAAGGAAGGGAGGACGAAACTTACTCGGGTTTTCCTGGGCCAGGCATTGCCCACCTCAGTTTAATCCTGGCATCCAACTCCTTCTTCCACAACCTCACCCACGCTTCCGGTCCCCCAATCTGCGCGTCGTTGAAAAGAAGTGCTTCCTGTATCGGGGAGGTTTTTAGTCGGATTGTATCCGTATCTTTGTCAAGATACAACCCCGCTTCGACATACAAATCCAGCACCCGAGGATCCCAGGTACGGAAGAAGGGAGATTCTAAAAATCCTTTGCGAGCTTCTTCCCGACTTTTCCATGATGCACGTCGAGATATGGCGCCTAGAGATAAAAGGCTTGGTTTGAAGTAAAAATCAACTGTCGGATATAAAATGACAGGATCGATAAGGAAGAGGGAAGTAAACAGAGCTGGATGTGTTATCGCTGCCAAGGTTCTAAACGGCTTGGTCGGTCAGTATAAGTCGTCAAATCAGTAAGAAGATACTGACGAAACGGCACCGCCGAAACTATGCCCAAAGCAGCAAATAGGTAATCGGGGACTACCAGGTCCCAGAAAGCCATTCCGCAGTCTCCGCTCGACTTCAGCTTGCCTAACGCGTGGTAAATGAACGGGTAACGGTTGCAAATTCGGTGATGACGGTAGAAAATAGATTAAAAAGTTCAAAAGGTCCCTTACCGGGCTCCTCGTATGGCCTGGGCTTCATGGTAAGGCAAAACCAGCGGCAATGGAGGAAAATAAACACGTACTAAATGAGTTCAGCCTCCCTTTATTCAGTAAGGCCGAATCACCATGACTATAAGCTTCCCATACCCAAATTTCCTGAACTAAAGATTGAGATTCGGGAGAAGATAATAGCGACCAAATTAAGGGCTCAAAAGCCTACGTTAAACATTAGTAAATTTTGGTCAGTTTCTCCGACTATGAGCATTCTTACCTCTTTGTGGAACCCATTCGCATGAGCGAAAAACAGCGTATACCCTCCCTTCTTCGACGTTTCCGTTCTTACGTATCTATTTAAACACACCCAAAGTGCTTTTTCCTGTCTCCTCCGCTCTTCATCCTCATACTTCCTTCTCATTTCCCGCAGTCTGGCTTCCGTTTTCTCTACCAAAATCTTTCTTTCATCCTTGGATATCTTCCCGTCTGCACTTGGTGATTCCGGAAGGACGTCATCTGGGTCTTCACGAAGATATGCAGCGGGAACAATATGTGTTGTCAGAGCATACGGTATACTTTTGTCTTCGTGCCATATGGGACTTCTTTGGCCTGAGGGAAGTTCAGGCTTTGGTTCTAGGACATGCTCTGGAGGTGGATAAACAGAAGCGAGCTCGACTGGCAGTCCTGGATACAGATATTTTGGTAGATTAGGAGGCGCTGGAATCTCCGCTGGTCTAGGATAGGAAGGGACCTTCGCTAGTGAATCTGCCATTCATTCACAGGTACAGGTAATGGCTTGGATGAAAAGTGGGCGAGCGTTGAGGAAATGGATTTACATAAAGATTGGACCGGGTATTCGGGAAGGCGTTCCCGGGTAACCTACAGACGCGTGAACGTGATTTTGGTTGACGCGCTAACGTGACTCTTCATGCGTCCGTCACGCTAACTGCCACGGTGCGGCCGCAATTCGATTCCCAAACCTGAGCTATACTGAATTACTGACTAAAAATTACATTTCTACCTGAAGTATGTAGAGTTTCTTACATCACACTAAAGTACAAAATAGAGAGTTACCTGGGCACAACATGTCTTCCTTCGCTCGTAAGTACCAGGCCGTCCCAAATTACACTAGAGCTTTGCTTTAGAATCATTCATTGACATTTCCGTCAAGAACTTTCCAAGCTCGTCTCCGAGTACACCTGGTTTTTCGTGAACCATGAGATGTCCCAATCCCTCAACCCAAATGTTGGTGGAATTCCCTGGTCGAAGCCAAACACGCTGCTGAGATGCATCAGGTCGAGAGTCCAGTCTTTAGAAGATTAAAGTACATGTGAACTTGATGTAACAAAAGAGGCGTACTCAGACTTCCGGGGGTCAGGCATGACCCACTTCAGCGTAATCCTTTGGTCCAACTCGTTCCTCCAGAGTCGAACGTACGCTTCTGGACTCCCGATTTCGGCATCGTTGAAGCCTATTGCTTCCTGTATGGGTGGCGTCTTTAATCGAAATACATGCTCATCTTCATCCCGATACATCCCCGCCTCAATGTATAGTTCCAACACCTTTCGGTCCCATCCACGAAAAAATGGTGACCTCAACAGCTCTTTCTGTGCCTCTTCACGGGTCTTCCAAAACGATCGTCGAACTATGGCACCCAATGTCAGAAATTGAGGAGTAGAATAAAAGTTTGGCCTAGGGTAAATGATAACAGGATCCATGACGAATAGTGAAGTGAATAAGGCTGGATGAGTTATCGCAGCAAGCATTCTAAGTGATTGAGTTAGTCAAGAATCCGAAACGTGCTGCGGTAAAAGTACGACAGACGAGAAGACTGATCCGAAACTATGACCAACCCCACACATAGGCTGGCGTGGACTATCAGCTCCAAGGAAGCCAGTTTTGAGCCTGCGTTGGACTTCAGAATGCTCAATTTGGGGTAAATGGGTGGGTAGTGATCGCAAAGTGGGGGACAAGGGGAGGAAATAAAGTAAAAACGTGAGCAGATCCCGTGTAGGACTTGTATGCACTGCAAAAAAAATGCTTGTATTAAGTCTCGAAAGGTACCCAGATGACAGATGCGCACTGAATGTGTTCATGTTTCCTTTGTTCAGTAAGGCCGAATCGCCTTGGTTGTACATATCCCATACCCAGATTTCCTCTACTAACGACTGGTGTTTCGGAGAGACGAGCAGCGACAGAATCATCGGCTCAAAAACCTATATACCAAAGTCCTGAGTTCATCTATGCATGGTCGTCAATGATCAATTAATAAACCTCTTTATGAAATCCGTTCGCATGTGTGAACAAGAGTGTATACCCTCCTTTCAATCCTGATCTTCTAACATATCTGTTCCAACATACCCAAAGGACTTTCTCGTGCCTCTTCGGCCCTGCCGTTTCGTACTCAATCCTCATTCCTCTGAGTTTGGCTTCAACATTTGACGCATATGCTTTCCTTTCTTCCCTGGATTGCGTTCCCTTGGGAGTGGTGTCCGGTAAGGATTCATCTGGAGTGTCACGAATATATGCGGCGGGAACGATGTGTGTTGTTAAAAAGTAGGGTAACCTGTCATCGCCATCCCATATAGGCTTTCTCTGCCCTGCAGGAAGGTCTGGCTTTGACCTTAGAGCACTTTCAGGAGGAGGATACACAGAATCAAGCTCGACTGGTCGCCCTGGATAAGCATACTTCGGTAGGTCCGGTGGCTTGTCAACGGCGATTCGCTGAGGATAAGTGAAAACAGCCAGCGATCCCGAGCGTGACATAGTTCAGAGGATGTACACTTTGAGAGGCTGCCAGTATTATCAGCATATAAACTATTCGGTGAAATATTTATAGAATGAAAGGGTTGCCCAAGTAAGTTTCTGCCTCCTTCTACCGCGCGCTTGCGGCCGCTCACTCCATCTCTTGAACTTTACTAAAGGGGTACTTTTGAGGCGCTGACGGTGTTTCCTTTTATTGTTAGTTTTAGTCGCACAGCCGACGCTGTGACGAAATCTCGACCCAACTTTGTTCAGCTTTCAGTCCCTGATCACCAAAAGATATTGCATGATATAGAGCTATCCTGACCTTATACTGGAGGAGTGGGGTGTTATACTGCAGTGGTCACACCTGAAAACTGGTATAATGGTCATATCACACCCTGTTCCTCCATTATAATGCAAGTATAATGTTTGGGACCAGCGGCCTAAGTTACCGGATGCCAGTATTAGACACCAACTCTAATAAGTGAGTTTGAAGCTAAATGGCCGAACTATCTGTTGGCTGTGGGGCTTGCTTGCCGCAGTTGGTACCAGTTACCTGCCATTTAGTCGACTCGGATTCGGGCTCCAAACTTCAACGTTTCAACTTTAGCTGTTCAGGTGAAAATCACGGCGCTCGTTGCGCTTAGTTGCTCCTGAGAATGTAGACGGAGCATTCTAGTTTCCTGAACGTTGTTTTTCAAAAATTGTACTCGAATCGCTGCGACACTATGCGTCTGTGTCAATATGGGCTTATCAAATGTCTCTCAAAACATCAGTCTCCGATTTGGAACCGGAGAGGGTTCAATGGAAGATACATAGGTGTTACTATCGTTGTGATCACTTCCTCAAAAGGTAGGCGTTCAACGCTCTCGGATAATTTCTTTGCAATATACGCGTTTTCTTTCCTTCAAGTTTCCTCACACCGAGACGAAGACCACCAAGAAGGAGATCAAAACGGTGGTACCACCTTGCGGTTGCGGAGTGCAGGAACTCTGTCTCACCAAACTCTCAACTCCTTATTCGCAACTTCATGTTCTTGAGGACACTCAACCCGAACATCGGCGATTTCCTCTCTGAAATCGCACCTATATGATGTTATTATTAGACGCGGAGAGAACGTGTACTATTACATACCAACTCTTCTGAAAGTAAACAGAACTGGTCTTTTTCCATCTAAAGTAGCGGTGACAAATCCCATTCTATCCTTCAATTTCGAGGTATAAAAGTCGCCATAGAAGTCGCAATTCGAGCCAAGAAAGCCGCACAATGTCCAAGCCTGCACTACAGCTCTCCAACCTCGGGGAATGGGCAGTCGAACGCACCAATGAAATCTACTTCGCAAAGAGCATGGCGGAGGCAAAGCAGGCTATCGAGAAATTCTTCGCTCCCCACGTCAAAGCCACAGTTAATGGTAGACCTGTCAGCAGAGACGATATCGATACGATCCTGCTCGGTATGCGGCCCACGGAGGAAGGCAACTTGGGATTTTTCTGGACAGACCTCGTGTATGCCGCAAGGGACCGAGCTACTCAACGAGTATGTACTTCCTAAAGAGCAGTGTCTATAACGTGACTCATTTCACTACAAAGGATGGGTCTCTGGGCGGAGTCTATGTGATTACAGGCGTCAAAGTCCTACATCCTCAAACCGGAGAGTTAATCCCCTCCTTCAGAAGAAAATCTGTATCAATAGAGTACGCCTCTCAGATCAATGTTCTAACATATTTAGAATCCTTAAGCGTGTAATATCCAGTGTCGAATCGCAGTCCGATGACCTGGCCATAGACAGCCGGAAGATTGTGGGCTTTGCGACAGTGGCGCACAACTTCCCACTTGAGGAGCTCGACCACCAGGAGAAGTTACGATGGAAAGATATCAAACAGTACAGTGCTAGATTGTAGGAAAACTGTTTAGAAGCACCTTTGTAATACCTTTGAATACAGCATTATGATCAATTTACCGAACGAGAATCGCATTTTGAGTAATTGACCCCTAACGCTTAGCACTTAGCGCTAAGCACGTGCCAGCTATGAGCAAGAGACGGCTAACCCTCTCTGCCTTCCGAATACGGTTGACCACGTAATCCATACATCCGACTTGCCTCAACGAAGATGTGTTCCGCTCACTCTTTTTTGAATATTGCGCTGAATATGCTGCCAATGGACTCTCACTAGACTCCCTGTAAAGATTATTGGGGCCTTTAACTTTGTATCGCTCATTTACGCTCAAGTAGCTGCTCGATTTATTAGCGTCTAGACCTTAGTCAGCATAGCACGCGAAGTCGATCCCGGATCTAAATCTTATTCTTAACCGCCAATCCGTTTCGTATCCCGGATCTGAACCTTATTCTTAACCGCAGAGTGCCCCGAATATACTGTACTCCAACTAGACTTGGATCAATCTAAATTCGTCAGGATAAAGCAAAATCTGTTGCGACCGGCGGCCGCTGCATTCGTGAGGCGGTACGTACAAGAGGTAAACATAGAGGCATCGAGTAAAGTTATGAGAGTTCCTGAGCTGACGTGGTAAGTAAAAAGAAGTATGCAAAGTAATGCGAGATATTGGAGGGGACATCACAGATGAATCCCGATAATCAATTGTGCATAATTTTATCTAATTAGTCATCACGTTTTCCCTATAGAGTGGCGTTAACCTCTTCGAGTCTTGCAAAAAGTAAACTAGCAACTCACGAAAACTGGCCTATAATATTGCCTTGGGGGTAGTATTCACAAGTGTAGAATTGAGCGGGCTGTAGATGACAAAAAGACGGAATAAGCCAACGGTAATGAAAGGTGCAAAAGAACTTGCTCCATAATCGGATTGGAAGATACCGTCACACGTTTGGACGGCACAGCCGACTTGAGTGGTGTCTTTCCAAACCATCTGAGTAAAGTGCGAGTACTGGGGATTGCGTGGGTTGTACTGCGCTGTAAAAAGATAACAATGTAAGATAACAATGTCAGGTTTACGAAGACACAGCAAACATGCAGAACGAACATGCTTCAGCGGCCCAGTCGCCAAGTGCCGTAGTGATGTTGTAGTTACCCGTACCGGCGGCAATATTTTCTATCTCGATCAGCGCCTCATCAATCCACATTTAGAATCAAAAACCAACCTCCGTACGGACCCATGGCTCCATTTGAATGCTCGAAATTACATTTATTCGACCATTGCTGAGCCACGGCAGCAAGAGTGTTGTTCCACTGGAGTCCGCCGACGTTGAATTGGGAGCGAACAGAATTGTGACTATCGAGGTATTCTTGGACCCCTAGATTACCAGTATCAGAGCCATGGGTACCATCCCCGTCGTGGTTGGTAACAGCAGGATCGGGGGCGCCCGTTGCGGAACCATAAGACTCCCATGTAGTAGACCAGTCCCCGTGGTCATTATAGCTCAGTCCACTTCCGCTGCCACTGTCGCCCCCGCTGCCGTTATCGCTAGAAGCGGGGGTAGCGGCCGCAGACGCTTCAGTGGGTGAGGAGGTCCATTGAGTGCTCCACGTAGTTCCCCATCCTCCGCTTTGAAATGGAAGACCACTCCATGAAAACGGGATTCCGTTTCCATTCCCATCTCCGGATCCCCAAGATGTGGACCAGGATGTGGACAAAGTGAAGCCTTGTGCGCGTCTATATAGTGTGAGACTCGAACCAAACGAGGAAGAGTCTAGAACAGACTACTTACTCGTGAAGTTCGCGTGCAGAATCGTCAGGACTACGATGGGGTCTCTGGTGAGTAAAAGCTATATCCGTGTGCGAGACGGAAAAGAACCTACGCTTGAGTGGGTTTGAATGGATCGGGAGAGGTGGTAGGAGTCGGCCTGAAGAACAGAGATGTGTCAGAGGCGTTAACCAAAGTCCTCACAAAGCTCTCACAAGTCATCAAGATTAGCGTCCAAATCACCCAACTTCCTAATGCGATTCAAAGATCGCTTCCAATGTCTGCGATGATCGAAACTATTTGGTCGAAAACGAACAGGATGAGGGTCAGAGAGAGCTTCGGGTAATGCAGATAAAGAAAGAGAGGCTAGAAAGAGAAAAGAGTACAGCGGTGCCATGGGAAGGATATAGAGAAAGGTAAAGGAATGTGACCGAGGCGACGAAAGTAGAGGTTTAGGATTAAGTGCTTTGTCTAAAGAGACTTGAACGCTTTTGAAGGGTTTAGGTCCTGCCCGTTGGTAGGTTTCAAATGGAAGAAACCCTCGTCGTCGTCGAGAAGACTCCGTACGTGGTGTCGATCGACACGGAAGTAATATCATTCCATAGCAATCGTCGTTACTCGCATCATTTCCTTAAACCTTACTGGAAATTCTGCGGGCTGGCAGGTGGCAGAATTTGCAGCGCAC
This sequence comes from Collybiopsis luxurians FD-317 M1, assembly GCA_000827265.1. Classification (NCBI taxonomy): domain Eukaryota; kingdom Fungi; phylum Basidiomycota; class Agaricomycetes; order Agaricales; family Omphalotaceae; genus Collybiopsis; species Collybiopsis luxurians. The sequence goes on along the minus strand of KN834805.1, from coordinate 114,850 downwards.
CTTGGTCGAGACCGAAGTCGAGCGATTGACAAGGGAGCCATGATGTCACAATTGCGCCCCCTTGCGACGCAGCCCCCAACCACCTTTATTCGTCATTCCTGGAAACTACAAAGAAAAGTTTGCGCTTTGACAAAAATATTCATTCGCATCGAGATGTAATATTCCTGTAGATTCAAGTGATGAATTCATACCTAAAAAATCTTTTTCATCCAATCCAAATGCATTACGTGTCCCCTAGTCTTTTTCACATACACCATATACACCACAGCACCCGTCGAAACACTAGCAAACGAAGCCGTCGCCGCCCAATGGAATTGCGAGGGTCGCCAAAATATCATTGTCAGGGTGAATCTACATTTCATTTTAGTACTTGTAAGGAAACACAGGGTCAAAACTATGAGGAGAAACAAGACGCAACTTGACAAGACTAGCAAGGTTGTGCATCGTATACTGCAAAGCAGTGAGCGAATTCCGTCTTGGATGTGTATTGAGAGCGGTTTGTAGTTGTTTTGTTTGGATGAGGTCGAAGGACCATAAGCCGATTCGAGATAGCGCCATGCCTGTAAATGCCACGAGACAGTAGGACAAACATATATGTGACCATCTGAAACGCACCTCCGAAAATCAACGCCGCACCAAGAACGCCCATGGCTGGGTGTCCAGGCGAGCCAGACGGTGACTCTGACTGGGGTGCAAAAACATAAAAGGCGAATAAGACTGGGGCGAGTGAGAACACCATCGACCTGCGCAAAGATCGTCAAACCCGGAAGTTAAAACGGTGACAACGGCCTGAAGGGCTCACCAGATACTCCAGCTTCCCGCCCTCACGGTTCCAATTTTTCTCTCCAAAGGATGTGAAAGCGCCGTCCCACAGAGGCCTGTGATGACACATAACCCCCGCATCTTTGCAATGAGGTCGTCTGAGAATGAGAGCATGTTGAGATAACCTATCATTATTCCATCGAACCTGAAATTCAGACAGAGGTGCCCGGCCAGTCGCGTCAGCCCGACTTTTGGGAGAAAAGAAACAGGCAAACGTACGAAAGAACAGTTATGTAGAGTAAAGAAATCGATAGGGAGGAGAAGAACACAGGGAGATGGGCTAGTTCTTCCCATTCGTGAGCGACAATGAGCAGCTTCAAACGCTGCCACCACGAGTTGGTCGATCCAGGAGAGCCGGATCCCAGGAAGGCCGTAGATTCGTTTGGCGTATCGAACTCGACCTCCACCTCCATCTGTCTCTCGTTTTCTTCCGCCTGTATACCACTTCCCGTCGTTGTCGTTGGCCATTGGTCTTCCTGTTCCTGATGCAGATCGTGGAACCCGTGATCGTGGCCTTGGTCCAGATCCAGACCCTGATTCCACTGCAGCTGAGGAAACCTCTTATAAACAACACCAATCCAGTACATCTCAAAAGCCAAAGCCAAAACCGTGATCGCAGACAAGATACTCAACGACACAGTACTATCACCACCCTTCCGAACCGTCGTCCCAGCACCATCTTCACGACCATCATAGGTAACTGTAAGAAAAGAAACAAATAGAGGTGCACATAGCTGGCAAAGCAGGTTTATCTGGCGAAGGTAAGTGTTTAGCTTGGAAAGTTTGTCTTCGAAAGACACGGATGTGGTAGAATCATTATCAGCGACGCTTTCCTCCTCCGAATCTCGACTTTGCTCCTGTCCTTGCCCTTGCCTTTGATTTTGTTCTGGTTCCCCATCCAAATCGGACACAGACGTCGATATCGAGGTAGCCCAATCTCGTTCGACGGCTATGGATATACACGTGTTGGAGAGATTGAGGGTGCAACCGGAAAGAACGATCATTGCAAAAAGAGGCGTCATAAAGCTAAAATTCAAGCTTGTTGTCCAGGACGACGAAGATGGTGTCATTGAGTCGTGCTCAGCTTGACCTTGACTGGATGCAGGTTCAGGTGGACTGTTAACACCGCTGAGCATCCAAGCGCAACAAACGTACGCAACTAGTGCTGAAAATTTTTGTACCAAGATCCCAGCCCTGACGAGACGCAACCTCTCATGCTTGTACCTGTCGACGAGTGAACCTGCCCAGTGAGAAAGTGCAATGCCTGATACTTTGTAATGAAGGCGATAGAGAATCCTCTTATTGCACGTACTAGTTAACGGTCGTTTTGGAACACTTACGAGTCATTGCGAATCCTAAAATTGACGAAGGCAGAAGCGTATCTTTAAAATACTTAATAAGATAAAGATATAACGCGAATTCTGCCGTTCTATCTCCCCAAGCACTGCGTTTATTAGAGTCGCACAACGTAGGCACGGTCAGTTGTATCGATGAAATGTGTTTGAAATACCTAAGACTTACCTTGAAAAGTGCTGCACTAGAAGACATCTTAAGCCCGTACTGTCAAAACCGTGACTGGTACTAGAGCCGCGACCAAGAAACCGCAGCGCTGTTTGCATCATTGAAGGCAACTTGAAGGAGTCACGAATGTCTAAGCGCCCATTTTGAGTTCCACTCAGGCCTCTGGCCTCCGTCGGGGATCTAAAATATTTCTACCTACACTCCAAAGGAAATGTATACACTTTTGAACAAAATAAATAAAAATTAAATGTAAGATATCATAACTGTACAGCGGCGGAGTAATTAATCAGCTGGGGTAGCTCATTTACTTCAGCCATAAATTGACTGAGAATTGTGCCGCGTGCGTCAGCTATGCAACTCAAAGCGAAAGGAATACATGTACAAATGTACTTGCCTCGAAGACATCTTATTCGTTAATTGGTCTGTTCGAAGTATGCAAATGGCACAACCAGAGAAATTTTATCCAAACAGTTACAGCTATTTAATTATTTTTGTCCCGGCATCGGCGGAGCAATGAATGGTATGGTTTTTTGGCCGTAAACACGATCATCAAGGTACGTTTTTTGAAAACAATGTTACAAATAATTAAATAGCTGAAAGAGATGTCCGGATACTATGGTTGTTAGGGATCTTGTAAACTTTTACATATCGCAAATTTCTGCTTTAAGTACTTACCGGATCCAAAATCTGAGTACACAGCTGAATTCATAACACTTTAGTGCCCTTATTCCCAAAGTTTTGAGGGATTACAGGGAGCTCTGCAAGCGTCAGTCAATGACTGAGCAAAAACAGGGATCTTTCAGACCCTTGTCACACATATGTCACTGTGAAGCTGCTAGTCGGCCATTCTGGTGGCTTGGCAACTCAGGGAATGTTCTAGCTCTGCTGAGCTACGGCTTGGTCCCTGTGTCACGCTGGAGCACCCTCTCATATTTTCTTGTTCGTCTATGGCTCAAATCGAGCCAGATCATTACTAAAATTGACAAGAGGACTCTAAAGATCTTCTTCATTTGTGTGTGCCCTTTTTTGGGGCATTAGTAGATACCATTTTGCTGTTCCTGACAATGTATGTAGAATCATGCATCATGGTTAATGAGTTTTCATCTTGCATTTGCTCGTCCCGCAGGAAAATCTTGCTTCAAGTCAATGATAAGGTAGATTATTACTGAAACAATATGTTCATAAAGTATTAAAGGCAGAGAGTGTCTCAAACTCTCAGAATTGAGCATTTTTTAAAAATCACAAGTTCCCTGTTGCCGCAAGATCCCTAACAACCATAGTACCTGGACCAACTCAAGTGCCATTCCATCCACTCCTGGCCATGGCCAAGTAATATATTCTCGGGCCCACTAAAGGCTCAACCATGTTGGTGAAGTGTTCAAAAAAAATATACAGCAATATGAGCCGGCATTGAGGTCACTGGAAGTGACTAGTAAGCTCCATTCATAACTTGACACAAGATTGGCATTGACTCGGAAGGAATCAAATGACGCTTCAGCTTCAGTCGACTCAGGATTGTATTGCGGTTGAGTTATTTGCTGAGAATCTGCTTTTGGCCGGGATGTATTCTTGACAAGGTTGGCAGAGAACGGATCACTTTCGGAGCAACTATGGGTGCATTTTAAGGACAGGAGCTCCTCTGTTAAAGGACTGGTATCTTGCTAATGGAAACTAGTACAGAGAGAATGTCCCTTGTATAAGGTGTAGTCTGCCCAGTGCTTATTGTATACCTTTCCAGCGATTGTCTGCGTGCGTTGCAGGTGTCTCTTTGAGCATTCAGAGCATACTCTCCCTGGCATATTTTCTCCATCACCTAACGAAATGTGTCAGTCAAATGCTTGGAACACAGCTCTAGATCCCTACAGTGAACTATGTGTCTGTAACAATTATTGCATTCCTTTTGCTCACTGAGGCTTAGGGTGCTGTGAACAAGTCATCTTATACTAGCATGTGCTAATTAACATTGTTAATAACACATTAATAACATGTTATTAACTCAGAGGTCAAAAACACCATGTTAAAATGTGTGAATAATTCAAATGATGCATCCTCGCAAACAGACCATTCTTGAAGATACAAACTGTAGGGTTCATGACCAATTCATGCTAACTTGAAAAATAAGTACTGAAAATCTTGGTAGGCAATGTCAAGCAATACAGAGTGGATCAAATTTCTAAATTTGTGAGAAACAGTGTTTGCAGTACTTGCCCAAGGTCTGCCCAATAAGGAAAATACTAGACCTTGACTCTCTTTTTGCAAATTCTGAAGCTGACCAGGAGTTCCAAGAATGCTAAGGTGAAAGATGCCACAGAGCAAAGGTAGTACAAGGAGCAAGGACAATAGTGAGGGAGAGCCATTGAATTTGACATACTGGACACTGGTGCAGGAGAATACAGCAACGCCGAACTTGAATCCCAGGATCAAGTTCAATTTAGGGCCAGCCATTCCTCTTCGGCCTGTTTAGCAAGAGATGGGTGATATGGCACAAATTTTAATGCAGTAGCGGTCAAATTTTGGAAGGATTTTGCAGCCCATTTCTGATGTCAGGTAGGGTAATTATTTATTCACTTGCACTTTTGTTAATAACATGTTAAAATATCAATTTTTCACTTGTTAATTATCTTCTTCACATAAATGTTAATAATGTGTTATTAACTAGGTTAATACTGGTCCTCCAGGGGACTGTCTTTAATAACAATGTTATTAACACAGCCGGGAATTATTCACGGCACCCTACCAGTGAGGCTGACCAGAAGCATCACTTTAGGATTGAGCCGGGAATGTTGGATTAGGAAGGAAAGGTGCAATTCATTTGGGCATGAGTAGTGTGTCTGGCAATGACTCTGCCTAGTGCTACAGACTCAATGTGGAAGCCAGGAAGAAAACCAGAACCCTGCTGTCCAAATGACCTTTCATTTCTTCCAACTACAGTCTTGCCCCAACTTCAAATATAATCTGAGTCATTCCTTCCAAATTGAGATTATCCTATATACTAAGTACATTTACTTGCGAATGGAATGAGAATTAAATGCATAAGGTCACAATTGTCTAACAGTGGGATAGTTAACCAACTGGAGTAGTTCATCTACTTCAGCCATAAATTGATTCCATTTGTCTTCGCTGAGAGTATTGTGTCTAAACAAAAGCAAATGACAGAAATATGACTATACTTGCCTGGAAGGTGTCCTGTTCATGAATTGGCCTGTCCAACATATGCAAACAGCTCAACAATGGATATCTCACATATGAAATGAAGTGAACAATCACTATACCTGGACTAAACTCATTTGTAAATGCTATCTCATCCAGTCCTTGGTTGGGTAACCTGGTTTCAGATTTGTATGTCATAGAATTGAAAGGTACAATTCTGTCGGTGTCCATGGCGATGCGGACTGGCATCTGACCAACATTTGAAGTGACTGGTGAGCACCATTTGTGATCAGGCTCATGAATGACATTGTTGAAATTGAGTGACATTTCATTTGAGGGATTGTATCCTGGATTTGACTGGGACCTTGACTCATTTTCAACAGAGTCAAAGGAGCCAGTAAATGTTGAATTTTCTTCAAAGCAACTACAGGTGCGCTTCAAAGATGGGAGCTTCTCTATCTGTGGGAGTTTACTAATGGAAATTACAGACAGGAGGATGTCCCTAGCATGACAGTCATGGTGAGTTGGAGGACTGTATTTTTTAAGATACACACCGAAGTTGGCTGGCCATTTCAAACCTTTTCATACACATCAGCTTTCAAGTTGCCAAATATAAGTAAAGCCCTAGCAGAACTTTCCATACCTGTCCTCATAAAGAGCCAGAATATCCAAGCACTTTTGTATATTGTTCATCTCTTTAGTTACATTTAGGGGCATCTTGGACTGTATGCCATGCCAAAGATTGATTGAGAGAACAATAGCACAGGAGAAGATTGGAGCCTAGCAAAATAAAATTAATCACTAATCTGACTGGAAATTCCCCACATAGGGTTCTTGGGTACATACCACAAGATGGGCAAACCAAACTCTGTATCATTGATGGTGATCATCGAGGAGATGAACACAGGAGCAAGCTGCATTAGCACAGACGGCCAATGAATGGAATGCCAGTGTGCATTTCTGACCAAGCCGAGTCAATAGATGCTTATGAACTAAGATGGACCATGAGGAATGATCATGGAACCTTCAATGATGAACAAACCCTGTATCCGAGCCCAGTAGAATTCTGCATAGAGCATCATTGATTGATGAGCAAATACAGTGTCTTTTTGATGTGGATTGTATTTTACTAAATACAATCATTAGCCTCAGTCACCATTGGTCACATGGAAAAATTACAGAGGTCAGGTAGTGCATCTATCCACTTATTCAAAGCTGAATCAAGTTCGGTGATTGCCTTCTGATTCCATTCTGTACTGGACAGAGTTGTTGGTCCCCATGGATCTAAACATCTTGCCGAGTACTGTAAAGTTCAATACTCAAGCCAGATCAGGGAACAGAAGGACCTACTAATGAGCATTGAATGAAACCTACAATCTCCATGAGCTTGATATGGTGGACCAAAAATGTCAATTTTAATGGTATGCTTTCAGGTTGCCAAAATGCATCAGCTGGGTCAGGAGTTTCCCAGTATTCATCATCACACATTGCAGGGAGTTTGAGGTCCAGGCTGCTATGACTTAGAATATGATTGGGACCAGAAACATGAAATAACTCACTCATTGGTATTGGATGATCTTGGCCTTCCAAGAGACATACTTGAGACTGTATCAAACATGACAAGCTGCCAGAACACTTGCTTCCACAACTCCACCTCTTTAGTATCTCTACCATTTCCAAAACCTGAACAGTGTACACCAATCATTTGAGCAAACTGGATGCCACGTCCAACTAATATCCAACATGTCTCATCCATGTGTGTTGCAGTCATGAAGGCTGCAGACAGCTAATTTTGTGTTATTACCTGTATTAAATTCCAGAATGATTCAGAGGCTTACCGGATAGACTTGCAATGCATACACAGAAGGGTATTCAACAAAGCTTTTTGGTGCAAATTCAATCTGATTGAAGTATTTCCAACCAGCAGAGTACTTTGAGGCCATATCATTGTAAAGGACTCAAGGGTCATTTGAATGGCAAGATGCCAGTGCACAAACTGCAAGAACAGTAGAACCAAACATTTGGTCATGTAAGTGTAATTTGGAAGCAAGTAATTTTTCAAAAGTAGGCCTATGAAGCAAAGGATAAAAAGGATGGAATTGCTCCCAGTACAGGGCCAGCAGACTTTCGAGAAGGTTGTTAGGTGGGTAACTATAGGGTATCAACTCGTACTCCAGGGCAGCATGCCACTGAAGAGCAAAGCTTAAGCCTCACACCAGGAGATAGGCAGACATATGAAACTCACCGGCTTCAACTCCCAGAACTCAGATCTCTTTAAATTTGCAAAAATCTTTTCAGTTTGACTGCCATCAAAGTCATCTCAAGCATTCAGGGCAGTCCTAAAAAGCATAGAATAGGAGGATTTTCCAAAATGATGGCCCTGATGATGTTTTAGGCAAAGAGCTTGGAGCTTATGACCCAAAGCTTCAACAGGATCTATCTCGCTTCTGTCAGGAGTATCCTCATCTGATCTGGTGAGGGATGGCAAAATTGTGGCAGGTTCACCTGAGAGAGAATTTATGCTATGAAATAATGCCAATTCCTTCTCAAGTGCTTGTGAGTGTAAAGCTAGGTTGACCAGCATTCTTCAAACTAAGTGGGTACTAGTAGGGACACTGAACACAGTCGGAGCAGCCAAAATGGCAGTGATCAAAGATTGGACAGATTCTGGAGGAGCCTGCGGGTAGCGCAGCTTTGGACCCCGTTTCTGCAGAGCAGGACCTCAATGAGTCTACAGAAGTTTACACAGGATTAATTATTTACTCTTTTTGTTATGCTTCGTGTGCATTGCAGTTTCAGTTTGGAGCATTCAGAGCACACATTTCCTGGTGTAGTGTCCCCATCACCTATCAAAGTGTGTCAGTTGAATGCTTTGAACAGATTTGTGACAGACCTACAGCGAACTTTGTGTCTATAACAATTATCGCAAGCTTCTCACTTACCGAGACTAAGTGGGGGATCCATTTCAAGAGTTTGAGCTGATGAGTAAACTAGATTCAGGAAGAAAGGTTAACCAGGTTCCACGCTACACCAACAGTGTGTGAAGCATGGGCTCATCAAGAAGGTTGTTGGGGGAGGTTAAGGTTTGCTGACAACCATCTTCTCCGATATCTTCCCACCGATATCTTCCTAGTTTCTCTCCTTTTTTGCTCTGATTCAGATATATTGCTGAGCAATTGATAGTAGTTTGAAGTGGCATTAGAGGGGGCCAATTCCAATACAACTAGATTACTAAGTGGACAAGTTTTTAAAAGTGGTCGACATGGTACACATGAAGGGGCATATGTGAAATACTCTATCAGCGATCCAATGTTCAGCCCAGCTTCAAGAAGATTTAGCCGACTATAACCAGACCATATATTTGTCCACTTTGGGAGAGAGCCAAAAGAATTTTGCATATTCTCAACTCGCATATTATGAATCTGAATGAAATGAAGGATTCGTCCTTGTTGGGACATTTGGTGTCACACTGTGACAAAATGCTTATGTTTTTCCCTATATATGGTCCATGTGAATGTGACTGCCTTGTAACCTTACAGCAATTGATTTTTTTTTGAAAAGTGATCACGGTGAAAGTGAAATAAGCAGCTTAGCCATACATACTGATTCTCTTGAGCTTCGTTTAGTTACCACCCTCATACAAGCTGGAGCTCTCTCCGGCAATGTCACAAACTCTTTGCTCCAAAGTCTAGAGCTGAAAGAGTGTCATAGTGTGGTAGATAAATTCTGTACATTGCATTTATCAGTTTTATGGGAAGTGCAATTGGAAGAACAAAGGAGGAGGCTGTGGTTGAAATAGCTGGCATCAAGGGTGTTGCTTTCCTACCTGTTCACAGCAAAGTATGAATTTGTAGCACAATTTTGAAAAAATGCCCTTCAGTGATTTTATTTACATGTAAACAAAGATGCTCCACCATTGCTCCACTGTGTGCGATGTCGATAACACGATGGGGAACTACAGTGGACACAGAAAAAGATGTCACTGCCTTATATGGTAACCCACAAAATGTGGAGGTTTTGGCTCAGTTTTTTTGGCCTGTCCAAGCCTGCTCTAATGCTTTTGTCCATTTTAAGATTTTGATTGGTAGTTATAGGACATTTACGGCCTATGGTAGTCAGTTTGTGTTCGCAAAACGAGGCTGGAGTGCAAGTGGGAATTGCTCTTCCATATATGGAGTGATATCTTTTTCTGCGTCCACTGTAGTTCCCCATTGTGTTATCGGCATCGCACGCAGTGGAGCAATGGTGGAGCATCTTTGTTTACACATAAATAAAATCGCTGAAGGGAATTTTTTCAAAATCGTGCTACAGATTCATACTTTGCTGCAACACCCACAATACGGATCTAGTTGTCCTGTCATTTTTTTTGATGTGCTTCTTTAATCAATCCACAACACTATTTGGGCTCCAAGCACGAAGGATTTTTCTTAAATAATTTCATGTTCTGTACCTCAAGTTTATTACATTGAACCATTTTATTTGAGATGTAGTGTTGTATGCATTAAGGTTGGCCAGCACAGCATGGTAAGTTACAGTGGTGGAACCTTGTGCTGATTGTCTCATTCATGGAAGTTGAAATGGAACTCAGCTAACGACGGTGATCCTTTTGCCGGCTTGGTGTTTTGGAGCCATCAAAACTTGATGTGCTTTGCAATCTGCAGCTTTGCTTGGCTACCATATGTATACAACTTTTTCTTGACTCAGATCCCACATATGAATCCAAACTAACACAAGATGGAGAGGAAAATCAGGTGGTATTAGGGGAAAAGGTAGAAGGGGAATTTGAGAATGAAGGAAGTCAGGACTCGGAAATAAGGAGAAGTTGTTAAGGGAGTCGATAAGTATTATTCGATCCCATCAAAGTGACGACAGCTTCTGAGAGTCACTCCCAGTCTGATATCTTCGCTAACCCTCACTGGTTCCCCTCCATAATAACATTAATGAGCACTCCAGTGCATCTTCACTTCCTTAATATACATTCTTCAGAAAGCCAGTTCTGTTATTGCATGAAACTAGAGTATTTCCAGTCATTTGGCAAGCAACTCCCCTGTATCCTACCACTGGATCTGGCTACGGGAGGCAGTTGGGTGCTTCAATAAGAGCTTTCAAATACTAAATTGGATTTTGAAGCAGCATTGATGCAAAATCCGAAAGATGCAAAGGGTGGAGGAGAGAAGGATAGGCCACAAATTCTGCTATAGCCTATATTTCAATTGAGCTCAATGAAGAAGGATCTTTCATGCCCTTGCTTCAACACTCATTCTTCCTTATACATTCAAGCATCGAGCACCGAGACTCTCCTTCACTTTTGTAGCTAGTGATACTTAAATGCATATGTCATGATGTTAGATACATCCTTGAAATGTTGGATGCAAGTAGATAAATCTGCATTCTGTTGGAGTTAGAACAGAAAATTCTGTGCAACTACCGAGGGGAAGGAATGGAAATCAGAATTTTAGGAGGGATAAGTGGGAAGCCGGAGTAGTTATATCCTCTCTCTGTTCGCTCTCTATTCTCACTGCATCCACTTGTTTTGATTACTTGAGATTTGTGACCATTTGGCTGTTCATGGTCGTCATTTTCTTTTGTGAGTGAATCACTCAGCAACGAGTTAGACAGTATCAAGCAATTTATATATCCAAGGTCCATCATTGATAGTCTTCTGAGAGCCATGGCCCCTATTTTTACTGAATCTATCTAGACGTAGAGAAGCCGAAGCCTCGGATTCATAATTGCCGCGCAATCCATTGCGGCGGCCTTCTTTCACAAGTATACCGTGCAACGTTCATTCTAAATCTACACCTATGACCCAGGCTTATTTTTGCGCGTACGCTGTGTGCATCTCTTCCTAATTTGAGCCTGGAATAAACTCTTGATAGCATTCACATTGTCTACTACCACAGCTCTCATGCGATATGAAGAAAATACGGATCTCCTTCGTGAGAGGGGTCTCCATGGATTTACACGTTTTGTATGCGATACATCGAGGGTTAATGGAAAAATAATGCAAAGGCTCAGTGTGAAATGATGCCGTCGTAAGACACTCTCAACTTGTTTCTGTTGAAAACAGCCTTTGATAGCTAAACGACTGGCGCCGCCTGAACTTCTCGTCGTAACCCGAAATGACGGGTTTGCCAGATGTAGTGAGCTTCTCAGTACACCGAGAGGATTTTTGGTGGCTGCAAAGCGATGACTTTCAGTGAAAGGAACCTGCCCATTGAATTGGATAGTACATTTCTGATACTATGACATGAAAGCAATTGAAGCCCTCGACACATTATTACTTGTTGTCGTTAACGATTGCCTTGGAACACATACAAGTCATTGCGAATCCCGGAATCGATGAAGACAAGAGCGTATTGCGAACGAGATAGAGTTATAATGCGAATTTCACGGTTCTATCTCCCCAAGCGCAGCGTTTATTAGAGAGTCGTATGATATAGGCACGGGTCAGCTGAAATTTGTCCGGCTTTTCGAAAAGTCCAACGCTTATCTAAAAAAGTGTACTCCCAGAACCGTTGCTGGTACTTGCCAAGCCGCGACTAAGGTATTTCTATTAATGACTGTGTCGAGGGTACATATACTTATGAATAGAATACAAAAGACTATAATTATCCAGGGGCGGGGTGATTAATCAGCTGGAGTAGCTCATCTACTTCAGCCATAAATTGATTCCACTCATTTTGGCTGAGAAAATTGTAAGTTTGCTATATTGAACTCTGAACAAAGCTGCAGAAATGTCACTCTACTTGCCTCCAAGGATTTCTATCAGTGGTCTGCCCTGCTTGAAGTATTTAATAAAACAAAACCTCATGCAAGAAGTATAGGAAAGCTATACCTGGACTGAACTCATGCCCCATACCATCTAGTCCTTGGTTGGGTAATGTGTTTTCAGATCTGTAAGTCATAGAATCGAAAGGCACGTCCATGTCTGTGCCTATGCCAATATGGACTGGCATCCTGTCACCGAGGTCATTTGAAGAAATTGGTGAGCTCCATTCGAAATTGTGCTCAAGATTAACATTGAAAGAATCAAACAATGTTTCGGTCGAGGCATCGTATTGCAATTGACTCATTTGCTGATGACCTGCATTCAGTTGGAATTCATCTGTGATGGAGTTGGCAGGGAATGAATCTTCTTCGTAGCGATCACGGTTACGCTTCAAAGATGGGAGCCTTTCTACTGCAGGTAGTTGACTAACAGAAATCACAGACAAGAGGATGTCTCTAGCATGACGGTCGCGGTCAGTCCGAAAACGGTATTTTGCAAGATACGCACCGAAAACGACCAGCCATTTCCCATCTTTCCGTACGGCACATCAGCTTCGCCAAATCTGAATAGACCCTAGCAGAACTCTCCATACCTGTCCTCATAGAGAGCCAGTAAATCCAAACACTTCCATATGTCATCCATTTCTTTAGTTAGATTGAGGGACATCCTGGACTGTATTCCATGCCAAAGGTTGATCAAAAGAATAATAGCGAAGCCAAAGATTGCAGGCTGGTAGAAAAAATTTACGCATCAGTTGGACGAAAGTCCGAGCACATTTTGGAAAGGGTCGACGAAAACATACCACGAGAGGGGGGATCCGAAGCTTGTATTGTTCGTGGTGGCCATCGAGAAGATGAATGCAGGAACGAGCGGCATTGGCACAGATGGCCAACGAATGGAGCGCCAATATAGATTTCTGACCAAGCCGAGGAATGAAACGTTTATGAACTGGGGCACATACATGAGTAGCGATTGAAAAACCATACCAAGGGACAAACCTTGTATCCGAGTCCAATAAAATCCTGCATAAAGGATTACCGACTGATGAACAAATACAATGTCTTTCTGATCAGGATTATATTTCACTAGGTATAAATCATCAGTTTAAGTCCCCACTGATTGACGGTCAACTCACAAAAGTCTGGTAGCGCATCTATCCACTCGTTCAAAGCCGAGTCAAGTTCCATGACCGCCTTTTGATTCCATTCTGCAGCCGACAAAGTCGACGGTCCCCATGGGTCTAGACGTCTTGCCGAGTACTGCAAAGTTCGATATTTGAATCTCAGAGTACTTATAGGAAGACTTACGATTGAGCGTTGAGCAAAGCCGGCGATCTCCATGAGCTTGATGTGGTGGGCCCAAAATGCCAATGTTGCCGGTTTGTTTTCGGGTTGCTTAAATGCATCTTCAGGATCAGGCGTATCCCAGTATTCATCGTCACACATGGCAGGTGGTTCAAGGTCGAAACTGCTAGGAAGTTAGATTAAGCGGAAACAGGAAACATGAAATTACCTACTCGTTGGCATTGGATGATCTTGGCCTTCCAATACCCAAACTCAAGGTGACATCAAGTGTAACGAGCAGCCAAAATGCTCGTTTACACAACTCGACCTCTTTGCGATCTCTACCCTTGCCAAAACCCGAATGGTGTACACCGATTATTTGAGCAAGCTGGATGCCAGGTCCAATTAATACCCCCATAGTCTCCGCCATATTCGTTCCAATCATGAAGGTTATGCAGAGCTGACTTGGCATTATTAGTGGTATCAGATTGCGGGAATTTGAAGGCTTACCGCATATACTTGTAATTTATAAACAGACGGGGTTTCGACAAAGCTTTTTGGTGCAAATTTGATTTGATTGAAGTATTTCCAACCGGCAGAATGCTTCGAGGTCGTACCGTCGTATAAGACTCGAGGGTCATCTGAATGGCGAGATGCAAGTGCACAAACAGCGAGAACTGTAGATCCAAATGTCCGGTCGTACAAGTGTAATTTAGCTGCAAGGGATCTCTCAAAAATAGGCTTATGAAGTAAAGGGTAGATAGGATGGACGTGCTCCCAGTATAAGGCGAGCAAGCTCTCCAGGAGATCGTTCGGAGGGTATTCATGGGGTATCGACTCGTACTGCGGTGGAAGTTGCCACTCAAAAACCAAGTATAAGCCTCACACCGAGAGACAGACATCTAGATGAAACTTACAGGCTTCAAATCCCAAAACTCGGATCTTTTCAAATCCGCTGGAATCCTTTCAGTACGTCCGTCAAGTTTATCCCCTACACCGATGGCCGCTGTCCGATGAAACATTAAGTGCCAGGAGGATTCTCCAAAATGACGACCTTGATAATGATTCAGGGAAAGACCTTGCAGCTGATCGCCCAAAGCATCGGCAGGATCTGTCTCATTAGTGGGAGAAGCATCTTCGACTGATGTATTGAGGGATGATGAAGTAGCAGAAGTTTCACCTGGTAGAGAACTTATACTACGAAGTGAAGCCAATTCCTTCTCAAGTGCTTGTGAGTGTGAGGCTAGGTCGACTAGCATTTTTCGAACAGCGTGAACACTAGTAGGCACACTGAACGCAGTGGGATCAGCCAAAATAGCAGAAATCAATGAATGGACAGGTTCTGAATCCGAAGGAGTCAGCGGGTATCGCGGCTTTGGTCCTCGTTTCTGTGGAGCTGGGGTAAGTATATCAGTTTGCAAAAGGTAGATCAAAGTTTACTCTTTTTACGATGTTCCGTGTGCATTGCAAGTTCATTGCAGAGCATTCAGAGCACACATTTCCTGGTGAAGTATCTCCGTCACCTGTCAGGCATGTCATTGAATGCTTTGAACAGATCTGTTCATCGACCTACAGCGAATCTTGCGTTTATAACAATTATCGCAAGCCTCTCGCTTACTGAGGCTTGCTGGGGGCATCATTCCAGGATGTTGAGCTATTAAGTATGTAGAATGGATTTAAGAGGGAGGGTTAGTCAGGTCCCGTGCTGCATACAGCGTCAGGCAACACTCATCTATCATAGAAGTTGGGAACAAAAGTAACAAGGCTCGAGGCTAGGCTCGGCGGCGCGCTGATTTATCAAGCCGAGTGCAAGAGACCGAGAGAAATTTTGCGGCCCGCAACCTTCTATCCACGTTCTCGATATACAATACAACGTTCGTTCTACATCTACACCTATACCTATTACGCAGGCTTATTCTTGCTTCTCTTCCCAACCTGCGCCTGGAACCCACTCTTGATAGCATTCACACTGCGTCTACTACCACAGCTCTCGCACGACATGAAGAAAATACGGTTCTCCTTCGTCAGAAGGGTGTCCATGGATTTACACGTTTTGCATGCGACATACTCGACTGCAACGAGTGACACGTCGGGGGTGAATGCGAAAAAATAAAAACAAAAGAGAAGCTCGGCGTACCGATATATCGCCGTAAGACATTCTCAACCTGCTTTTGTTGGAAACGACCTTTGATAACTAAGCGACCTGCACCGTCTACACTTCCTGTGGTACCCATTTCAGCAAAAAGGAATTGAATGACGTGTTCAGGCTATGAGGGGAAAGGTATGAGCATGAGTAAACGAAGTCATACGAGAACATACCTGTCTGTGCATCTTCTTGCAAATATCGGTGACGTTGGCGAATATAGATCGCTTGTTGCCTTCACGGTGAATAGAAGGTGGCGCGATGGTATACCGTTTTTGAGAAGATGAAGAGAGAAGAGCGGGGTTGGCGGCATGGAGAAGGGTGTAGAAACGGGATAAGAGCTAGAAAAACCTAAGGAGAGCAGATCTTGGAGTAAATGGACACAAACCTCGGGATAAGCATAATCTCTGTCGCTGGAAAGCCATGGTTCATTGCCAGAGTCAACACCGACAGGAACGTCAATGGGCTGAGCAAAAGGATCATTCTCGAGATCAGCATCATCAATGTCGAGGTTCGGGTTGTGTTCCATTTCTACGTCGTCGTCGTCATCGCCTGTAGATTTTGATTTCGATCCTGAAAGTTCCTTTTCAAAAGCCTCCATGTCCAAAGCAGCCTTTTTTGATTTTTTCTTTTTCTTCTTGATATCAGAAAAGTCTAAGTCTTCGGTGATCGCAGGGGTAGGACCACCTGCAGTGGGGGTCGATGTTCCAGAGTCGTTGTCTCCCTGGATAGAGACATTGAGTTTGGTATAGAGTACGACTCGATTTGACCTACAAGATCCATTGGAATCTCCTTCTTCTTCTTTTTCTTCTTCAAATCGCCAAACATTGCCTTAAAATCATCATCCTCTCCTTCACCATTCATTTTCATCTGTTCATGAGCAGTGGTTGGACCCAGATCGACCGGTTCGCCGGACGTAGTGGTGTTATCGATGGTTTCTGGTGCTGGAGCTGTTGGATCAGCTTCTGCGCCGAGAGGATCCTCGGTGAAAGCTACGGCTTTCTTCTTTTTCTTTTTGAGAGACGGGTCAAAGAGAGGTTCGTCGGCCATGGTGGTTGAGAGTGAAGGAGCAGATTTGACTCGTATGCATTGAGTGGGCTGCTCAGGTAAGCTGAAATTCCCAGGGTCTTCGGCGGGTGATACCGGTTTGGGCCACCTTTTCTTTTCGTTTTCCAAACTATGTTCGCTCGAGCTCGTGTCGTCGCCCAGCGACCAACGCTGCTGGCGGCGCCTTCAAATGCCAGAAACATGGCTACTCTTCGTGAAATCGAATTGCGTCTCAAATCCGTTCGCAACATCGAGAAAATTACAAAGGTACATTCATCCGTCTATAAACCTTTCCAGCAATTTACAGACTACTCCCAGTCCATGAAAATGATTGCTTCAACGAAGCTTTCAAAAGCTCAGAAGGCCATGCAAGCTGGCAAGCTCTACGGTGCTGCCAACGCTGGTGCGTAATATCCAGAAATTTCTCACTATTCGCGAACCTACGCCTCTACCTCCGCAGAGGTCTTTGAAACCACCAAAGAAGAACCAGCCGGCTCTCGCAAGCTCTTCCTTGTCATCTCCTCCGACAAAGGTCTCTGCGGTGGTATCCATTCGTCTGTCACCAAAGCTACCCGACGCGCTATCACCAATGCTCCCGACTCTCCCATCCCCGGCGTGTCCGTAGACTCAGACAGCCCTGTCATGGTCGTGGGTGACAAATCCAAAGCCCAGCTTTCCCGTATCTACGCCGGCAACTTCAAGTTGACCTTCAACCAAATTGGAAGGGACGTTCCAACTTTTGCAGATGCCGCTGGTGTAGCAGATTTGGTCATGAAGAGCAACGTGGAATTTGATTCGGTTGTCATCGTCTACAACAAGTTCGTTTCGGCCATTTCTTACGAGGCTGCTGCTATGGAAGTCAAGGGTGAAAGTGCTTTGAAGAAGAATGGTACGTGTACACGGTTACGTCCATGCAAGTGATGTCAATTCATATTTTCCACAGAGAGCTTCAATAAATACGAGATGGAGGATGACTTTACAAAAGACCTTTTCGAATTCTCTCTCGCCAACGCCCTCTTCGCTACCCTCGCCGAATCTCATGCCTGCGAGCAGAGCGCTCGTCGCAACGCCATGGACAATGCATCCAAGAATGCCTCCGACATGATTGGTAGCTTAACCATGCAGTATAACCGCGGTAGACAGGCAGCCATTACCAATGAGCTAGTGGATATCATTACAGGTACGTGCTTCACCAAGTTGACAGAATCTATTGACTAAACGTCTCAAATAGGTGCCAGTGCTCTGTGAGCAAATTAGAATTCTGTTTGTACTGAACCGTAATAAACAATATTTCTGAATCACGTCCGTCTTTATGAATGCTCGTTCTTGGTATCATTTGAGCGCTGGGAATCACCGTAAGGTCCCACAGTTCACTTATCTTGTTTTGGTTCTTTTGCGGCAAGATCCATGAGACATAAGGATATCCGCTTTCTGTCTTCTCCCTCCCAGCCTCATTTGTCCTTTTCCACCTGACTGCCTTGTCGCTGCTCATGACCTTCTTCGAAACCGTTGGCATTTCCCCCAAGGGCGCAACGAGTCCTGTCTTACTTCTCCTCTATAGCGCTACCATTGTGTATGCTGCTTGGGCCTTTGAATGGATTTCACGATTCTCAGAATGGAGGCGTCGCAGGGCTATGGTATGGTTCATCCTGCTCCACTCCTTGGTCTGCGACTTATTGTGTCGGAACATTTTCAACACCAAAGCTCAACGCTATCCCCACCGTCGGACCCACCGGTTATCTGAGTGTCAGTCGTTTCTGGACTGAACAGGGTAGGGATATCGTACAGGAGGGGTACAACAAGGTGAGTAGACGTGTCTCGTGCGGTGTCTGTCTCCGCCCGCTCCGTTCCCAACCGGTTCACCATGATATCCGGTCTTTCTCTCTCGAGCTGTGTATTCATTACATGCATATGAGGCGTTGTCACGACTGTATCAAGGAATATCTAAATTTATTGCCTGCAATAGTATCCCAATGGAATATTCAAAGTGGCACTCCCAGACCAGTGGATGATAATCATTCATGGGCATCAGTTGATCGAAGATACGCGGAAAGCTTCGGAGGAGGAGCTTACGATGACAGAGTCTTTGAATGATGTAAGTCAAATACATGGTCTCTTCCCAGGGGCGTCGCCTCAATGATTGTGGCAAACAGGCTCTAGCCGTCGACTACACCCTAACCAAACAGGTCGCCTCGGATCCGTATCACGTCGCCATCGTACGTACGCCATTGACTCGGAATATCGCGGCTGGGTTTGGAGAGATTAGGGAGGAGATGGAGTTGGCTTTCGCAGAGTATTTGGCTGTTGTGAAAAATGGTATGTCCCTATGTCATTTCATGCTTCCAAGGTGCTCGTAGAACTTTTGAACATGAACACAAATATGTTTGGTCTGTTTTGCAGATTGGGTCAAAATACCGGCATACAACACCTCCTTCCAAATTGTTGGACGCGTTGCGAATCGGTATTTCGTCGGGCTCCCTCTCTGTAAGTCTATTTCTTAGTCCGTCAAGGTCCCGGTGGCACTCATACTCCTCCTTATGGTAGGTCGCGATCCCGACTGGCTTGTACGTCCCTGCATTCTCCATACCTTTTTGTAATTGGTTCTAAAGAGAACTGAACAGGACCTGAACACCCACTTCGCCATTGACGTATTTATGTCTGCAGGAATCATCAACATGTTCCCTCAGTTTTTGAAACCGTAAGTTCCCCGTTCATGACCTCCGTTCGAGACAACAACTTTATTGACATTAACAACTCGATTCGCAAATTGGCCGGACGTTTCCTCACCAAGATGCCAGCTAGTATGAAACGAGCAACTAAACTCCTCCAGCCGATTATACAAGCTAGGTTGGCCAAAGAGGAAGAACATGGGGGTAAGGGCTGGCCTGGAAAGCCGGTACGTCTTGACTTACATTTCACCCATTCGGAGACGGAGTGAAATCGATGCTGACCGTCCGCCGTGTTTGCAGAATGATGTGATTTCGTGGTTGATCGACGAAGCGAAGGGGGAGCAGAGGAATATTCATGAGATTATTGCTAGGGTTTTGGCTATTGAAGTTGCTGCTATTCATACCACTGTACGTTTCGAGTAAAGTTATTCGCGGATGAAGGCTGACAATGCTCACTATCATACTCTAGAGTACGGTACGCTCCACATCCCTTTCGTATCCCTCAAAACATTTTGCTCACTGAAGCCTGCCCATGCAAAATTTCTCCATAGAACTTTTGCAACTCGCTATACCAACTAGCGTCCACATCCCCATCCATCGTCCAAACTCTCCGCGAAGAAGTCGATGAAATCATCGCAGAATACGGATGGTCGAAGCAGGGTATCAGCAGGATGCGCAAACTGGACAGCTTTTTACGAGAAACTGCGAGGTTCTCTGGAGCCGGTGGGTTCGTGAATCGAAGGAAAGTGGTGAAGGATTTCACGTTCTCCAACGGGGTTACGATCCCTGCTGGGATGACGGTTTGTACGGTGTCGTATATGCATCATCATCATGAGGTGTGTATGATAGGATTTTTTGGAAGTGGACTGAGTTGACCCTTTACGTCTGGCAGGCGTATTATGAGAACCCAGATACCTTTGATCCTTTGCGATTTTATAGAATGCGGGAACGTGAGGGCGATAATCTTAAATATCAAATGTTGCCCCGGATTTAGACTTTTTGATGTTTGGCTCTGGACGAAACTCTTGGTATGTCTCGATTTCACCTTGCAGCGGACGGTATTATCTAAGTGCTGCCTTTGGGTTTGTTTTTTTTAGTCCGGGAAGATTTTTCGCTGTATACGAAATCAAAGCTCTCATCGCGCACGTTCTGACGACATTCGATGTCAAATTTGAGAACGGGATGGCACCTGGATTCAAGTGGTTTGGACCGAATAATGAACTGGATACCGAAGCGGTGATGATGTTTAGGAAACGGCAGGATTGACGGATGAATTGGGTTTTGAATTCATTCGTGTGGGTAAGGAAGCGGGGATTTCGTCAGAAATAAAATAAAATAAAATCGGGAGAGAATAAGGGTAGTCAGAAAGTCGGTACAGAGTCGATTCTTGTAGTCGGTACGGCAGTCGGTACAGCTGTTGATTTGGCATCAGAATCGACCAATTTTATTGACCACCCTCTTTCAAAGTTGTAGTTTATTTGTCAGTTCTGAGGTAATTCTCCACTCCGGAATACGCTACAAGTCCTTGCTAAAAATGCCAGGCCATGAGTGTTACTTGAGCATATCAAATTCTAGAGATTTTTTGCAAGTAAAACAGTTTGAAAAGGTACTGCTCAAACTTGGGCTTTTGGAACTTCGTAGTTTGCAGCATCTTTATCTGGCTCTGATATGACATTGGGATTCATTGTGTAGTTTTATGTTTTATATAGGCAAGTCTAAAACAAGTGCACCGACCGCGTGAATCGACTGCTTGACGATTCATCAAAATCGAGTGAATCGACACTCGATTCTTGATCCTAAATCGACTGCCGTACCGACCACCTGAATCGATCTTGAATCAACTTTTTGACTACCCTTAATTTCAATTCATTTCTGGAATTGATTATGACCGGTGACCGAGAGCACGGGTGCAGTAGCGAAATAAATCTTCGATGCAAATTTTTGGTTGCGAGTCAGTCCCTCGCCTATACCTTCCAGGAAATAGCAAGCAGATTTAGGGTATGTATAATATATTATCTACAGGAGAAATTATTGCTCATGGATTGTGCAGCTTGTGTAAACGAATGAATGCTTAGAGGAAATGTAATATTTACCAGTCAAGAACGAACGAATGATTAACGAGTCTTTTTTGCACCATCTAAAACTCAGAAAGGTATTTCACTGATCTCAGGTTTTATATTTGTGATGTTCCACGTCGCTTATTCGACGCCAATTTAGCCTTGCAAATGTGCCACAGTTGCTCAATCAGTCAGATGTGTCACGCACAAGTGCTGTCAAGGGTCAAAGAGAATTTGCTTCTCTTCCGGTATGACCAGCCATATTGAGTATAAGTACTATAACCATGGTAGACAACGAGCTGGTGGATATCATTACTTGTGCGTGCTCTTCTGAGGTTTTGGATTCCATACTCTATCTACTGAATGTCTTCCATGGGTCCCAGTCCTGCGAGTAACTTTATCGGTAAGCAACCCGAATTCTGAGCCTACACGCTGTAAGGACAGTTCTTTTACGGCAAGATTCATGAGATATCGATTCTGACCCGATTTCGAATGCAGAATTGTCGCTAGAATCGCTGAAGTGCCTTGCAAGCCAACGAGTCTTGTCGATTCTGAATGCTACAATCTCCCTGCCCAGAAACCATTTACCAGAATCGTTGTCCTGAACCGAGTGACACACTTCTGGAAGCGACATAATCAAATCATTCACTCTGACAACTCTAGAGTCTTATTCATATCCGCTTTCTCTCCGCGCCCTCGCAGCCTCAATTGTCCTTTTCCATCTGACTACCCTGTTGCTGCTCATGACTTTCTTCGAAAATGTTAGCGTTGCCCCCACGGGTGCTACAAGGCCCGTCTTACTTCTCCTCTATAGCGCTACCATCGTGTATGCTGCTTGGGCCTTTGAATGGATTTCATGATTCTCAGAATGGAGGCGTCGCAGGGTTATGGTATGGCTCATCCTGCTTCATCTCCTGGTCTGGTGCTCATCGCCATGTACTTGTTACACAAAAAGCTCAACGCTATCCCCACCGTTGGACCTACAGATTTTCTTAGTGCTAGTCGTTTCTGGACCGAACAGGGTTGGGACATCTTGCAGGAGGGTTACAACAAGGTGAGCAGATGTGTCCCATGCCGCTCCCCAATCGGTTCACCATGATATCCGGCCTTTCTTCCTTGAACTGTGCATGCGTTGCATGCATATGGGGCGTCATCACTGCTGTATCAGGACGCTCGATTCTAAATTTATTGCCCGAAATAGTATCCCAATGGAATATTCAAAGTGGCGCTCCCGGACCAGTGGATGATCATTATTAATGGGCGTCGGTTGATCGAGGATACGCGGAAGGCTTCCGAGGAGGAGCTTAACATGACAGAGTCTTTGAATGATGTATGTTAAATACGTGTTCTCCTCCTTCCTTTGAGGCTTCCGAGGGCTTACGTGCTTTTGCTATCGCTGTTACCTAAATGATTGTGGCAAACAGGCTCTAGCTGTCCACTACACCCTAACCAAAGAGATCGCCTTGGATCCATATCACGTCGCCATCATACGTACGCCATTGACTCGGAATATCGCGGCTGGTTTTGGAGAGATTAAGGAGGAGATGGAGTTGGCTTTCACAGAGTATCTGGCTGATGTTAAAAACGGTATGTCATGCCACCCCCCTCCTCCCTCTCTTCCAAGTCGTTCGTAGAACTTCTCAACATGGACACGAATATCTTGGGCCCGTTTTGCAGATTGGGTCAAAATACCGGCATACAAGATCTCTTTCCAAATCGTGGGTCGTGTGACGAATCGGTACTTCGTAGGACTTCCTCTTTGTAAGCTCGACTCTTATTCCTCCAGGGCTCTGCTAGACCGATACTCATACTCTTCCTTATGATAGGTCGTGATTCCGACTGGCTCGTACGTCCATTCGTTCTCCACACCTTTTCGTAGTTCTAAAGAGAATTGGACAGGACCTGAACACACACTTCGCCATTGACGTATTCATGTCTGCAGCGATCATTAACATGTTCCCTCAAATTTTGAAACCGTAAGTTCACCGTTCATGTCCTCGACTTTTCTCTTTTTCGTTCGGGACAACTATATTGACATCAACGACTCGATTCGCAGATTGGCCGGACGTTTCCTGACCAAGATGCCGGCTAGTATGAAACGAGCGACTAAACTTCTTCAGCCGATTATCCAAGATAGGTTGGCGAGAGAGGAAGAGCATGGGGGTAAGGCTTGGCCTGGGAAACCTGTACGTGCAGACATACGTACTTTTCATCCAGGCGGAGAAGGAGTGAGTTCGATACTGACCGTTCGCTGTGTTTACAGAATGACTTGATTTCGTGGCTGATTGACGAGGCGAAGGGGGGACTGAGGAATATTCATCAGATTATTGCGCGGGTTTTGGCTATTGAGGCTGCTGCTATTAATACCACTGTACGTTCACCGAGTAAAGTTCATCACAGACGAAGGCTGATAATGCTCTCTATTATACTCTAGAGCACGGTATGCTTCACATAGCTCTCCTATGCCTTGAAACGCCTTGCTCACTGAAGCTCGCCTATGAAATCTTTCTCCATAGACCTTGTGCAATTCGCTATACCAGCTAGCCACCGCATCCCCATCCATTGTTCAAATGCTCCGCGAAGAGGTTGACGAAATCATTGCGGAATATGGATGGTCGAAACAGGGTATCAGCAAGATGTGTAAATTGGATAGCTTTTTACGGGAAACTTCCAGGTTCTCTGGAGCCGGTGGGTTTGTAAATAGGAGGAAAGTGATGAAGGATTTCACGTTTTCGAACGGGGTTACGGTCCCTGCTGGGACGACGCTTTGTACGGCGGCGTATATGCATCATCATGATAAGGTGTGTATTAAAAAAAGGTATCTTTGGAGTTGGACTGAGTTAATCCTTTGCGTCTGGTAAGCGTATTATGAGAATCCAGATACCTTTGATCCCTTGCGATTTTACAGAATGCGGGAACACGAGGGGGCAAATCTCAGGTATCAAATGTTTGCAACGGATTTGGACTTTTTGATGTTTGGCTCTGGACGAAACTCTTGGTACGTCTTGATTTCACCTTGCCGTGGGCGGTATTATTTAAGTGCTGCCTTTGGGTTTTGTTTTAGTCCGGGAAGGTTTTTTGCGGTATACCAAATCAAAGCTCTCATCGCGCACGTCTTGACAACGTTTGATATCAAATTTGAGAATGGGGTGGCACCTGCATACAAGTGGTATGGACCGGAGAAAGGACTGGATACCAAGGCGGTGATGATGTTTAGGAAACGGCAGGATTGATGGACGTATTGTGCTGTGCAGTTCTTGCAAACGAAGCAATGCTTAGAGGAAATGTCATACTTACCAGTCACGAACGAACGAACGAATGATTAACGAGTCTTCTTTGACCATCCAAAACTCAGAAGAGTGTTTCACTGATCTCAGGTTCCCCGACTCTGACCGAAGGGAAGGGAGGGCTCTATACAGCCGGCGTCTCCTTTGAGCGGAACAGTGCCGTATTCAAGCCGTAGGCTTCGGCTCATTCTGACCGCTAACCCTCCCTAAATTGATTTTTATTTTAATTTTAAACTCTTCATTGCCGCAAGTAAGTCTAAGTACTAAGGAGCGGGGAACCGCAACAATAATTAGTTGTGCTCCGTTCCCTTTGGTGTTTTCCTTCTGCGATTATCTGTGGGGGTTGTTGTAGCTATGGATAACGTTTGTGGTATGTATGTAGGGACCTCCCTAAATCGATGTTGATTGAAACCTATCTTGGATTCTATTCCTAAGGATATTGATGATAATTTTCTGGGAAGGATTCAGGTATGACCGAGTGTCTCCGGTCTTGAAGTTTGACGGGATCTTGAAAAACCAATGGACTACGTACGGCTAAGTATCATCCAAAGGACCTTCTGAATTCTTTGCTTCTCTCCCAGTATGAATGGTGGACTAACCATACTGCAGTCCAATCACCGTAGACAACGAGCTGGTGGATTATCAGTACTTGTGCGTGCTGTTCTGAGGTTCGAGACCCCTCTTAACGAATATGTTCGACAGGTCCCACTCCTGTGAGCAACTTATTGTACTGAATCATGAGAAACCACGATTCTTCCTGAACCTACACGTCGATCTTTATATGACTGCAGGCTTTTCCGGTGCCTCGCGAGGGTCGGGAATCCCCATAAGGGCGGTTCTTTCACGGAAAGATCCATGAGACAGTTATATCCGTTTTCTCTCCTCGTCCTCCCAGCTTGAGCTGTCCTTTACCATCTGACCGCCCGTAGCTGCTCATGACCTTCTTCGATATCGCTAGCGTTTTCCCGACGGGCGCTACGACACCCGTCCTACTTCTCCTCTATAGCACTACCATCGTGTATGCTGCTTGGGCCTTTGAATGGATTTCGCGATTCTCGCAATGGAGGTGTCGCAAGGCTATGGTATAGTTCATCCTGCTCTATTCCTTAGTCTGCAGCTCATGGTTGGAACATCGCCACGTGCTTCTCACATGAAAAGCTCAGCGCTATCCCCACCGTTGGACCCACAGATTATCTTAGCGTCAGTCGTTTCTGGACCGAACGGGGTAGGGATATCGTGCAGGAGGGGTATAACAAGGTGAGTAAATGTCCACCATGATATCTGGTCTTTCTCCCTCGAGTTGTGCATCCATTGCACACATGCGGGGCATTGTCAGTACCATGTCTGTTCGATTCTAAATTTATTGCCCGAAATAGTATCCCAATGGAATATTCAAAGTGGCACTCCCGGACCAGTGGATGATCATCATCAATGGGCATCAATTGATAGAGGATACGCGCAAGGCTTCGGAGGAGGAGCTTACGATGACAGAGTCTTTGAATGATGTAAGTCATATCCGTATTCTTCTCTTTCTTTTAAGGCTTCCGGGGGCTTACGTGCTTTTGCTGTCGCTGTTGCCTAACTGATCGTGGCAAACAGGCTCTAGCCGTCGACTATACCCTAACCAAACAGGTCGCCTCGGATCCATACCACGTCGCCATCGTACGTACGCCGTTGACTCGAAATATTGCGGCCGGGTTTGGAGAGATAAGAGAGGAGATGGAGTTGGCTTTTGCGGAGTGTTTGGCTGAAGTAAAAAATGGTATGTGTCCATGTCAAGGCACGCCATCCCCGCCCTCCTCCAAGTTGCTCGTATGACTATTGAACATGAACGCGAATATGTTTGGTCTTCGCAGATTGGATCGGAATACCGGCATACAAGACCTCCTTCCAAATTGTGGGACGGGTTGCAAATCGGTATTTCGTTGGGCTTCCTCTTTGTAAGTCTATTTCTTGGTCCTCGAAGGTTCCGCTAGAGCGATACTCATACTCTTCCTTACGGTAGGTCGTGATCCCGACTGGCTCGTATGTCCATTCGGTCCCCGTGCCTTTGTAATTGGTTTTAAAGAGAATTGAACAGCACCTGAACACACACTTCGCCATTGACGTATTTATGTCTGCAGGAATCATCAACATGTTCCCTCAGTTATTGAAACCGTAAGTTCCCGTTCATGTCCTCTATTCGTTTCGATTCCTGTATTGACATCAACAACATTCGCAGATTGGCTGGACGTTTCCTGACCAAGATGCCGGCCAGTATGAAACGAGCAACTAAACTCCTCCAGCCGATTATCCAAGATAGGTTGGCGAAGGAGGAAGAGCATGGGAGTAAGGATTGGCCTGGGAAACCTGTACGTCTTGACATACGTATTTTTCACCCGTTCGGAAAAGGAGTGAAATTGAACATGACCGTTCGCTATGTTTGCAGAATGATATGATTTCGTGGTTGATCGACGAGGCAAAGGCGGAGCAGAGGACCATTCATGAGATTATTGCGCGAGTTTTGGCTATTGAGGTTGCTGCTATTCATACCACTGTACGTTCGCCGAGTAAAGCTCATCACGAATGAAGGCTGATAATGCTCTATATTGTACTTTAGAGCACGGTACGTTCCACATCTCTCTCGTATCCCTTGAACCATTGCTCGTAGAAGCCCGCCCATGCGATCTTCGTTCATAGACCTTTTGCAATTCGTTATACCAACTAGCGACCACATCCCCGTCCATCGTCCAAACGCTCCGCGAAGAAGTCGATGAAATTATCGCAGAATACGGATGGTCGAAGCAGGGTATCAGCAGGATGCGTAAATTGGACAGCTTTTTACGAGAAACTGCGAGGTTCTCCGGAGCCAGCGGGTTTGTGAATAGGAGGAAAGTGGCGAAGGATTTCACGTTTTCGAACGGGGTCACGGTCCCTGCCGGGATGACGATTTGCACGGTGGGGTATATGCATCATCACGACGAGGTGTGTATGAAAGGTATCTTTGTAAGTGGAATGAGTTGACCCTTTGCGTCTGGAAGGCGTACTATGAAAACCCAGATACCTTTGATCCTTTGCGATTTTACAGAATGCGGGAACGCGAGGGGGAAAATCTTAAATATCAAATGTTTGCACCGGATTTGGACTTTTTGATGTTTGGCTCTGGACGAAACTCTTGGTACGTCCCGATTTCACCTTGCAGAGGACGGTATTGTCTAATCAATGCCTTTGGGTTTTGTTTTTTTAGTCCGGGAAGGTTTTTCGCTGTATATGAAATCAAAGCTCTCATCGCGCACGTTTTAACGGCGTTCGATGTCAAGTTTGAGAATGGGGAGGCACCTGCTTCCAAGTGGTTTGGACCGGGTAGACGACTGGATACTGAGGCTGTGATGATGTTTAGGAAACGACAGGATTGACGGATGGATTAGGATCTGTAACGAGTGTTTGTTTGAAGAAAATGTAACAATATTATGGCAAGGACGAATGGTACGATAGGTATTTTTTGAGGTACCCAAGTACTGAGTGCTGGGGGGCGATCATCTCGGGATTGAAATGCATTGCGGTATGATGCCACCGGAGGAACTAGGAGGCAAATTAAGTTTGCCGTCAATCCACACCTCATCTTGCTGGTCTGCCTGGCCTGGCTGTTGAGGAGGTCGTCGACCCAGAAGCTTCTGGGGCCGCATAATGGTCCTGATGTATGTTTACTGGATGTGTTGAATGTTCCATTACGGATCTAAGCCCCAGACTCTTTCTGTGAGCTGCTAGACTGTCTGCTAATCCCGAAGTATGTATTAGGGTGGGCCTCATTGCGCGGACAAGTTCGGAAGATTTATTTCCGTGCTTTCCCGCAAGGGCACTCAACATTGCTTGCTTTGAATACCCTATCCGTGACCAGCTATGCACTGCACGAGTTTTCTGAGTAATTTTCTTGGGTGACTTTGAGCCTCACGATGATCTCGTCGAATCTGATCCCATGCAGGATGCATTAGCATGGAAGCGGTGATTGAATACCTGCTTTTGCGAGAAATCATACTATCTGAGGGGATCTTCGGTCAAAGCTGGATTTACAAAGGCGTATAAGGAGATTGGTTTTCTAAATATAGCGACGGGGAGAGCGAAGACTCGGCTATATGCGGGTCCGGAAATATACCATAAAAGGAAATAACGCAACGTCATTCAGTCCGGACCCTATATTAGTCCCTTATCGCCTCGAATTCTGCAGCGTGTCATTGGTCTTCCCCACAGTAATAATGCCTCCCGCAATCTCGGTCTCACTCGACACCATCCCCCAAGAGATTCTCTCAGAAATTGCGATTTATGCCGCCACAGAATCCTTTCTGGGTCCACCAGCTGCAATCTTGCCTTTGATTGCTACAAATCGCTGGACGTATTCATGTTTATCTTTTCATTCAAATCCATATGTCTACGCCAAGATCTACGAGTCCAAATTCGATCTCTCTCAAGCTTTTCGCAGACTTGGAACCAATTCGTTTGCAACAACCACTCTCGCTCAGGAATTGAAACGAAAATGCACCATGTTGAATCGTATTCGAAACCGACAGTTGTCCAGAATGAATGCGGATGGTCTCCCGGACAAGGCGCTAGACGATACTCTGGCCCAGCTGTATCTGATGGTCGTTGAGAACGAAGGCAATAATGAGCAGCAATTACGGGAATACGCCCATATTGACGAGTGGCTCAGGGAGTTTTGGCTCGATGATCAAGGAGCGTCTGGTTCATGGCAAGACATGCAGAAAGGCATATGGCCAGCTCACAGTGAAAATAATTGCCTTGCAATGTGGTTGTATTGGTTCCTTCTGAAACCTGGTACGTTTTAATCCTTTTTTTCCCGAAGTATCTGGTTGACATCTCGTAGAAAAATATTCACGAGAGGATCTGTATACTCGTAGAGCACTGAACATCCTCAAGGTCTATGCTTTAGGTGCACACTCGGTACGCTGCCCGCGATGAGTAAACCAAATCGAAATATACCTGCTCACACGACACGTAGTATCCTCTCGTCACTCCTCCATGGACCGAATTCATTTCATCCTCCAGTGACGAGGGTGCACGTCTCACCATGTATGATTCAAATCTAAGCATCAAGGCACCTGCTCTCGGCGTCCCCGCTATCCTTTCTTTCATATCCCTCCTGAGTCATCTTCACGAACGAACAGACTACTCGATGCCTATAGTGCCTTCTCACGCATCTCCGCCCCGAAAAGCGCTCCTCGAATCTGTGGGGAACGAATGGGAGTACGAATGGGGCCGGTCGACCAATCTGGGAACAGACAAACTTTCGCCTGATAACATCTTATCTAACGCAATTAGACCAGGAAGGTCCGTTTCCAGTGACTTATCATCGACCATTACGATATCCCGCCTGACATAACATATTTCTCAATCATATCATTGCAGTATCGAAGGTATCTGGGAAGGCATTTTCACGGTAAGTCTTGAATAAATAACTATCTTCGGACCTCAAACGATAGTGATGTTCTGTTTCTCAAAGTATACCGAATTCACATCATATGCCGCACTCTTATCTGGCGCCCCACCTCATTTTTTACAATCCATTTTGGTAGCGCAACATAAACAGACATGGAAACTGCGGGAACATCACCTCTTATCGCATCCTTCCTTGATTTCGTCTGATAGCGATAGCTGTCTTTCTCAATCCGCGGACAGTGAGGATGATTATCCCGAACCGGTTTCCCCCGGAAACGCGCTTCATGCTTATTTTCCGGTTAGGCAATTTTCAGGTTACTATCCAAGCATGCATCATGGCTTATGCGTTCCACGTAGGTTGGGACACACATCGAAGAGACTCTGGAAGGTGTAAAAGTCACTGAAGCGGGTCCTGGAAAGAAACCATTGTTTTACGAAAGGTGTGGACCTTCTCAGGAGAAGCCGAAGCCTGAAGAAGGCGGGAAGGGTACGGCAAGGCGACGCGTTCTCGACATAATAATCACGGGCGAGGTGATTTTCATCTTCTCTTTGGAAGCATTTATCCACTGAATATGAACAAACGATAAGGGCCATTCCTCTTGGGGTGAATTCAGACTTGTTGGTCGCGTACGTCCCCGCGATGGATTTATCAGCTTGTCGAAAGATTATGTATGTCCCGTTCGTTGGTTTCTCGTGGCATCTCCGTCTGACTCAGTGGTTTGTTTGAAACGTGTTTTCTCTGCGTTTGTTGCGTGTGTTTTGACTGCGTGACCAATGCATACTCTAGATCAATGGCGATAGGGGAAAGTGGCTTTATCGTGGATATCTCGTTGGGAACCTCAATCCGAATTTGGCTGGACGTTGGAGGGACACTTTGAGCCCTCCGACGGTTCCAGGGTATGAAGGTTGCTTTACTATGACGAGGCGCCGTTGAATCATTTGCATCCTCGCTGGTTCAGCAAATGTTGCTGCAAGAATTTTGGGGTTAAATTGGCATTTTCTTTTTCCAAACCGCGACTATCGCCGCAAACGACCGATATTGTACAATTGTGTATATTAGGAGCATGTTACAAGCAAAGATTGGGAAATTATATTCAACATCCAAAACATATTTCTGTTCTGCGTTTCTTGCAAGTTCAAAGAATACGTATTCCGACCGATCATCCATACATCAAAGACATCCCCCCAGCTGCGATCCGGGCCAAGTAAACCTGCGTTTCTGCGAGAATCACCAACCGACCCTTGCCCGCGAATGCAAAATTGGCAGAAGTTGTCCCGATGAAGAATTTACCGATGAGGGTGCCGGATGGATTCCATACCTATTAGTATTGGTTTGCATTAGAATGTTTTGAAATGTTCGAACAAAGTAGGATGAATAAAAGAACGAGATACTTGCATTGACTCCATCGAAACATGCGCCGTATACATTCCCAAATTCATCTACACCGAGACCGTCCGGGACTCCCGAGTCCACGTAGGCGAATACTCGTTGGTTTTTGAAGACCAGCGTCTTGGGATCAACGTCGTATTCTTGTCTGCATGATGATGGATGGATGAATGAACTGTCAGTGGGTTTTCAAATCAGAGCAAGACGAAGACGAAGTGCCTTACATTGTAGCGGGAAACGTCGAGTTAATGCCAAAATGAGCGTGGTGGGCACCGGTATCCGCTCTACAGGTGCAGAAACTTAAATTGAGCAAGAAAGAATGTTATAACCGAACACCTCACTTACACATATGCAGTCTTGTAATCTTTCGAGAACGCCAATCCATTCGGTTTGTTCAGTCGATCAGCCACAACACGAATAGCTCCAGTCCGAGGGTTGAAACTGTAAACCTGGCTGGGAAGTTGCGGATCAGGCCTGAAGTGTTGGTAGTATCCGTAGCTGTTTTCATACGGAATCATTGGCAATGAACAAACATTCGAAAAGAATCAGAATAGGACAACGACACCTACGGAACGTCAGTGAAGAATATGTTTCCCGACTTGTGTATCTTTGCATCGTTCAAAGAGTTAAATTGACGTCCATAAAAGTTATCCAAAACGACGGTGACATTGTGTGGAGGATAAGGGTTCATGAAAACGATGTTCGAAGGGCGACGTCCTCGACCTTCATTGACCAAAACGATCTGGCCTTTGTACAGCCCAGTACCTCCGTTCGTCATCTGCACGCTCTCTGGGAGGTCAATCTACATAGAGATGACGGCCTCAGCTCAACAACTCTCAGCGAATGTTAATGCACGTACCCTGTAATGTGTAACGTTAACATCTTGAATCCCCCCTGCCTGTTCCATAGCCTCCGCAACTTCCTTGAGTGAAATCTTGAAGACATGATTGTTCTGGTCGATATTACTCCTGCCAAGCGCCCCTCCTGCACTGCTCGAAAAGAACACTTCGTCGGTGTCTGGCACCCAAACCGGAGCCTGACGAGTTTTAAAAAAGATCAAACAGGGTTGAATATACGCTACAAATTCAGCTCATTCACCTCATGAGCAAAGTCATAGGAGAAATCAGAGCTTATGAGGTTGAGCGAAGGATCGGGGCCAATTACATCCAAGAACTCATCGTCGAATACTTGGAAAAACGGAGGTTTGCTGTTGGTTGGGTTATAAAATTCGTTCTCAAACCCATTGCGAAAGGACCCGTCGGTGCCAATCACGCTGGAATTTAAGAGGTTTACGAGCTGGGAACGGATGGATCATGGGAGACAGAAACAAAGCCAGGACGCGCAGCAACTTACGACTATCTGTCTGAATTGATCATGAATAATTCGTTCCTTTTTGTTGGAGCGGGAAAAGGCATATAAGAAAGCAACGATTGCAAAAAGGGCACTGGTATAAAGTAACCTTGTCATTGCAACGAGGCAGACGGTTTAAACTTTAACTAAATGACATTTGACTAAATGGTACACAACTCCACATTATCTCAGCGAGCTCAGCCGCATCGTACTACCTTTCATCGAGGTATCGCGACTACCCATAGACGATCCAAGCATGTCAATACTTTCACCTGCACCTTCTCCAGCCCTTCCCAGAATGATAGCCAGATCTTTGAGATCCTTATGCAGTATTTTCGTGAGGTGTGCTAGACCGGCTTGTTGCTCCGCGAGTATCTATAATGAGGCTCAATCATCGAAGCAAAAGCCAAATGAGCCAAGAAAACACTAACCTGCGCAATCCTAGCCAGCCCTTCATCATCAACGACTTTCCACTCGCCACTCCCTCCATAGGTCGCGGTCAAACTTTGCTCTCGTGCCTTCAGCGCGCCGATGACAGCCCACAGCTCCCCCAGCTTGCTCTTTAACCGACCTTTCCCAAATGCTTCGCCAGAGCCTCCGGGATTCGATGTTGAGTTTGATGCACTACTAACGCCAACTTCCGCAACGACTTCTTCCAATGATGCTCTCAACGCATCCTCGTTCTCATTGATAGCTGAACTTCGGACACTGGGTATCAGCAGGTGTAGATGCTGCACTAGACGTAACAAACGATGCATCAATTGCGTTTGAAGAGCGGAGTATCGTTGTAGTCGAGGGACCGTGAGGGTCAAATGGTTTGTGGAAAGAGTTTGCAGCTTTTTCTGCAGCTCCAGAAGATTTTCTTTGTGTGATTTAGACTGGGAAGCTTGTGCGTCGACTCGGCCACGAAGATCGTCGAATCCGATTGCAAGTACTGGGACCATGCTAGAAGATGCAAGATTAGGAAGAGGCGCGTCAATGTATACAACGAGAATCACCTAGTGGGATCCGGATTCTCGCGAACAGCTTTTTGCCAGAGAGCTTCATTGACGGCATTCGCTGGACGTCCGAATGCGCCGACGTGTGAGGTCCCGACATAATTGTAAAAGTAATGCTAGATACGCATATCAATGATACCTTCTCGGCACGAATAGACGACTCCTCACCTGAAATCGACATGACGCCGGGTTTGACGCATTCCAAGCCCCGGCAATGCCCTCAATTTTTTCCTGCAACCGAGCAAACTGCACTTGAGCATCTCCGCTCTGGTTTTGCGACCCAAAACTGCTCGAAACCAATCCCCCAGCCGGTCTGCCTAAGGCACTGGTCCCGAGCGTACTCTGTCCCAAAGTACTGTTTCCCCCGAACAACGAACTTCCACCTAGATTATTACCTGTATTGGCAGCCGCAGGTGCAGCATTAGTCGTCCCAAAAAGCGAACTCGTCCCAGTCTGCCCCGCTGTTGCTGTGGATCCTCCGAAGAGTGGGTTCGTAGATGTAGACGCGCCGCCGAAAAGTGATCCAGTTGTATTTGTAGGAGCATTTGTAGTGTTCGCACCTCCGAAAAGCGGAGTTGTCGATGTAGTAGTGTTCCCAAACAGACCGGGTTTGGGCTGATTCGCGTTTTGTTGCTGTTGTTGCTGTTGTCCGGTGGGAGGAGTAGCGAAAAAGCTACTGCCTCCTGCTGCAGGCTGGGCAGTATTGGAACCAAACAGTCCGGGGGTTGTACCTGTACCCGTTGCAGGTGTATCTGCAGCAAGATCGCATGAATGGATAGAAAGAACAAAAGCATTCGAATCACGCACTACTTGAACCACCAAATAAATTAGTCCCAGACCCAGTCGTCGTAGCTGGTCTGCCAAACAAGCTATTCCCTGACGCATTATTTGCAAAAGGATTCGAACTAGCCCCAGTATTTGAGGCAGCTGGATTAGTATTTCCGAACAAAGAGCCCCCTGCTGGTTGCTGGGAGCCTGCATTCGTGTTGGTTGAGCCGCCGAACAGAGATGCGGTGGGCTGCTGAGTGTTTGTGGCATTAGCAGCGTTCTGAGCACCGAAACCTCCGAAAATATTTCCTCCTGCGGGCTGATTTGTGGAGGATGCGTTATTTGCATTGTTGGCAGCGCCAAAAATGCTGGTGCCGGCAGCAGGAGCAGCACCAAAGAAAGACATCCTGTTCTACAGCGTCGAGGTCAGTGTTCGAGACCGTGCTCAGGGCGGTGATGGACGTACAGAATCAAGGATCGAAACAGGCAAAAACGCGTTTAAACTTCCCACGAGTCAAAGCGCAAAATCTCTGAAAATTTTGGGCGTTGTGGGTAAAACTAAACTAAGCCATCCCATTGTGTTCAAATTCTATACCACCCCATCAGCGAAAGTTTCAGGGCTCCTCAAGTTCTTACGAGCGCCGAGCTTACCTATAAGGGCTTACGAGGTAACCGAACTTGCCACGAGCTGATGGAAATGCGCTTAGCATATCCGGGCACTCATTTGCCGCGATCCAAGATGTGTTGCGATACAAAAAAACCAAGTTGCTCACATCAAAGGAAGTGATAAGAAATAGCAAGGAGACACGCGTACAGTTACTTTACAGCAAGTCAGAGATACATAGTAGCATAAGTATGACACCGGCTCTGAGACACGCAGGAGCTTGGAAACTGTTCATGAACCAAGATCACCCACTCTCGTTAGCGCAACGCGTCGTTTTTTCTTTGGAGGCTCTGCAACCTTGCTACTACCTTCGCCGTTTCCACTTCCTTCGCCAGCACCTTCGTCCTCCTCTCGGTCCCTCTTGAGTGGGTCGCCAGGCTGCGGTTGTCGGGGGAAAGTAAAGTTACTCAGCTGCTCCGAATCTTGACTACCACTGGAGGGTCGTTTTTGTTGAGAACTCCCGGACGCGGGCGCAGGTGATGGAGTGAGCTGCGACATTGACGGAAGACCAACATTTCCAAACACTGGGGTTGCGGAAGGCGTTCCTGCCCGTGAGCTCACTGATGGGGCATGACTATGGATACCCCCTGACGAAGGAGTCTGGGTGATAGGAACTGAGTGTTGATGAGCGATGGACTGCAGCTGCAGAGATTGTTGTTGGGTATGATATGCCGGGAAGATTTCATCAAAAATTATAAGGGTGCAATACCCATCTCGAGAGGATAGAATAAGGGTTTGACCATCAGGCGACCTACATTAACTAAGTTAGGCTCACCAATACAAATGAAAATCCGCATGGCTTACCAGCTTGCATCCGTAAACTCATCGTAATGAAGTTTGGTTAACATACACACAGGCGTTGACTGCTGGGTATCATATATCACCACCGCATCCATCGTCACTACTGCGAATAGCATCCTGTACGGGAGAGCGAAAATTGACCCAGCCGTATTTGAAACAACATTTGTGGCAGACAATGTCGGTGTCCGCAGTCCGTAGGGTGTCGGAGTCCCAGGTTTGGAAGCAGCCGGAGTAGGTGGCCGCACATTTACGTCTGTTGCGCCCGCAGGCTGAGGGCTGGGCGAAAGGATCTGAGCTGACGAGCGCTCCTTTTGACTATTATTTGAGAGCAGAGTGATACCCATCCCAGGATCTGAAAGCGACGAGGAAGACGGAAGGGGGCCGACCATATCAACATTCATCTCGTTAAGCTCATTTCCTATGACACCTGTCCTAGGTACGCTCTCACTGAGCGGTGTTCCCTCGGGGCCAGTCACACCATCCCGCAAAGTCACACCATCCCGCAAATCAAGCAGCACGGGACAGAATCTGACCGCAACACTAGCCTTTTTGTGTCCTGGAAGTGTGGCAATGGGGGGACGCGCAAAGTTAGCCCGAGTATAGATGTAAACGCAAGAAGAACTAGACTTGGTCGCCGAACCACCGGGACCTGCAGCATCTTCTGATCTATTCGTTCGACCGCGTGCAGGGGTAGTCCCTCCTTCTTCAGAAGAGGGCGTGGGTAAAACAATTACTTCGGGGTCTTCAAATTGACCTGCGGGCGTTACGAGTAATGCACCGTCCGGACTGAATGAAAGTCTTCGGAAGAAATTAGTGAAGCTTTCATCCCCATAAAGACCGATGTTTTTCCATTGGTCCGTGGATCTCCAGGGGCTGGAATTTCCGTGAGAGTAGGTTGGGAGTGCCGTTCGAATAGCGGGTAAAGCTGGCATGGGACTGGGCGATCTTCCGAAGCGCGAGCTTACAGAAAAAGCAGGAGATGCTGGTCCCCCACCTGCGTTAGAATTGCCACTAAATGATGACCGTCTAGAAGACGTCTGCTTTTCCTTTTCAATAGGAGTGGCAGGAGGTGGAAACATGTTGGCGGAGGAGGAAGTAGATGAAGTGGCGGTGGAGATTGGGGGAAGACTGGAAGATAGCGAGGCCGAAGAAGGCTGAACTGGCGTACTCACGACGCTTGTCGATGGTGTGAGCGGGAGATTAAGGGATAGCGGTGTCGGGTCTTTGAAATCTTTAAGATCCTTGGACCCTTCACCGCTAGGTGCAGACGTAGAAAATAGTGCAGACTCTTCAAATACACTTTCGTTATCGCTGGCTGTGCTTTCTCTCCTAGACACTCTAGGGCGGCTACTTTCTCGCTCTCGTCCACCATCCGTGTGGCTGGTATTACTGACAACACTCTGGGTTCGGCCGTGTTTCCTCCGCGACTGGCTTCGCCCTTGGCGTGTATGCGAACCAAAGTTCATGTTCATATGGCTGTTTTTGCCGACTGCATGTATTTCGAGACCACCAGCCTGGTTGTCGTTAGTCACCCTGTGGACATGCATAGCTCGGTCGCTCGACTGCGTGGCAATAAACTCGTTCAAAGGATCCCATGAGACGCCTTGGACGAAGTGCGTGTGGTCAGCTATTTCGTGTATACATTTACCTGAAACGATATTAGCTTTAGGTAACAGCAGTACCTGATACATTCTCACCGTCAGCAGCTTGGAACACTCTAGCGGCGTTATCTGTGCTACCAGCAATTATATACTCGCCGGTAGGATTCCATGCGAGGTCGTACACTTGCATAGTTGTACATCTGAACATAGGTTCATTAAATTTACTCGAAAAGACCAAATGCAAGTATCGGTCGTACCTTACTACGATTCTAACTTTCCAAAACTCCTTTTCATTCTGTAATTCTTCTGGAGGAATGTCGCTGCCGTACGTTGCAGGTTGAGGCGTAGAAGATTGGGCCCAAATGATGATCATACCGTCTAGTACAAATTAGACGTTAGTTTATTGAGATTTGAATCTGTTGTAAGGAACCAACCATCGCCGGCAGAGGCCAATAGTTCTCCTAAGACAACGTTAGTAATCGACACTGATTGAGGTTGAGCTGATCCTCATACCATTCGGGCTCCACCTGACAACATTGACAGCGGCGGAGTGCCTGCTCAGAGTTGCAAGGTACTCTACACGAGGAGGCCTAGGTGCAGTGGACGACGCTGAAGATTCAACAGTAGCAGGGCGTATATTCGGATGAACCATCCAAATCTGGGGGAATAGTTTCAGTTCATTGGTCAGAACAAGAATTAGATATAGAACACACCCTAACATGGTTGTCCTCGCCACCAGTTGCCAGCTTATACGACTGCCCGGTCCACCTCTCCGTCCATTCTTGTGTTGAGATATCTGAAGTCCCTACTGCAGGCGGACGCGCTTTTTTGAAGGACGGGATTGGTTGAAAGTCGCAAGACGCGATGGGTTTGGATTCATGCCACCGAATCTCGAGAGTTCTGTAACGCATGATCGGGGAATTAGGAAACCCAGGGAAATCCTTGAACACCCGATTAGCAACCATTTTCAGTATAACGGGGGAGCAAAATTTACAGTTTGAGGGCCTGTAACGATTTAGCGACAGATTAACGCGAGAATTCTACGCGTCCTTGGTAGCACTATGAAACTCCAGTCGCCAGTTACGAATTACACTGAGATGCTGGTCAACAGTGGCGCAAAAAGTGAGTGGCAATGCGTTGAGCGTTAACGACAAACTCAGAAAGTTTGAAGATCGTCGTCTGCCTGAGACTGTTTGAAACCAGATGGATGTACAAAGGGAAGGGCTGAGTTTCAGTTGCTTGGGCCAGTTTGTTAATATCCATACTAAGCGCCAAATAAGCGCCGGAGCCCACGCCACTGAATCTGGGCTTCAGCATACGAGGCTCCTTTCGATCTGCCTTCTTCTTCGAGTATCACAACGTAGGTGATATGAACCTGCATCCCAGATACTAGTATGCAGGATAGAATCTACCTTTCAAACTAGCTTCCCGCTATTCGCGCGGCTCATGAATTTATAATGCGGTATTAACAAACATCAAGAAACTTTCTTAGGCGAATATCAAGCAATGCACAAGAATGGTAATATCTATCGTCCCCGCGCACGATCATAGAATGATTCACAAAGATCCGCTCAGAATGTCACTCTTGGATCCCAGATAAAACACAGGTATTTCGTCTAGCGGCGCCGCAACGGTAACCACCTGCCCTCCAGATCCAAAGTTCTTTTCCGTCCACCTACGACAATCGCTCAGAGGTGGAAAGATCATTAGACGAGGAGCCCTTACCAATGTGTCCAGGTAAATCCCTGCGTCTTCTGGTCATCCGAAAGGATAGGAAGATACACTTGTTTAGTCCTCGCGCCAAACTCTCCGACTGGCGCGACGAGTATCCGAGGTCCTGGACAACGAAAATCACGTAAAGAGAAACATTCAACAAAAGAAAAAAGGTGACTATACCCATCATGAACTGATGTACGATGGTAGGGTCATTGGCTTGAGTTCCGTTGGCCACAAAAGGATCTGACAGCGAAAAGTCGTAGTACAGAGGCCTCATAATTGTCTTCCCAGTTTGTTGTAGCATTTTAAAAAGCCTTTTCACGTATGGGATAAGCTGATACCGTAAAGCGATATACTACGTGTAATTGATGCGTAAGCAAAGAGACAGGGAAGGGATTGAATGAGTACCTTTTTGATTATCACAAAGTTTGCTGCTCCGTAGGACCAAGGCTATAGATATGAGATATAAACCAATGGAAAAGGCAAGCACCTTCGAGCGAGCTCACCTCGTTCGGACACGGGTTGGCATCTGGTTGCGTCGTATTCGGAGGAGGAAGGTTGCAGGTCCGAGTCCTGTATATACCAGATCAATCAGAAATGGAAGAAACACGAAGTGGTGCCCATACCCATGTACTCGCATCTAGAAAAATTTTCAAGTCAGTCATAAGTTTTCTCGGGTATCCTGTGCAAACTCACGTATGGTAAAAACACTCCCATGCTAAGCCACCGCACAAAAAGCTCTCGCCCCTGCCAGAGAAAACGTCCATCTGTCCAACAACACGAGTTTGAAAGACCCTCACCTCGTTCGTGTCGATATTCAGCCCGTTAAACCCACCAATATCGAGCGTCCATGATGAAATTCCAGACGCCGCTATTGATACCCCTGCTGTGATCTGCTGTAGCATTACGTCGAACCGCGAATCTGTGTCTCCGCTCCAAAGATACGAGCAGAACCGCTGTCCACCAACAAATGTGCTTCGCGTCAAGGACATGTGCTCGCACTGGGTACTGATGTCCGTGTCGGTGAGATTACCGAATCCTTCGTTAATGGCTTGTTGGTGGAAAAATGGGTACATCTTTCCCGCAGCTTCTTGAGTACCGATAAAGTACTGACTGAAGGCTCGAGGGTATGGTATGTTGGTGATAGGTTGGCCATCTAGAGCGTGTTAGATGATCGTTCGGCTGAGAGAGACTGAAAAGCGAACATACTATTTTCAAAAGCTTCACCAAGTGAGCCACCTAGAGATGCGAGGATTAAAACCGCGATCAAGAACGACAGTTTATAATACTTCCCATCAGCTTGATCAATCCACGAGTTCTGTGGATCGCGATACGATGCTCTTTAGCTAGCAATAGACTGCAACTCGGCTGCCTTACCTTAAGACCCATGGAATAATAACTGTCGTTCAGTCGTCTCCCTATAATAGAATCAGTTTCAGTCCCCCAGAATTTGCTACAGGTCCATACAGAGAAATTCCCTTGCAGCGGGATTCGTAGAGTCAACTGCATCGCGGTAAGCTTCGATTGCTATACCTATGCTAAAGATGGTAAAAGCTTACTTAGACGAGTATAGACTCCTGCGAAGGAATCCGAGATTCCCGTACCATCTCTGGTCGTCGCAAGCAGCCCTTGTTCTTGAGTTGGGAGGTAGTTAACAGAGAGATCCTCCATGCTCGGCCATAGAGACACCATCATTTCAGCCCCGGTTAGAGCTTTCACCTTCGCTGCCATCCCAGCAGGGTCTGGCCAGAACTCTGGATTGAATGACCTAGATTGCGAATAGTAGGGTCAATACCATGAAATAAATTAAAAGAAAGACCAACCAATCTCCCTGAAACTTCCAAGCAAAGAAATCTACGCCGGCAGTTCTTTCAGCCGGGATGGTGTCAAGTGATAGGGAAAGCAACAAAGCGCACCGATCACAATCATCGAGACATTCACTTGTTCGTCATGGAACATTTGGGCTACATCGAGGACCTGCGTTTCGTTAAAGTACCGGAGCTTAGACTGTTGGTATCCCAGAATAAAGTCGGGAGGCGTCGGTTGACGTCCTGCGCAAGAATATCAGGGTCAAAAGAAATGTTAAATGGAGCTGACATGAGCTACCTGTTACAGCAGTGAATTGCTGCTGCAAGGAGTCATAATCGCCCGGAGAAGCTGTAGTACTAGGCACAAGATCATGAGCCCACAGCGGAGTTCCCGAGACTTGAAGCATACATGTAATAGTCCACGACGGTAGCCTCGATTGCTACATGCCGTGTTCGGTACGTGCCAAACTCTATAGAGATGGGAATAAGAAGAATGAGCATTCAAATACAATGTACTCGCCTATCCTGCCCTGGCTGGGCATGTTGAAGAACTGTAGGTATCCCTAGATACATTGCTATTCAGTGAGTCGTCCAGAGCCGATGGACAAAACGGACCTTGTTCGACATGTAAACGGGAAGAGTAACATGAGAGTTGAAGTTGATAAGATCCACGACCTGACCCTTCTTATTCACTGTATTATCGAGACAACACGCTTGCTGACCGGCGCCGAAAAACTGCTCGTCAGGATCAGAAGCAAAATCAAATTGAGATTGAAAGCTGGAGGAACGAAAGTCCTGCGTGTAGTATCTGGGTGCGAAAGCCTTGGTATCGGTAAACTCTTTCGTAAGCAAGGTCCTCGATCCGTTAGGCCCGACGCGGAAGAACGACAGAACTCCCAGGTCAATGGAGGCAACGATGTTGCCGTTACGAATTGTCGCGTTGCCGAGAAACGGTACATTTATGTCGTGGTTCAGGCCATTGTTTCCACCTGGACCCTCGAGAGGAGGATCGAGGAGAGCAGACAATTCATGCCCTGTCGGGTCTCGTAAAATGCTTGCCCGTACGCGCATTCCATGGTTCCCGAAAGGCTATGAAAGACGTTCACCTGTGCAAGAACGTTCTGATATCTGGTGGCTGACTTACCTGTACATAAACGCGTTCGTATCTACGAGATAATCAATACATCAGCTTCTAAGGAACCAACGCGTACACTGACCCATTTTGAAGCTTTATACCGGTAGAGTTCGGTTGAAAGTATTCAGATGCACCTGGGGTCGTGGCGGACGCGATGACCAGAGCGGTTGCAGCCGCTATGGGTTTGGAAGGCCATTTGAAGAGCATATTTGCAAAGGAAATCAGAACTTCTTGCATGTCTGCTCCAGATTTATATCTTGAAGCCGAAGAAAGAGAGAAGCTGCGATGTCATACCTCAAGGCTTCACTGATGGTATAACCCATGACCATTGCCAGTGAGCTATTGAAACTGATGACGAGATAATATCGAAGGCTGCCAATAATTGCGGCTGTAGCAGTACAAGTTTTTGAAGACTGCTCACCGGTATCTTGTTCATCTCGTATGAGCTGTACGAATTGGTTTGAGGACAAACACGACTGCAAGTTTATATCTGGAATGTGAGAGCTTCGGAGTAGTTAATTAAAGACACTGACCTACTGACCTACCGGACCGTCGGCCGGAGGAGATTTTTCTTTTTTTTTTCCTTCATTTCGTTTTTATGCTCTCATGACTTCGGACAGATACTGGCAATTTGGAGGAAGATATCAGATATGATATCGTCAAGATACCGCCGTATACTGCGTACTACAATTGTGCTTT
Organism: Collybiopsis luxurians FD-317 M1; assembly: GCA_000827265.1. Classification (NCBI taxonomy): domain Eukaryota; kingdom Fungi; phylum Basidiomycota; class Agaricomycetes; order Agaricales; family Omphalotaceae; genus Collybiopsis; species Collybiopsis luxurians. The sequence goes on along the minus strand of KN834805.1, from coordinate 71,742 downwards.
ACAACAAGTTACGGTACAGGAACAAAACCAGCGCGATGCTTTAGAACGTCGGTTCGCTTGGTCTTTTGCGTAGGGCGAGGCAGCACCTGGCAGCACACCGAGCATCAACTCGATAACACCTTGACAGACATATTGCTCACAATCCTACCAGGCAAAATCGGGCAAGAATCTCGTGTTCTGAATTTGCCACGGTTCTAGAGTTCTTAGAGCCGGCGAGAACAAGCTCAATATTCACAATTCAACACCACTGTATCTCCAATCTCGCCAAGAAGAGAAGAGAACCAGGAATATTCACGCATGGCAGACGAGAAGAAGAAGACAGCGTCCGAAGAAACCCAGTGAACCCAGCAAAAAAAAAAAAATCCATTAAATCCTGCAGGATCGCCGTCCTCGTAGCCGGCGGAGTCGATCTATCCAGCGTGATAGTGATGAAGGCGGCTCTGAAAGCAGGCGGAGCAGTCCCGTTCGTCATCGCGCCTCGAAGAGGGCACGTTTTCACCATTGGCGGGAGGCAGGACCTTTTGGCCGATCTTCGCCTTGAGAGGCAAAGGAGCACGGTGTTTGATGCGCTGTATTTTCTGGAGACGCTGAGGGGTAATGAACGAGTCGTACTTCCATTGCAAGATGATTGCCGGTATCGGTGAAGGTGAATAACTATCGTCTACATCCTTCTACCCAATACTAACCTTGCATTCCTAGGTTTAACGATTATTTCCTTTGTCCTCCTGCCACTATCGTTCTGCTAATCATGACACGTTGTCCGGAGTGATTACCGCCAGCAGTCATGCATGTATTGCGACAAATACGCTGAACATCACTTCCGGCGGCGACAAGGGGTACATCAGCGACTTTACCTATGAGGTCAGCAAGCACCAATGCTACCACAGGGTACTCAATAGGTTGAGCAGCCGAGTTGCGTACTAAAAAAAAAAACATTATAACTCGTTTTTGTGTTGTGCTCGTATAGTAGCCATCGACAGATTGTACGAGTATATACAAATGTCAATGTATTCTGGGTTCAATATTCGGACGACCGATAGGTAAAAATATCTGTTAGCAGTATCGTTTGAAGAACGTTCAAGCCTTCGAACCTCTCTCTTGGAACCCACCCTTCCACAACTACAAAATGATTTGCCGGATCATGGTAATCTTTAATCGCTTGCAATTTGGAGTAATGACCACCAACGAAAGCCTTTGAAATAGGGATCATTTTAGTCAAGCGAGTAGCTTCAAACTAGTGGGACGCACCTCGTTAAAGTACGCTCCTCGATCAGGCCCGGCAAGTTCCTCTAAAATCCTAAGATAACCCTTGAACTTAACTTCGAATAGGCTCATGTCGCTGAACGCTTGCTCCTTCGCAATTAACTGCAGCCTGTGTCATATTGTTCATGGCACTTGTCCTCGTTCGGCGAGAAATCTTGAGGGGAGGAAGAGGCGGAAGGAGGCGAGTGGAATTAAATCCACATGTTCAATGGAGGCTGCCTGCGAATTTGCGTTCATGCATCGTAGCCAGTGCAAACAAGTGGTAGACAAATTGGTAATCGTACTGCATGGAAAGATCATTAGTACCGATGGTCGAATAGCATAAAAGAGCCAAATGAAAACAGATAGAATCGGAAGGAAAGGATAGAAGCCAGACGTACCATCTTTCTTTTTTGTGCCTTTCAAATCTGCCGAGCCCATATCGCCGAACCTTGAACCCTGCACTCCTTCTCCCATAGCATCTGACAGGCTGCGTAGCCCTCTTCTGCGAGTGTCTTTCACGTGTCCCTTTCCGCAGAGGACCGCTTCCCCTTCCACGTTTAATGAACAATCCGAGAAGCGGAGGGGCCCCGATGCAGTTCTGACCAAAAGTTCTTGTCATCAGCACGGCGGTCGAGAAGACACAATCGTGAAGTTGCTTGAAGTTGCTTTCACGGCGTTCATAGTCGAATATTCACCACCTTCTACGGCGGCTACGCGAAGGGACGACTCTGTGTATAAAAACAAATCGATGTCATAGGTCGGTTCAAAGGCCGGATCAGAGTTTTGGAGAAGAAGAATGACCGGCGAGACAAGGTTGAAGTAGGTAGAAGACGGAGAAGAGAGGTCATGACCGTGCCTAGAAAGGATGAAGAAACTTTGTTAGAATTACACGCAGATTTCATGGGATGGAACAATGGCGAACTTACATAATTCACACCGTCCATCGAGCATTCCTATCCATGCATAGAAAGACCGGGTCTCTATTACGTGAGGCAGCATTGGCGATAGTTAACCTCCTGGCAAGTTCGCCCGGTTCAGTGCCCGATGCCAATGACGAAGATGCAGGGGAATAGTCCAGAGCTGGAAAAAGACTCAATGAATAGATATGGCCGACATTAAAATAGCAACGGTAGGTACGGCCTGGGAAGGGGGTGATTAGACGTTGGCGGCGTCACGAAGGTGGTGTCGGTGCTGGTGCCGAGAACGATGGGGATATATCGATGCTGGGTGCGGGTGACGATGATGTAAAAGTAGGAGGTAATGATGGAGGAAGGATGGGCGGTAGTTAAAATTGGTATTGGTACCGGAAAAATGGATGCGGACTAACATGCTACTGGAGATGAAGAGGTAGACATAAATGCAGGCATAGTGGCAGTATTACTATGAGACGGCGAAAGGGTTTCGGGTTGGATCTGGATTCAGCGATGAAAGCGGACTAGGGGCTGGGGGACATCGTTGTTTTTGCGTGGTGTAATCGTAGCAGTAGAAGACGCACGATTACCAGTAGTGCCATCTTCATCAGACAGACACGTATAAGTCTAATACATAACACGTCTTTTCAGCGACCCGAGTCGCTTAAGCTTGTCTCCGATTCTCTCGGCTAAACTATGGTAATCAACCTGCCAGATAGAAGGAAGCCCTGGGTCTGATTGCCAATGCTATGGGAAGGAAAGACGAGACGAGGTGTTGCGATGGCAGAATGAGATGGATGTATAGTACCTGCTTGAGAGTTGTGTGACAGACATCGTGGAGAATAACAACACGCTATCAAATTCGCTCTAAATTCATCTCCTGCAACAAAGCGAAATGAAAAGACCCACAACGTGGACGCCGGAGTGAACGTGGCGTGGGTATGCGAGCTGGCCAAGCCGTGTCCGTGACCGATCACCAAAACTGAAAATTTTTCCTAAGGTTTTTCCTCGAACTGACGAATTTTGTTTGAGGGCTATGAGGCATGCAGGGAGGTCCTGAGGTGACATGTGTGGTAGGGCGGCGGTGAAAGCGACCAGGTCACTGCGCAGGATTCAACTCGGCTCGAGGCCGAGCCGAATTTGGGTTTGAATTTTGAAGCGACACGGGGTAGATCGACAGCTTTATGAGCACGACAGGCAGGCGTACATGAAGTTATAATGAAATTTACATGAACATGGGCACGAGGCAAAAATACGCTTTGCTTCTGACCACCATGAACGCTACCAGTACTACCTGTATCCCCGCCAACCCAGACATCTCTGGCATTGGTGTCCGGATTGCTATCTACGTACAAAACTTACTTTGCTTCTTGCCCGTTGTTGTTAACCTTCGGGATGGAAAGGTGACGGCGGAAGAGATGAAGGGAATAAAGGACCAATCCATCGGCATGCTTGCCATTGCTTTTGCCATCCTCATCTCCACCATCGTTGAAGCCAAGACTAACACCACTATAACAGGACAGTCAATTGATAAATTCCATGCGGCCATTATCCTTGACTTGAGCTGGATGAATAATACCAGCACCTGGATCTGGTTTCTTCTCTATGTCCATCACCAAACCAGGGCTGAAACCGATAAAGACCGCATTTCCCCGACTTGGACAGCTTGGTGGAGGGAGGGTCTTTGGTCACCTCTTCGTCAGGTATTCAAAAGAATGCGGGGAGAATGGAAGGGCAAAAGGATTGATCAGATTCGGGCATTTATCTCCTGCCTTTGGCACCTTGTTTCAGATGCACCCGTCCTCACCATTGGTTCCATTCATCTCTCGCTCATGGCTGGTGTTGGAATCTGGCTCTGGCATGATCCTTCTGCATTTGGCCCACCCCCACCCCAGAATATCCCCTGTGATCTTACACTTACAGTCATTGGAGCACCTGTCCCATTCCTTTCTCAACCACTGCGCATCTTTTCATTGATGGTATATGGCCTTCTTCTTGTCCCTGGTCTTAACCTCATCCCCCCCTTTGTCTTCTTCCTCACTTTTCACATCCTTTACAACCAGTCTCGGGACCAGCACAAGTCATTCTGGAAACAATGGGATCAGGCATTTGGCTATATTAGAGGTATCTTATCCAGGAGGAAATATTCACAGCTCAACCCAGATATGGAGCTTGGAAACACCCAGGAAACACAATCTGGTCAGCACCGCCACACCCATTCCACCAAATTCACTGCCCATATGGCTACCCTTCTTGTTGCCTTGGGAGTTCTTGTTTTTGTCAATGTCCTATTTATTGCCAATATTGAAAAGACACTTATAGATAACAAGGGCAGTGAATCTACAGAAGAGGGTGAATGGGGTTTTGGGCAGGTCCTTGCTCTTCTACTCTTGGTCTTGCCACTGCGAGATGCTTGGAATGCCTTTCAAGATATTCGAGAAGGAGTGCTAAAAGAATTTGAGCAACTTTTCAAACATGAAGCTCAGGCAAAATCAGTCATTCCTAGACTTCGAGCTCTGGTTGAGGAAGATGGTGCCAAGCCTGAAGAGAAAATGAAAAATGAAGAAGATGGATGCACAACATTTCTCCAGCTGGCTGCATACCATGGGAAAAGAGAATTGGTGGAATTTATTTTTGATGTACTTAACAAGCCTTTGGATACTATTGGTAGGATTTGAAAATGCTGTTACAAATTAATCCTGATTATTTTTCAGATGGAACTTATGGGACTGCACTTCAGGTTGCCTGTGCAAAGGGGCATGTTGAGATTGTGAAAGTGTTGCTTGAGAATGGTTCAAACCCTAATGTTCAAGGTAGGCCTGTACAGTGAAAGAAAGAATGTGACCACTGAGGGAGGAGTAGGAGGGGATTATGGAACAGCTCTTTGTGCAGCTACAGCAAATGGAAGGTTGGAGGTTATGAATTTGCTCCTGGAAAATGATGCAAAGGTTGATATTCAAGGTGAGGAAGTGGGCATTTGACATTGAGACATAGTAGAGGATACACTGATTTAATTTTAGGAGAAATGTTTGGAGCCCCCCTTCATGTTGTTGGGCTAATACACAGTACAGACAATATCAAGTATAGTGAAGTAATCAGACAGCTGCTGGATAAACAGGGGCCGATTCTAGAGCCTATGTGTGAGACACAGGAGAGTTAAACATGTTAAAGCTACTAACAATATCAATCAGGGACTGAATTTGGGAGAACAGCTGATATTGCCTTGCTCAGGAAAAATGTAAAATTGGCAAAAATTTGTAGGGAGCAAGGACTGAAATTGGTAAGCACAATTACAATATATTGAAATTCAGTCACTAACAATTTTTCAATTGCTGGTTAAACAGCATGTAAGAAATATTATGCTGGTTTGGTATGGATGACTGGAACCACTTATCTGCCTTTTGGTCAATACAATAGTGTGTAAGTGGTGCCATGCTGCTTGTGTATGTCCCTCAAGGCTGATGACAGGTTTTCTTTTTCTCAATACAATAGCAAGTAAGTGGTGCCATGCCCCTCATGCATGTCGCCAAGGCTGATGATGGGTTTTATTTTTCTCAATCCAATAGTATGTAAGTGGTGTCAAGCCTCTTGTGTATGTCTCCCAAGGCTAATGATGGGTTTTCTTTTTCTCAATCCAATAGTATGTAAGTGGTACCATGCCCCTCATGTGTCCCCTAAGGCTGATGATAGGTTTTATTTTTCTCAATCCAATAGCGAGTAAGTGGTGCCATGCCCCTCATGTATGTCTGATAATGGTTTTTTTTTCTCAATCTAATAGCGAGTAAGTGGTGCCATGCCCCTCATGTATGTCCACCAATGCTGATGATGGGTTTTCTTTTTCTCAATCCAATAGCTTGTAAGTAGTGCTATGCCCCTCATGTGTGTCCCCCAACACTGATGATGGGTTTTCTTTTTCTTAATCCAATAGGGAGTAAGTGGTGCCATGCCCCTCATGTATGTCCCCTGACACTGATGATGGGTTTTCTTTTTCT